>OX276359.1:19317858-19712673 GCA_946251885.1 Cosmia pyralina | reverse complement strand
TTGTGTTTGATGTCAAACTCAATTGGTGGATTTTGTAGACTAAGGCTACTATGGGAGTTTAGCGACTAATCAGAAGCCGCATTCAAAACTCAGTTGGTGGACGTTGCTTTCATGCGGCCAGCACCCTAATTGCGTAACACATTATAAATCGGAGTTGGTTTCATTTTGACAGTTCAACAACATTCATTGCGTTATTTACGTTGTCGAGCAGACAAATTTTTCGAGCATAATGAAGCAATGAATTAGCAATTTGTTTCAAAATGATTCAGATTCCGGTCTATAGTGTCTTACGCAACTAGGGTGCCGGATGCAGATGAACAGGTACTAACTAGTATTTTACATGGAGCTATGTACTGCCTATCTAGCTTCCACAACTCCACAATCCAATTAGGCCACACAGATGTAAGCTCTACAACTAAGCAACATTAGTAATGTCGTTTACATACATACCATTGTCTCATTCTAGGTGTGGCAGGCATGTGCGCCAAAACCACAGTGGCTCCGCTAGACCGAATGAAGATCTTGCTCCAAGCGCAGTCCGCACACTATAAGAACCACGGAGTCGTCGGTGGGCTAACCGCCATAGTCAAGAATGAGTCCCTAATTGCCCTGTATAAGGGCAATGGAGCTCAGATGGTCAGGATATTCCCGTACGCGGCCACGCAGTTCACTAGCTTTGAAATTTATAAAACGGTAAGATTTTCATATTTTTTTTTTCCACCAGATCACGCTTTTATATTTCTATGGACCACCCACAATGAAGGGTACCGAATTTGAAAAGAATTTATCTCAAAAACGACGTTAACATTGTACCTAGTTGAAAAACATTTTCTCCCATACATTGGTATACTCGTACGTCACGGTCAACTCCAACTGCAAGTTTGTAATCCCAAAAAAAAAAAAATTTCATGTGATAAGATTTTTGGACTTTTCCCTTTACTTGTGCTGTGAGACCTTGCTTCTTGCCAAATTTCGTGATTCTAGGTCAACGGTAGGTAGGTATAGGTTTTGATTTAATTGCGAGAATTGAAATATGTCGCATAAATTGCCATATTTTTTTTATTGCGTCGACTTAGAAGCTTGATTTTTTTTAGAACTCCAAGGGGCCATATACCTACGTATTTGATATATTAATTTCAGTTTGATACCTCCACGCGTTCCTGAGAAAAAGTATCTTGACAGACACACGCACAAGGAAGTGATTCTATAAGGGTTCCGTTTTTTCCTTTTGAGGCACGGAACCCTAAAAAAGGACCATCGAAATCGGATCTCATAAGGCGGGAGATATCCAGTAGCCCCCTTTTTGCCCCAACCCCAAGTACCCCTCCAATCAGAAATCCCCGACGACAAAAAAATAATAAAGTCATAAAACCTGTATACAAAGTTTCGTCCAGATCGGTTGTAAAATACGACCTGAAGAAGAGTACCAACAAACTGACAGAGGACAGCAAATTTTGCCAGACTTGACACGCTTCGCTCGCTCGGTCAATAAAATGACAATCGAACAAACCCGAAAGGTAAATAGATAAAACTACGGGGAACAAATATTTTTTACAGATGTTGGTTCGTAATTTCGAATATACTTATTTCGTTTCCATTACGTTTTAAATTTTCCACAAAATCACAGATCTGGTTTTAAAAATCCACGGTTTTCGCAATACCAAACAATTTATTTACTTACCTACCGATCGGTATCATTACTTACCGGCAATCCGCATTCGTGTGTACACAGACACGAGGAGATTTATTTGCGATATGCGCTACTTCAATGCAAAAGCTAGCTATGCTACTGGATTTTAGAATTAGCAAAATACTATGGCAGTTTCTAGAAAACGTTTTTGAGATACTTTTGAAAAGAATGTAGAGCTAGGTAGGTACCTAACTGTTTCTACTTGTCAAATTCCAAAAAAACACTAGTGAAAAATAACTTACATTTCGGAAGTCGGTGTCTTTAGATCCTAGTTTTTTGCCACCAACACCACCACCAACACCAACACCATCATCATCTGCCTAGCCTAATCCCAACTATGTTGGGGTCGGTTTTCAGTCTAACCGGATGCAGCTGAATACCAGTATTTTAGATGGAGCAACTGCCTATCTGACCTCCGCAACCCAGGAACTGGGTAATACTGAGCACCTGCCATCAATCTCTTACAAAGGTACAAAGGCGGACTTAATGCCTAAGGCATTAAGTCCGCCTTTGTACTTACATTTTTAGTGCGAAAAGTTTAAATAAATAAATAATACGATACCCCTTGGTAAGACTGGTTGTCAGACTTTCGGGTTTCTGACGATCCGTAACGACTGCCAAAGATCCACGAATGACAGCCGGGACCAACGGCTTAATGTGCTTTCCGAGGTACGGAGGAGTCACGGTATTTAAAGTTGGTCACCCATCCACGGACCAACCCTGGCTAGCGTAGCTTAACCTGATGGATCGACCCGTACGGATGTTACCACGAGCTCCTCTCGAACATCAGCCATGAAAGAACTCAAGCAAATAACGCAGAACATATAAATAGGTATAGCCATACCTGTTATGGCTCATAAATCAATAATAATCATTAGCAACCTTGTCCCATCCACTGCTGAGTATAAGCCCCCGTACCCACGGGCGTGCGGGCGTAATAAAATCGCGGCGGGATTTTGTCGCGCACTGGATTTTCAACTCTCGTTGTTGAGCCGAGCTTTGAGAATCCAACTTAACAATAACAGAGTACATTCTAGCGCGTCGAAAAAACACACTGTTAGATTTTGCACTCTCGGTGCTAAGCAGAGCGTTGAAAATCCAGTGCGCGAAAAAAAATCGCCGCGATATTTTTACGTCCGTGCGAACGTCGACTAAGCCTCTCTACTACTCTACTAAGTTACTCTTTTGTGCCATGCTTCCCTGGTCTGTGCGAGTCTCATCCAGCACCCTAATTGCATAACACATTATCGATCGGAGTTGGTTTCAGTTTGAAACAAATTGCTAATCCATTGCTTCATATGTTCGAAAGATTTGTCTGCTTATTATGATTTACGTTGTCGTAAATGACGCAATGAATGTTGTTGAACTGTCAAAATTCAAAATTAGGATGCAGGTCTTTCCCGCGATCTTCTTTAAGTCATCAATCAATAATATTGGCCAGTTATTCATTCCTAAACCATACTTCAATAACAGCCCTGTAAGTATAGACTGAAATAGTTTTAAGTATGCAAAACATACTCATCAATATTCGTATTTGCACTCCAAACAGTATTGGTTGTACTGTCCTAGTGAAGCTATTTAACATTCCGCAATGACTGGGCCATTGAATTCATAGACTGTATGAAGAACTATAGTATAGTTAAAATATCGCTGCAGACTTGGTCATAAATCATAATCGGAGTAGGGATGTGCGCTAGTTGCGCGCGCTCAAGGCCATTATCGATAACAACGATGACGATGACTCAGACGAAGAATTTTAATTTTCTATTTTTAGTTTTATATACATATACGTTCTTTTGTTTATATATTTAATATGCTTTGTAGTAAATTTGGTAATAAAATAAAAAAAAAATGTGTATTTATTTCTATCACCCATTTATAAATATATAAAACTATCGATATCACTTATCGACTGCAGTAATGCACAGGACTACGTGTGGGCGTGGCCTGCCCATAAGGCCCGTGAGTGGGAAAGAGAGCGAAACACTCGAATGATTTATGACCGAGTCTGCAGCGAGATTTTAACTATACTATAGCTTATGCCCGCGGCTTCGTCGGCGTGGCCGTCAGAAACTATTCCACTGGAACTTACTACCCGAATAAATCTAACGGTAGTGGTCTACCTGCGTGCCTTTCATTGAAATGCTTTTAGCCGTTAAAGCGTGAAAGGTAACAGACACAGATACTTTCGCATTTATAATATTAGTATGGATGGCTGTGCAAGACTTGTGTTTGACCCACTGCGAGGCAAAGCAAAACCCCTTATAATATAATACTATGTATTCATAAAAAAAAAGCTCGCATCTTTTGAGCTGACAACCTTTGGGATTCACTGTTAGTAGGGATGATGCCTGGGTAAAAAAAAAAAAAGAAATTCTTATTAGTCCGTCAGTCAGATAATAAATAAAACTTTTTTACAAAAAGTGCAACCTACTTCTTAAAACAACACTACAAATTGGAAAATAAGTTTAATTTGGGAAGTAGGTGGCAAAAAAAAACTTTTTTACAAAAAAAAAAAAAAACAACCGACTTCCAAAAAAATACTAGAAAGTGAAAAATAACTTTAATTTCGGTGTCTTTGGATCTGATTTTTTTTTCATTTTTTAGTGGGTCAGTCTGTAATTTATCTAAGTTACAATAGCCTAATGTCAACTGCTCATCACCTTTTACAAAATATTGCTTTTCCCGATACAAGGACGTTAATTGTTGAGGAGTTCTCCCAGTAAGGAACCAAGAGAACTGGAAATGATGGTCAAGTCACCATCAGCTCCTCTTAAACATATGTATTGTGACGAGTATAAATTGCTTAGCAATAATGAGTAGTTCCGATGGCCATCTGTGGTCTTCCTCATCAGTTCCACTTCACCGAATGGTGCTTTCCGCCAGCAAATGCACGAATTACTATAAAAAAATACCCAAATCACTATAGCCTATAATATTTGAAGGTTCCCCTCGATTTCTCTGGGATGCCATCATCAGATCCTGGTTTCCTTATCATGGTACCACCCTTGGGATATCTACTTTCCAACAAAAAAAGAATCATAAAAATTATACACGGTCGAATTGAGAAACCTCCTTTTTTGAAGTCGGTTAAAAAATGACTGAGTGCCCGCTCGCTTCGTCAGGTCGTAACTATGTATAACAAACTACGTATACAATCCAGCAAGGAGTGACGTCATGCCACATTATAGTCGTAATCTTTTGATTACGTAAAAAAAGAAAAATACGTAAGTATTCAATATTTTTTAATAACCTACATGACGGGCAAAAAAAATTTGTCATCACCCCTATTCCATAATGTATTCCGGAGTAGCAGACTAATGGTATCTAGATTCAACACCACCACCAACACCAACACCATCATCATCTGCCTAGCCTTTTCCCAACTATGTTGCGGTCGGCTTCCAGTCTAACCGGATGCAGCTGAATACCAGTATTTTACATGGAGCGACTGCCTATCTGACCTCCACAACCCAGTTACTGGGTAATACGATACCCCTTGGTAAGACTGGTTGTCAGACTTTCGGGCGTCTGACGACCCGTAACGACTGTCAAAGATACACAAATGACAGCCGGGACCAACGGCTTAACGTGCTTTCTGAGGCACGGAAGAGTCTCTGTATGTAAAGATGGTCACCCATCCACGGACCAACCCCGGCAAGCGTAGCTTAACCTGATGGATCGACCCGTGCGGCTGTTATTACTTAGCCACGAGCTCGTCCAACACCATAATCACGATTATTACTCGTATCGCGTTTGGTTGTGTCAATGCATTATGCGCTCTGTGCCAAGACCGGTCTCTAAATTCTAATTGTGAATATTTATAAATAACGCACTATTTATATTTCATTGCCTAAAAACAGGTTTCAAGTTCAAGGTTGTATCGCTGCAGATGTATATTTCATTGATTATGTCACTGTTGAACTGAACAAGCTGGATTTCGTCCCCATTTCTCCTCAACCGATCATCTCCATACCATTAATCACGTAATAGAAAAATATAATGAATTTAACAAACCGCTTTACCTAGCCTTTGTGGACTTTGCCAAGGCATTCGACAGCACAGACCATCAGTCAGTTATTAATGCCTTGCGAGTCCCAAAACGTTACGCACACTTATATTGACCTCATTGACACCATCTATCGAAGTAGCTCTGCGAACATCAAGTTACATATTTCCGGTCCAAATTTCAACATAGAAAAAGGTGTTAAACAAGGAGACCCACTCTCACCTAAGCTGTTCACAAGTGCACTGCAGGAGGTTTTTAACAAGTTGCCTGATTCGTGGCAGTCACGAGGTATAAATGTTAGCGGCCACCAGCTAACAAACCTCCGTTTTGCTGATGATATTGTACTATTCTCCACATCACCTTCAGAACTTGAAGAAATGCTCCAAGATCTGAGCACAGCAAGTCTTGAGGTTGGACTCTCAATGAACAGATCCAAAACACAGGTCATGACCAACAGCATAAAGCGTAGGGTCGAAGTGGACGGACATGTGTTGCAATATGTCAATGAGTACACATACTTGGGCCAGATAGTGTCTTTCAACAATAGACAAGACCAGGAAGTCGAAAGACGAGTCCAAAATGCTTGGAAGACCTACTGGGCCCTTAAAGAACACATGAAAGGTAGTCTTCCTATAACACTTACAAGGAAACTCATCGACATGTGCACCCTGTCCGTTCTAACCTATGGTGCACAAAGTTGGACACTTACTGAACAACAAAAGTCCAAACTCAAGATTTGCCAACGGGCAATGGAGCGCAGCATAATGGGCGTCAAGCGTACAGACCGAGTTAGAAACACCATCCTGCGCTCCATAACTCAAGTAGCAGATGTTGGAGAAAAAACAGCTAGGCCGGAGAGATGGGCAAAGATCGGCACCCACTGGACGCCTGAGGGAGGACATCGCCGTCGAGGCAGGCCACGGCGAAGGTGGTGTGACGATCTGACAAGGTTTGCAGGGCCAACATGACCTAATGGTCTCTGGAGACCGCACAAGGAGGAGAGGAAAAAGGACAGAGGGAGGAGGAGGGGGGGGGGGAGGGTGGTTTGGAAGGAAAAAGTGGGACACAATGTAGGCTAATAAAAAAAAAAATGACTGTGTTTCAGTGTGTTGATTTTTTCGATATCTAGTTATGTACAGACGCCAGCAGGTCAAGCCACCCGAAACTGTCAAATTTTCCCAATTAACCTTGAACTTAATGCTCTAGCAATAAAGATGAAAATCTATTAATGAAATTTGTCAGATTATAGTAGCTTGATGTGCTGGCGTCTGTACAATCGTGTTACTTCCCGGTGATACACTTTTAAACAAAATGCTTTGATGGACTTTGTGTGTGTGTGTCTTGTTTTTAGGGAGTAAAGTAGCTTATTGCTCTCCAATCATTAGTTTTGTAAGTAGCGTAAACGCAGCCGCGAAAAATATGTCGAGGAGTACATCCGGGGGGGGTGGGGGGGTTCGGGGGTGTGGGAACAGGTGTACATCCGTACATATACAGGATGTATCAGAAAAGTGTGGTCAAAATTAAGGGTGTGATGCAGACCACCAAACTGAACAATTTTCTCCATGGGTATTGAAGTTTTGTATGGGACGACTTGTTGTTTATTCATTCATATTCATTACGATGTTGGTCCCAATGGAGAAAGTTGTTCAGTTTGATGATGTGTGCCGCACCCTCAATTTTGACCACACCTTTCTGAGACATTCTGTATACTATTATCACATAATACAACCTTGGCTTTGCCTTAGCCGGTTAAAAATTAGATCTCGGTTCTTTTCCTAAAATTCATTTGAAAACCATTTTTCTTAGATACTACAGGTTATTAGGTTTTTTGCTTGAAAAACTGAAATCAAGCCTAACAAGACACCTAATTTTATTCATGTTCCCATCATAAGTTAAGAGCCTAGAACTGCTCCAAAGATTCTTGTTTTTTGTACTAGGTAATCCTCTCGTGGGATAATCTGTGATGACTAGCCGGATGTGGTCGATGATTTATCTTTCTTTGGTCAAATCTTCTCACAGCTCTTAAACCTTCTAATTGGTGCCCATGTCCCATGCCATGACGCGTAGAGTTGCGAAGATCAAAGGCTTGAATGACGAGTGACGACTAATTAATGAACTCTCCTATTTTTATCCTATTTATACCTAGTTATATGTGCTTGCTGTGATCTCCCGTAATTGAAGGAACACACGTAAAAGAACCTTTTGTATTATTGTGATTTCTATTTTGTAGGTATCCTTTGTTGGAGATCCCAAATTAATAAATAAATAGGTTAAATAATCAGTGAATCTAAGAGCAAAGAATGGACATGGACCTTGGTCGGGGCAAAAATTTTCTTGTCAATATTATTTATTTAAACAAGCACACAAACGTACAGAGGCCGACTTGCTTTAGGAATTTTCTACCAGTCAATCTTTGGGTGATGCAGAGACAATATGGCTAGCCTGAACTAAAGTGGTCTATGATACAAAATAAACATTTTGAGATAACAAGCGAAACGCGTTTGAAGTCGCTGTTTGGGTATGAATGTAGGTATGTTATCTCAAATGATTATTTTGTATCATATACCACTTTACTTCCAGGCTAGCCATATCATGTACAAAATCCAGAATTGCAGATAGAAAGACAAACTTTCCTTCCTTACTCGTATCCTTCTCAACTTTTGCACAGATTGCCCAAAGAGGATGATGCTACTACCAATCAAAATCCAAAAAAAAAATCAGTACTAAACACACAGCTTTGTTCACCTTCCTCAAACATCCCACATATAGTTCCAGCTTCACTTTCAAAAGAACCGGTGTTCGGTCCCGGTGGGGCCGCCGACCGTTAACTGGCACACTGCGCACACGCCGGTTGCTACGATGACAGATTCTTCCGACAAGTGCTTTAGACTTGACCTTGTATTAGACGTTTAGTGTCATATGAATGGATTAGCTTTTGATTGAATTGTTATTTGTTGTGTTGTTCATGACCTTTTTTGCTGATGTATAACTGTTAACATCAGCTTTCTAGTCGTATTGTAACCATCTTCGTGTAATTATGGCTGTATATTATTCTGTTATTTTCCCCTTTTTGGAAAGATGGTTTTTATTTTGTCCATAGTTTGTCCTTCAATTGGTTTGAAACTAGAGTTGATTAATGATTTATGTACTTATCAGTTTTGTCACCTCTAACTTAAGCAAAGCAAATAGCATTCCAAATGGGCAACCATTTTGGAATGCTATTTGCTACTCCTATCACGCACGGTATAGCAAAGACTGTCCATAGAGATGATTCATCGTAAATGATTTTGTCTACTTTCAAAGAACAACCTTTATTATCGAGTACAAAGCGACACCGTTTTATTTTAACCACAGAATAAATAACTGTACCTATACTCGTAGCTCTCTCCTATACAAACTTATATAAAACTGTTCCTTCGTTTGTGTTTAACTTTTCACCTGACTAAACTGACGAAAAGTGATGAAGAATTTATTACATTTTAAAGCCTTATTCAGAGGCCTGCCCTAAAATTATCATGATCAACCTTATTTTACCCATACCGGAATATTTGCTGTTCACTGATTGGATCATTCTGCAATCACAAATCCATCTATCAACTGTTCTGATTATGGCATAATCTACCGAAGATAACGGAGACAATAGAGACAATTTCAGTTTATTATTCATTTGTTTATGTTTTTTTTTTTTGTTTGTATGCTTAGGGTGCATTCTGACATTCTGAGTTATTGATTTTTTTTATTTCTGGCTTTCCAACGTATTTGGTAGGAAGGTACTTACCTACATGAGTAATTAAACCACCTAATTATATGATGATATGGCTAGAAGGGGGGGTGACTGCTGACTACCGAGATGACGACTAATAGAGAAGTATGGAAGAAAAAGACATGTTGCGCCGACCCTTAATAAATGGGGATACCTAAGAGCAGGAGAATGATGACTTACACAGCTATGTATTGCTTTTGTATTTCTTTCACGCTACCTACGTAACATACCTATATTTTTATACAGAAAACATGTACATTTTCCTTGTACCGAACAATACGTCATTTTCTCAAAGAATTCACACATCATGCGGCTTTTGCGGTTTTTTCCTCTTTCTAGCAAAATGTATGTGAACAGACACAGAGAATTCGGACAAAACGGGCCTATGGTAATGTACATCATTATCGCATGATTCATACCTACTTCTAATGCACCAAAGACGTCATGGTATGCGTCGGTAAGAGCTACTCACGCGTTTATCTGCCTCGAGAGACCACCGATCGTACAGAGGTCCATTAAAGTCCTATCCAGGGTCGTTACGTTATCCACATCTATTTTTGTACAGAAGGTAAAGCTTGGACCAATGTGCAAAAAATGTTGGGGTCAGAAACTCGCTCACCTACCAGTGAATTGACGATGTAAAAGTAGGCAGGATATATATAAATGTTCGTGAGGGTCATAAGGTAAATGTAAGCAGTTAACTACAGTAAGATGTTGGTTTCTAGGTAGTTTTGTGGCACTGTTTCCACTTGGTAGAAAACACATGCAATGACCATTTTTGAGTGTCTCTTGAACTTTTGACGTTCCAATAGTCTTCATTCCTTATTCACAGTCCATTTTTACGTTTTGTGAATAAACATGAGTTGTACAATCAACTAATCACATCATTGTAACGTTAATAATGATTGCTATAAACTATAAAACATGAACGAAAATGAAATTCCAGTGACCTTATGAAAGAGAGAGTGCGCGAGGCGCGGCCTGTGGTGATGACATTATGACACGATGCGACCCACTAACGACTGTGACACACGGAAGTTATAACTTGCCACATAAAACCATAATGATGAATGGTCGAGAGGTAGAATGTAAAGGTTGATGATGATCAGGGAAATATACAGGGTGGAATTTTTTAACCTCACCTAGAGGGAAAGTACACTAAATACTGGAGATATCAAATTTTACTCAAAGAAAACATTTTTAAAAAGAAACAAATCTGCATTCAAAGATTTTCTAAAATTCGCTTGCCACACTCGGGAATCAAACTGTCTTAAATCCGAAAAAATAACATCCTGTACTTTTATCGCATCAGTCGATAGGGTCAATCATAAGGATCAAATCTGCCTAACAAACATGATAAATTAAATGAAAGGAAAACCTAAAATCTTAACTTTTCTTAACTCGTTTACAGTTGCATAGGATTTTTGGTAGGTAAAGATTTTTAACATTATTCCCATAAAAAAAAAATCTAAAGGGGTGAGGTCTGCTGAACTCGCAGGCGATAAGATTGTGCCGTTTGTACCAAACCAGGTATTGAAATGGTTAAATTAACATAGGCAATGGTGATTCTGCTGTTATGAGCCGGAGCACCATCTTGCTGTAGAATTATACGGTTTCCTCTTCCTCGGGTCAAACATTTAACTAGGTCCAGCATTTCAAGATACTTGACAGTGTTTAGATGACCTTCGTACACACGACGTATCTAATAAAGAGTCTGCATTACGAACACGTGCAAATTGCAATCTTCTTATCTAGAAATATTTCTTCCTCATTTTTAATAAATAAATGAAGATAATTATTAATTAGGTACTACGAGTAACTTAGGTAATCTGATGGACCTATGAGTAATACTCGTAAAAGTACTTTATCTTGTCTCATTGAATTTATAAGTTTAGATTTCATGGTTTTCCTTTCATTTAATTGATCATGTTTGTTAGAGAGATTCGATCCTTATGATTGACCATATCGATTGATGCCATAAAAGTACAGGGTGTTATTTTTTCGGATTTTAGCCGGTTCGATTCCCGAGTGTGGCAAACGAATTTTCGAATAATATCTTTGAATGCAGATTTGTTTTTTTTTTTTTTTTAAATAAAGGAATGTTTCCTTTGAGTAAAATTTGATATCTCCAGTATTTACAGTAGGTACTTTCCCTCCAGGTGTGGTTAAAAAATTCCATCCTGTATATTATTTGTATACAGCTGTTTGTGGGAAGCCAATTTATTTGGGAGAAAAGAGTATGTTTTTCCTGCATGGGATGTCAGGAAGTTCCTTGGCATTATCCCATGCTTAGGGAGCAGAGCAAGCACTAGTATATTTTATCTGAGATCCCGGAAGATACTTGTGAACAACCGCTGCAAGGTTTTAGAGGTAGGACTTGATAGGAGTCCCTCACCTTCGCTATATGTAGTATATAGTTTTTTAAGAACTGATATTTGACAGCCCTTCGGCCACCTACAAGCCTTTAATATACCATAGTTTCCGCAAATATGGAGTTGATCGGAAGAGGACGTCAATAGTTTTTACGACTTTTATGGAATGCTGTGCTGATATATACCTATGCAAACAGACTCTTATGACGTCCTCCCAGAGAAGCGTATGAGGAAATACACTTTAACAAAATTATTATCATAAAGTGTCTTTGACATATCTCGGGCCCCTGAGGTCCCGAAACTTTGGAAGGCGTACGAAGGCAGAAGCCAACTTGCAGAGGCCTGACGCTTTTAATTAATGAGGCAACAACTGATGGTTATTCCTGTACTATGCAAGTGCAACCACGGACAACCCCTCTGTTGGTGTAGGACTATTTATTTATTTAAAGTTTTAAACTTTTCTCACTAAAAAAGGTAAAAGGCGAACTTAATGCCTTAGGCATTCTCTACCAGTCAACCAAGAGAAGAAGTGGTGGTGAAGAGATTGATGTTTGAGAGGAATGATTATAAAAAAAACACTAAAAACATATCTTTATTAATTATAAATAGACTATGTACACAAGTACATAAATAGGTTATAAACTTATAATACACATACATACCTATATAGGTACTACTGCATTGTATGAAATCAAAGATATTGGAATATGTGTTTGGGTGGCTAAAGTGGACTGCTTACCTAGAACTATGAAAGGACTATGGCTCCTGCCTGGTCAATATTTTATTATACACTGAAAAAATGGCAAGGGATGATTTGGGTGCCCCCAGAAACTGTCGCTAGCACTTAGTGACGTAACGACAAAGGGGCAAAATATTCTGAGGGTGGAGAGGTATTAGTTGCGAACCCCATAGGTTCACAACTACTGATGATGATTTTTTTCCATCGCATGATGTTTTTTTACGTTTATATAAATATGATATAAGCTTATATAATAGGTCTTTACCTATGAAATTGCCGTTTTGTATGAAAAAATTTAAACGAATTTTTTTCATGCATTTTTTATTTGTATTAATCGAAGTAATCACCCATGCAATCAATGCATCTTTGCCAACGCAGTGGCAGTTTATTGATGCCCTTCTTAAAGAAATCAGCTGGACGGGAGGCAACAAATTCTTCAAAGGCATTTTGTACTGCCTCTCGGGTATTGAATTTTTTTCCCGCCAAGAAGTTATCCAAATTCTGGAAAAAGTAGTAGTCTGTAGGCGCAAGGTCTGGTGAGTAGGGCGGATGACGGAGAGCTTCCAACCCCAGTTCTTGCAACTTGGAGACCGTCTGCTGTGCAGTATGAGGTCGCGCGTTGTCGTGCAGGAGCAGCGGAGACGAGCGATTGACCAATGCTGGTTGGAGATGTGCCAGCTTCTCCATCATTGTGTTCAGTTCTTCACAGTACACATCTGAAGTAATGCTCACCCCGTTTGGTAAGAAGCTGTGATGAATCACACCGGCGCTAGACCACCAAACAGTGACCATCACTTTTCTAGCGGTAAGTTTTCGTTCAGGGCATTGTTTAGGTGCTGAACCAGGATCCAACCAACTTGCTGAGCGCTTGCGGTTATCAAACAGAATTCATTTTTCATCGCAGGTAACAATGCGGTTCAAAATTCCCTCATTTGTGTGTCTGTTGAGCAGTGCAAGGCACGTCTCGTCGCGTACTTCGCGCTGGCGATCATTGAGTTCATGGGGCACCCATTTGTCAAGCTTTTTTACCTTGCCAATTTGACGCAAATGGACCAATATTGTTTTGACGCTAACGTCGAAAGCTGCTGCTAATTCAGCCGTAGATTGTGTATCATCAGCTTCCACAATCGCTTTTAATTCGTCATTGTCGACCAAAGTCTTCGGACGACCGCGAGGTTCATTTTTCAGGTCGAAATTTCCAGAACGGAAGCGAGCAAACCAATAACAAGTGGTGCGTTGGTTTGTAGTGTTAGCTCCGTAAACGTCGTTGATGTTGCGTGCCGCTTGTGCCGCGTTGCTGCCACGACGGTACTCATATTCCATAATTACTCGAATTTTTAACGTATCCATGATGACGAAAAAGATTGAAATGCGATGAAAATGTAACACTAATCAATAAACAAATGACTACTTTTGGAAAAAAAATCCATGTTTTTAAAATAAAATTAATTTGAAATTAGAATTCTTAGCCAAACAAAAATTATTTTGATTTGAAATGGCCAGTACTGCAGAACGGCAATTTCATAGGTAAAGACCTAATACCTATTGTATAAAGGATTTTTCCTTATGCACACCCATGTGTGCAGTCGACACGCAAGGAGCTACAAATCTTAATCCAAACACTCGAAAGGTTATCGAACCATGTTGTTTGCTTAACTTGGACATCCAAAGCCGCAAATAATTTAAATATTCCTTATTTGAATAAGGAATATAGCGCTTGCCTACCCGTAGTATGGCTTGACTCTGGTGAAAATTATAAATGAAATCTGATAAAACTATCTGAGACAGTTATTTTCATCAGAGCCAAGCCCCCAAACAGATTACGTTACTATTTGCTTTATAGCTATTGATTCACACATTAGTGGAACGTGTTGACTTATCGTTATCTTGTTGTCAAAACGAAATAGGTAATAATAAAGTTAAATATTTTGGCGTGAACGTGGTAAACGCGTGATCACGATTTTTGTGAGAAACGTTATTTCTTCCTCGATTATGTTGCTGAGTAGATCTTTCGCCGAAATTCTCTTCTATTCTAAATTACCATGATGATTATGGTTACCACAACATGGATGTTTCAAAACCTTTAAAATCTTCTTTCCTTTTTATAAACAAACCCATCTGAATTTCTTGGGGACAGGAAGTAGGCCTTAAGGGTGGGTGCATCTACGAGTGGGTAGTCAAATAATCACTTTTTTAAAACAAATGTTCTTATGTTTATTAAATAAGTATTTTTTTAAGGTTTTAATGGGAGTTTTTGATAAACCTTTAATGTCAATTTATCGCTATTTCAAAACAGTAGGGGCAAAATGCCCTGTATTGAGGTGGATATGTCGAAAAAATTGATCATATTGCTTTGCCTTAACGGGTCGGATACCGGTGACCGGACACACTGTATATATCCGATATCCCTTGCAATCCACACCTTACTAGTGTGCAATTTATGACCCGTAATAGGTAATCGGTACAATACCCCTTGGTAAGACTGATTGTCAGACTTTCAGGCTTCTGTCAAAGATACTAACCCTTGATCGAACCGTTCGGTTGTCACTATCCCCTCAAATAGAAGCCTTTGTATACCTTCATGCAAATTTAAAAACTCTTAAACCTTTCCAGTACCTAAGCCGCATCAACCTGCCGATAGTGCAACACGGCGACAAGTTCATCGCAGGTGCGGGGGCCGGAGTGACAGCTGTCACTTTGACGTACCCGCTGGACACCATCCGCGCGCGCCTCGCGTTCCAAATCACGGGGCAACATAGGTATAAGGGCATCGCGCATGCGGCTACCACTATGTTCCAGACGGTAAGTCAATTGATATTAACGTCCTTTATATAATAGGGTTCATCATCTGCCTATCTCACCTCCACAACCCAGGTACTGGGTAATCCCCCCCTTGGTAAGACTGGTTGTCAGACTTTCGGGCTTCTAACGACCTGTAACGATTGCCAAAGATCTACGAATGACAGCCGGGACTGTCCGGGACCAACGGCTAAAGGCGAGTGTAGCCGCTAAAAGCGCCACCATTGAGAAAAATAATTATAAATCAGTAGTTATGGAACATTTTGAAATTTCCTATGTACACATTTTTAGTCAGATGTTGTAGAATTTTTTGGATAAAAAAAAACAACACTAAACCTCCTAGGTTCGAAGTTATTATTTTTTATTTTTGTAATTTTCAGGAGGGCGGTATCCGCGCCCTATACCGCGGTTTCGTGCCCACGTTATGCGGCATGGTGCCGTACGCAGGCTTCAGCTTCTACTGCTTCGAGTCACTCAAGTTCTTCTGTATGAAGTACCTGAACACCCAGCTCTGCAAAAAGTGTGATAGGAATACCGGTACGTCTCAAACTGTAACTCAAAGCATTTATTCAGAAAAGTCCGAATAGCCACTATTCACCGAATAAATTCAAAAATGGAACAGAATTTGTATGAAATTATCTGCCAAGTAAGTTAATAGGAACTTAATCGTAGGTGGTGAATACTCAACCATTTACGGGTACTTTTGAATTGTCATGGAGTGTAATGTTAATGTTCGCGCACTGGATTTTCAACTCTCGGTGTTGAGCTGAGCTTCGAGAATCCAACCTAACAACAACAGAGTGCATCCCAGCGCGTCGAAAAAACACACTGTTGGATTTTCAACTCTCGGCGCTAAGCAGTGTTGAAAATTCAGTGCGCGAAAAAAATCGCCGCGATAGTTTACGTCCGCGCGAACGTCGGCTAAGGCTTCTTGCATAAAGATGCAGGTTCCCAAAACCTACGGACAAGTCCGAACGAATCGGGACGGATCGGTACCGATCAGTGTGGGTAAAATAGTCCCCGATTACCTAGTAATTTCTGTCTGCACTCGCACATAAAGAAACAGGTTGAAACAGACTACAGTTTTTCATATCGGCGGAATTATTGCGTTACACACAGTAGGAATGGGTTTAATTTTGACAGTTCAACA
The DNA here is from genome assembly GCA_946251885.1 of Cosmia pyralina. NCBI lineage: Eukaryota > Metazoa > Arthropoda > Insecta > Lepidoptera > Noctuidae > Cosmia > Cosmia pyralina. The sequence continues at coordinate 19,696,151 of OX276359.1, read as the reverse complement.
ACATTCGTTGCGTTGTTTACTTTGTTGAGAAGGCAAATTTTTCGAACATATGAAGCAATGGATTAGCAATAAACTTCAAAATCATTCAGATTCCGATTAATGTGTGTTACGTAATTAGGGTGCGGGCACTCGTGTGTTTGATCTGTTATCTATACTTATCAGTATTGACAAATCGGGACCGGAAAACCTAAATCCACATTGTATTATTTTTTCGCCCGGCTGTGCCCAGACAAGTGTGTAGCACTCCTTTTATGACCTCGTGTGAGGAAGTGATACTATAATACCATACCAAAAGGTACAGGCGGTTGCTGTAGGGCATTGCAGGGTATCGGTGTAATAAGGGTTTTCATGAAAATTCACACCACCAGTTGGCGTCACTTTGACAAGAGGTCTTCCATTTCGACAAGGAATATAAAATATCGACGTTCATCGTACGTTTCATTCATTCGTTCACCATTCAGTCACGACCATGGACCTAACATATAAACTGGACTGAGCTTTCGTACCAAAAACACGAGCAGAGAGAGATATATACAGAGGCTGTTTATCCCTTTCTAATAGGGTGACCAAACTTTTTTATAACAATCAGGAAAATTCGTTTTGAAAGAGAATTTGGGGCCGGTGGACATTAAGTGATTTCAAATTATTGTTTGTAATACAAAAATATTGTAATTAAGTCACTTATATAGTGAAATAAACGAACAGTGAACCTTATAAACGAAATAAGTGAACCTTATACAACATGTTTCCGCCATTGCGACTTGCCTTCAACACGCGGGTAGGGCTAGTGGCCAATAATCATTAAAATTAAAATAAGATAAAATAATTCGTAAGTTGAAAAAAAAAAATTAAAACAAACTGAATAATGAAATAATAACCATAATTAGGATGCAAAAGACTCATTACTGAAGCTATTATTCTATGCCATCTGGTAAAAAAAGGTCATTGGCCAACACCGTTTTTTTATGTTCATCACTTGTTCTGAACCAGCTATTATTAAGCTATTAAGTAGCTTCATGGAAAAAAAAACTCGAGTGGCGTGGCCTTTTCTTTCTCTTTCGTTTCAATTTTCGTCTCTGCGCTACAGGTTGCTCCAAATGCTATTTTAGAAAATCGTAAATAAATCAATAAATAATAACGTTTAATGAAATCAAAATATCTTTATAGAACGAAAATGCGGAACCGTATACGAGTGTTGAATTAATGTCGCCATTGCAGCAGCACGTTGGATAAAAACTATACATACCTATCGAAATACTTTTTTCGAAAGCTTCTTATTTGAAACTGAACATTGTTGTGTTCTATGTCGGTTTTCAACCGTGTACCTAGTATCTACCCATGTTTTTGAGAAAAAATGTTATGATAGCTAGACTACAATATTGTTGAGACAAGTCTTGTGTCGATTCATCAAATATGATCACGTACATGATACGTGGCTTATGAAGTAGGCAAGGGTGCATGTAGAATCTCGTTCCGGGAACATGGCCCTTTCTTGCTCTTTTTGTCGTTTGCTCTATAGAGCTAGTGTTTAGGTATTTAAGGGAAGCAAAGGGAAATGAAACTTAAGTGTGTCAAAAATCAAAATCAAAAGTTATTTATTGAAACTAGGCTGAGAAACAGAATCTGATAATACAAATGATAAAACCATTACTACTGGAAAAAATTATGGTACCTACATTAGCATTCAACCCTCATCGAGAATTTGCTATATAATAATCTGCCGGCTTGAAATGAAGGCACACCACACACCACAGAATTTTTAGTAATTGATTGTGATTCGGGAATTACATCCTGGTTGGATTTTTGCTTCATTTCTTCTTTCGATGGAAAGCTGTAACCAGCATAAAAATTATGTTATTTCAATCACGCGATACATAGATACAAATTGTATTTTCGGCTAACATTAATAGTTTTAATGAGAAATACACAAAAGTTTTAGCGTCTTCCGTCTACAAAACGTCTAGAGCATGGTCACACTACTTAGACTCGAAATTGTCATTAAATAAAATCTTTGTTATTCGGATCCTTACCTGTGAAATGAAATGCCACACAACCAGCATATGATTCACTTTTACATCTCTTGATGCAACACTTTCTCACCATTATTTTCACTATTTAAATTGAAAAAGAACCGCCATGAAACCATTGCTGTCAGATTTCAGTGTTACCAGAATAATTATATGATAGCTTCCAAACAATCATAATTATTTTGATTATTTTTACTTGTGGATTTTACTTGTAAAAATTATTGACTATGATGTACAGATTGTAATCCTATAAATAAAGTTATTTAAAACTAATCTAAATGCTAAAAAAATTATACGTAACTTATTTTACTTGTAGTTGGTGAAATATTTTCTACCATCTTTAACATTTTTATCTTTTGGCAATTGAGCAAAAGGGACAAACAGCTTCCGTTCGAGCTATCTCTCTCGTCTCGTTTTGCCTCTGCTAAGATATCCTATCAAATGTACACCTGAGGTGCAATCCTTATGGTTCATTTTTGTATGATACGATTTTTGGAGAGCTCAGTCCTGCTTATATTATATTATTAGGCCCATGGTCACGACTAAAGAAAATACAGGTGCTTTGACACTTTTGACAGGTCTCAGTGCTGCCTAGTGAACGTCATTTCAGAAAAGCCTCATTACCTACGCATTAGACGTTTTAAAAATATTCCTTCCATCGTCATTATCAGTGGCGTATTATCTCTAAGGCAAACTAGGCACGTGCCTAGGGGCGCGACTTTACAAGGGGGCGCACGCACATAAGTTTTTAAACCAACATAATATGAAATTATTTTGATGAAACTTGGTGGTATGTAGTAGATATGGAGACCCAGATTTCAGATTTTCAGAGATTATTACACGGGTGAAACCGTGGGGCGCAGCTAATTATATAAGTACCTACTAGTTAAAATTAATAATGTAGGGCCGCCACAGGGGCGCCAATGAGGTGCTTGCCTAGGGCGCTGTCGACATTTAATCCGCCTCTGGTCATTATTCTGCCTAGTTTATTCCAACTGACTCTCTTGGGGACATTGGGGTTCGCCACCAATGTTACCCACCTAGTTTGAATTAAGAAACCTCTGCGAATGGTAGTAAATTACACCATTGTTTAACTCTGTTTAAACAGAAACTGTTAACTATATACCAACATAGAATACATTAATAGATTTGTTGCGATTCAAAGCATCTGAAATCTAAATAATTTTCTACTTTGTCAAACAAACACATATCTACTACAGATAAACCAGTACACCACAGGAAGTAGGAAGTTTACTAACTGTGTTACTTCAGCATTCTAAAGACGTCAATCATTATAATAAAGATGACATTACGAAGTTTAGAGCTAAAACATGAACTGCATAAAAATCTAACATTTTATACAATACGACAATAAATGAAAATACTACCGAGACTCTCCGTGCCTCGGAAAGCACGTTAAGCCGTTGGTCCCGGATGTCATTCGTGGATCTTTGACAGTCGTTACGAGTCGACAGAAGCCCAAAAGTCTGACAACCAGTCTTACCGAGGGGTATCGTATTACGCAGTAATTTGGTTGTGGAGATCAGATAGGCAGTCGCTCCATATAAAATACTGGTATTCCGCTGCATCCGGTTAGACTGGAAGCCGAACCCAACATGTTGGGAAAAGGCTAGGCAGATTGAAAAAAAACTGGCAATACTAGTACTTTGAAACAATCAAACAAATCTTAATCAAACAATCAAATAAATCTTAACATTGAATTTGTAAAACGATTTTATCAAAACGATGAGCTGAATATTGGTTTTGCCTATCAACCAACGGACTATAATGACTAAACTATAGGATATATGTATTAAATATTTGTATGCAGACTAGGAACGTCATTAGACATACAATGTTTAAATTACTGTCGTATCGTCGTCTCCACATTGTATACAAGTAGGTAAAACAACGATATTCATGCCTTATTTTACATCTTCACGTTCAATAAGAAACGTCAATGAAAAATTCCGGATTCGTTCCGTTTCCCTGCAAATTATTATTCATGCAACATGCTTGTTGTAATTACAACTGCATTTAGAGATGAATAGAAGTAGGTATGTACTTAGGGTCGGTACACACCTGTCGAACCGAAACAGCGTGTTTTTTTGCTTTTTGCTGCCTTAAAGTTATTATCAACTTTGGGCACGTTAAAATCAAAATCCTACTAATATTATAAATGTGAAAGTTTGTATGTTTTGATGTTTGTTACTCAATCACGCAAAAACGGCTCAACGGATTTGGATGAAATTTGGTATACAGATAGTTTATAACCTGGATACATACATACACATACATACATACTTTTCATCCCGGTAGAAGGTTCCCGTGGCATAATTTCCGACATACACGCGGGCGAAGCCGCTGGCAAAAGCTAGTCTAAAATAAAATGTAGTAAACTTTAACCGTGTGCTCGATCCACTTTCATGCTTGTGCGGCTTAAACTTGTAAATAAGTTTATTTATCGACTTTATTCGAACGTGCGCAAGGTTGATATTACTTTGTCAGTTAAGGCGCTTCCCCGACCGAACGACCTTGAGCGTTCGGTCCTCTATAGTTTGTTTTCTTGTTCGCTCTTCTTAACCGGATTGCATCTCCAATTTTCTTTATGTCATCCGACCATCTCTTGGCTTCTTATGGAATCAGGCGTTACTTTGCGGAAAACCATGACAGTAAAATGTTATGTAAAATATGTGTGCGTGTTTTGTGTTTGTTATTGCGGATTCAAAACTAAATATGTTTACAAAACAATTTACCTAATAGCTTGTTATTTTTAACCGACTTCAAAGAAGGAGGTTTTGTATTCGACCCGTATGTATGTTTGTATGTCCGCGATTTTCTCAAAAACTAATGAGCCAATATTGATGATTCTTTCACTACCGTAAATATACTGTGTTTCCGACATTTCTAAGCGGATTTTGTGATGATTCTTCTTTTCGTTCTTCGCGGGCTCGGGCTCATGTAATTGTTCTATTTGTATATTCAACTAAAATGGAAAAATAAATTTACTTTAAAAAAAAGTAAAAACCGACTTCAAAACCTAAAACGAATAAAATAACTTTCATAAAAAACTTAACAGCTTCTGAAGTCGGTGTCTTCCATTCTGCAATGCACCTTAGCTTGACACCGACTTCAGAAGCTGTTAAGTTTTTTATGAAAGTTATTTTATTCGTTTTAGGTTTTGAAGTCGGTTTTTACTTTCTTTAAAGTAAATCAATAATACCTAACTCGTAACTTCATATTTCCAGGTGGTCTAGTATTAACTGTGCCAGGCAAGTTGGTCTGCGGCGGTCTGGCGGGGGCGGTGGCGCAATCGATCTCCTACCCGCTGGACGTGACCAGACGTCGCATGCAGCTGGCTTGCATGGATGCGCAGACGGCGAAGTTTGGGTATGTGATGCTAATAGTGCTTGTTGCATTTATATCAGTAATTTTATGGTGTACATAATAAAGAGTATTCTATCTATTTTATTCTATTCACGATTACGTGGTAAAAAAAAAAATGGCCGCTCGAAATTTGTTAAGCTTCTAATCTACTTAAGTAATAAAAATCTTAAACTCATTCACTCACTGACAGATATCGCACAATCTTTACCGCTGGGAATTTTGCACAAGTGTTCATTATATAACATGTCCCGGAATTAACGCACTAACTCTTAACGGGTCATTGTACTCGTCATTATGAACAACTTTTACTATGGGGCCAAATCTGAAATCGGTAAAAAAATCAGCTGTTTCCATGTAGCTCAAGTTGGCTGGACAAATCTTCAAAATAGCACGCATATAACTAGGTCCTACATTTTCACGAGTTATGGGAATACACACAAAAGTAGGGAACAATTTTTTTTTTTGCGTTTTTAGTTTCATAATGATGAGTACAATGACCCCTTTAGAGGTTGTGCGTTATTTATGTTACACCTTGTATACGTTCCGGCGGCATGCGAAGGGTTAAACTGCATAGGTATGCCACTGTACTGCCCTCTTGTTCCCCTTAACGCACGTTTCAAATACATATTTCCCACTGCAGATGGATAAACACTTAGAGCGGCCATTATTTTTGGCAAACATTCTTCGAATCTTGAAACTATACAGGGTGTCCCGTAAATAAAGGATAACCTTTTAAGGGGTTGTTGTACTCATCATTATAAACAACTTTTACTTTAGGACAAACCTGAAATCACGAAAAAAAATTCAGCAGTTCCCTACATTTTGACGAGTTATGCGAAAATAAATGTAGGGAACAACTGATTTTTTTTTCGTGATTTCAGGTTTGGTCCCATAGTAAAAGTTGTTCATAATGATGAGTACAATGACTCTTTAAGAGGTTATCCATTATTTACGGGACACCCTGTATAGTCCGTCTTCCGATATTTTTGTAGCTAAGTGATATAGCTGGGATATGGAGATATTAAACAATCACTAGATAGGCACAGACATTGTAATAACCTTTTACTAAATGGCATAACTTCAACACTACGCAAAACATAATGGACTAATATTTTACTTGGTACCTATGTAACTGTGTCAACAAAATAATGCTATCCTACAATGTATTAGCACCGTGTAATGAATGCATAGCTGTACTCAATCGGTTTAGGTAATTAACTAAACCTAAAGGTAAACAAATCGTAAAAGGGTTATTAAAAATGACACTTTCTTGATTAAAAATACGTTAGAACCAAATTAAATTTATTTTCGATTTTACGACAGTTTCCTCTTTTATAAATGTATGTTAAACTTTATAATTTGTTCGTAGATGTACCTTATCTGCTTGAGCACAATTTTTTTGTTAGATTTATAATAGTATTATGTTGTAATCTTTCTATTGTAAAGAGCTCAAAAAGGCAGGTACAACGAACTATAACGTTGCTAAATTGAAGAGTATAAACTGTGACGTATCATGACAACTGAAGTGACAGATATTACGTTTAGTTAACCACTTCACATGGTTTTTTTGTTTACCTCTAGTTAGCTACCTAAACCAAATTGAATCAATTTACATGAACCGTGCATTTTTGCCTTAACGCTTTGAAGGACACTATACGGCTATAGCAATAATAACAATAAAACTTCTAATGTGTCTCGTTACTGTCCTTCAATGCGATAATGATAATATGTACATACTACTTGCACCGTGCACCTTGCTCTCTGTATTCCAATGTATATGATTCTATTCCTAACTAATGCAGCGAAATTTCTGATTGCATGTTATTTTACACGAGGTGTTGGAACACTTGCAGGAGGTTGGTTTATCATATTTTTGTATATTTTATTTATAAGATTTATATTCTAATTATTTTAACCTGGTATTCCCTTTTAAAAAGTAATAACTTGCTTTGGAGTCCATACTTTACTTATTTTGTAAAACGTACTTATTAATAACATAAGTGCCTATTTCACGATGTCCGAATAGTAACTATTTACCGAATAAATTCAAAAATGGAACAGAATTTGTATGAAATTATCTGTCAAGTTAATAGGAACTTAATCGTAGGTGGTGAAACAGGCTCTAGTCTTATTTGGTCGGCTTATCGGCCGTCGTATTAGTAGACCAGCATCTGCTATTCTGATCACAGTAATTTTAGTTAATAACCACTTGTAATGTGGAGCCCTAACACAGCCTGAAGGCTTCGCGGCAGGCCACGCAGAAAAAAGCAAGTTGGATAAAATCTAACAAACAATGATGTCTACTATAGTGCGCGCGCAAGTGCTAGTCAACGCCTGATGTAGGTATGTGAGCGGTGAGAAGGGGGAGAGCGCGATTGACAAAATTGACTAAGTTAGCTTAGCTATCTACCTCCCTTTTCTCACCGCTCATATACCTTAGGCCGTGACTAGCACTTGCGCGCGCACTATAGTCTTAATTTTAAAAGACGCTGGGCTTCACATTTTCTTCTTATTTATATGCAAGCTGCTGTTTGTATTTCCTTTTTTATCTGCAAGGTATAAAATTTCTAAAATTTTCTGACTTGTGCCAGCGATGCACCTTGATAATAAGAACTTGCTGAATACAGCAATTGTCTACTTACTATACACAGACAACAATACCTCCCACTAATCAACTCTCACATTTCACAGCACTGGCATGATCAAGACCTTGACCCTCATATACCGTGAGAACGGGATAGTGAAGGGTTTGTATCGAGGAATGAGCATAAACTACATAAGAGCGATACCGATGGTCGCCACCTCCTTCTCGACGTACGAACTCATGAAGCAGCTGCTGCAACTCGACACAGGAATGAAAGTCTCGTAATGACGACAAAATGGCGGCTTTTGCGGTGATTTCTGCTTTGCGCCACAGTTATTTGAAGTTGAAAATTAATAAGTAGGCTTTCTAAATACTCGTTTGAACATAGCAATCTTAGGTAAAAAAAATGCTTGAATTTAAATGTCCGATCATTTTGTGTTGACAGCCTCAAATAACGTCAATTACCGATAGGCAATGAGTGTGACAGTAATAAAAATACTTTCAGTGTATTATTTAGGTATATTATACTCTGCTTTGGTGGATACTACAAAACCTTTTTTATGGTGTACTTATTCGCCAAACGCTGTCAATAAGTGTTTACCTATGATACATAATAGTTATTCCTGTTTCATTTAAATGAATGGGGAAGAACATTGCGCATACCGTTTTTCTTCAGTAGGTACTTAAAATCAGTATTTGAAACTTGTAATGCTCACTATAACTTGTATTTATAATATAAGTACATAGATATAGTATAGTACACTCTATTTTGTATTATGTTTAGTAAATAGAATATATTATTATTTCAGTGTTAAAAGTGAATATATTCGTAAAACTCCATTTACACGATGCATGTTTCTTCTTATCATATATGTTATGATATGCCACAGGCAATTAAGTCGCACCGTGTAAATCCGGCTTTAGTCGCAGCATGCGTATAATTCTCCGCAACTCTTGATCGAATAGGCGGTTTTATGTTGTTAGTACCCACCATACCTCTCACGAGATACTGGATGGCCTGGTTGGTTGACCCCTGACTCTTGCATTTGCCAGAGTAGACAGACCCCTGAGTGATAATAGCCCCAGCATTAACTTTTCTTATGCCGTAATTACAGAAACAGTTAAAAACAGTTAAGGGTGGTCGCATATCTGACGGAAGATGCGTCGGGCGTCACTTCGTTAGTATGCGTGACGCACTAACGCATCATCGGTCGAGTGTGTAAGGTTGAATGTTTTATTATCTACTTGTCCGTTCTGGCGTTACGCGGCCGAAGACACGCGACGAATCTTCCGTTAGATGTGCGACCACCCTTATAACCAATTTGCATGGCGAGTGGCCATCATTGATCAGAGGGCCTAGACAAAGTAACATTCGATTAGCGATGACGCTAGTAGAAAAGCCAAAAAATGTATGGGGTTGACAGCTATCAAATGTCACTTGATTATGTCAATGTCACTTTGAAGCGATAGCGATTGTAGAAATGGAATCGCTCCGAAGCGAATGCCATTTGTCTTGGCCCTCAAGTTAGCTTTCGCTACTTGTTTTTCAGATAAATGTCGAAATACGCGTGTCAAGTTCGGAGACAATCTTCCAAAGACACTAGATTGTATCCGTATATGACACTCGTGTCACGCGTCAAAAAGTATTTATATTAGACAATATTTAGGTATAAGATGCATTCATTCCACGCTGGCTAGCAACGTCGCATTTCTAGAAGTTTTTCGTGATTATTTTATTAAATTTAAATTAAAGTACTATTTTTTCGGCCAATCACTAGATCGTTGTATTTTATTTATAATTATTTTTAACATGAATTACTTTATACTTAGTAAATAAAAATGTTTAATCGTAATACAGCAAATAGAAAATTATTGACAGAATGTCAATGTTTATGAGTAAATACCAAAATTACTGTAAAAAAAAAATAGCATACATATAAATACCAACATTATAGTGCTTGGCCGAAAAAAATTTGTACTTTAATCAAATTTACTAAAATAATCACGAAGACCTCTAGAAATGCAACGTTGCCAGCCCGCATTGGATGAACGCTCTTAATATAGGAATGAATATAAATTCCGTGCCTTTGCCGCTTTCCACAAAGTAGGTGTAATTAGTGTAAGAATATTTCAGTGTTACGCCTGTTGGCACATCACATCCAGCATCAAAAAAGATTCTTGTATTAAAATCAACTGCTAATTTGACTTTGCTTTTCAAAACGTAAAATATTTGAATAGGCTAAGAATGCCAGTGCTACCTACGCAGGAGCTATTACTAAGTTCATAGAACTAGTTAGCCTAGCCTGCTACGACTATTTAAATATTCATGATTTTATCTAACATGGATTCCATTGGATATATGGGTAACATCTATTTTGAACTAAGGTTTGATTGTTCAATAGTCAGATAATTTTTATTTGAGGAATAAATATGGCGGTTTGACAGCTAATGTATTGAAAATATCAAACTGTCACATTTATTCTTCAGGTAAAAGTTATCTGCCTATGGAAAAATCAGCCATAAATCACACATTCGTGTGTTCAGATAGAAAACGGTACCAGAAAAATATCTATCGACTTTCTATGGTTTGTTTCAAAAGTATTGGATGAAAATGTTAACTATTGGATCCGAATAACCTGTGGATGCCAATTTGTAGTGTCACTTAAAATTGTGATTATTTGAAACTCAAAATTCTAATTTTAAATCACCTTAAAAATGGTTTTCATTTGACTCAAGGGCTAATTTTTCAATAGTCAGATAACTTTTATCAGAAGAATAAATGACAGTTTGACATATTTTCTTTACAAAAGCTGTCAAACCGCCATATTTATTCTATAAATAAAAGTTATCTGGCGATTGAAAAATTTGCCCTTAATTAATATAAGGTTAATTTTATAACCTCAATTTTCGTCGATTATTTCTCAATACAATCTAATAATGTCAAACAATAATTATTGTAGGGATAGTGGTGAGATATAAAGTTGAAACCTTTTAAATACATAACAATGTGTAACTAAATCCCCTTTAGTGAGTGATTGTGTAAGAACAGGGTTGTACATGAACAGGGTTTGTTTAAGATTTTTATCCGATACTTTTGAACAGACTACACCGGGTGTTTGGTGTCCTTGTGTTGGTATTAAGACTATCCGACAGCTATTTATTAGCCGTATCTGATGAAATATCGAACGTATAACATAATAGTAATAATGTCAACTACGAAATAGCTTTAAAAAGTTGGTGTTGTGTTTGAAAACAGGGTGACAAGGATAGTTTTTAAGATGATTCATTCCACGTATGTGACGCGTCTTTTATGTGTTTCATAAAACTACATAATATTATACGTAAGATTACTTTCTTTACGCACATTAAATGTGACATAATACCTACAGTTCGGAGAACAATGGAGCAGTTTTTTTCTCGTGTTTCCAAAGCACTGATAAGTTTGGTTGACATTTTATTATTGGACACTATATTCGTTATTTAACTGTTTTCTATGATTCAATCTTTACTATTAAATATTGTTACACAGTTACGTTGTAGCACCAAAGATGCAGGTAAAACTTTAAACAGTATAATTAAATAAATATTAATAAATACATGTAATTTGTCTACTCGACAGTTCTGTCGCCGGAAGATAAACTGTATATATCGGTCTTTTGTATAAAGTGCATAAATGGACTGCAAAAAACAACGTATCTATAATAATAAATTATTTTCATGTAATGTTGATTTTTATTTCTACTTTGGAATGGTGAAAGAAAACCCCCATATTTTTATAATTAATTTTATTTATTATATCTAATTCCTATCAACAGGCATAGTACACGTTGCAAGAATAATTATTTTACCGTACTGTGTTTACATTTTAAATTATTGCCATTGTGTAGCGAATCCAGATGGAAGTATTTGTATATTTGTCAGTAGTCGGCGCATTATCAACAATATCGAGTCCCACTTACACATGAACACAACTATGCATACAAAAGATCAAGATTTTCTCAATATTTTAAATGTCGATCGCCTATGCGGTTTGCCAGGAAAGCCTTAATTTTAAATTTACACGAGCTTCGATTGGGTGAAATAACGCCAAAAGCAGAGAAATCAAACTTGTGCTACAGTTATTGTTTGTTTTATTTCACGCGAACGAGGCTCGCCATACATTCTCATTTTTTTTGTTATTTTTTTCTTTAAGGATATTATATTTTATTTTTTTATCTATAACTTACATACTTAATACTTAGATCAACGAAACGTGTGGCTTCAGGTGTCATTGGTGGGTAAGGTCTTTGTATAATTAGTACGCACGCGTTTAATTTAGGAAATAAAAACAAATATTACAATTACTTTATAAATCTGAAATTTTATTTTAAATTGAAAGATGGCACTGACAAAAGAAACTGTCCACTGTTCAGATTCTAAAATAAGTACACGCTTTATATGGAAATACAATATAAAATTGCTTTTGTCAGTTATTCTATAAATAGAAAAAATGCTTTGTAAAGGAAACCAGGGTTTATCAGTGATTATGTAATCTTAAAAAACATGCTTAACACTTTCAATATAACCCCTTGTAATAAATTTCTATCCTAAGTTGTTATAAAACAATTTCCCATTTCGCAATGATCTCTTATAAAATTGTTATTAATATATTTAGTTACTTACCTCCTTTATGAAATGAGTACAATAATGGGAAAATATTCGACACTTAGTTTATACAATAACAACCTATCGGGCGCGTTGATCTTTAGGTATTTACAAAATTACCTAAAATTATTTTATAATCATAAAGAATTAAAAAAAAGAGAACTTAAAGCTCCACTCTTGTGAAACACTATTCCATGTCATACAGGTACTGTGGCACAAGAAAAGGAGAATTTTGAATAATAAATCTCAAAATGCAAAACTCGTTCTCTCGACACATTTTATGACAGAATGATTGCACTGGGGTATAAAAAGTAAGGATTCCTAATACTTTTACGCAGACTTACAGTCGAACTAAAGATAATTATTATATAGGTGTAGCGAAATAAATAAGAAAATTCCACTTCTTCAACAAGTATAATTTATTAAAATAAAAATCGCACCAAAAAAAATAAAATAAAAGGTATTATAAAAAATTGCAGAGCAGGCAATTATGGAATCGTAGCACGAGAAAATTTTAGATGTATGTGATGGTAAATTCTTAGTCACACATTTGGTTTACGACCTAGAGAATCGGTCGGTTTAGGTTAGGTTATTTTTAGTTAGGGATTTTATCGTGCACTTGATTTTCAACTCTCGGTGTTGAGCCGAGCTTCGAGAATCCAATCTAACAACAACTGCATCCCAGCACGACGAAAACACACTGTTGGATTTTCAACTCTCGGCGCTAAGCAGAGCATTGAAAATGTAGTGCGCGAAAAAAAATCGCCGCGATATTTTTACGTCCGTGCAAACGTTGGCTTAATATGTTACGTAAATATGCATCCGATTATCCGATCTCTGGTTAATACACATTACTTTGATTTTTTCACTAACCCGTCGCACGCCAATTAGCAGACACAATAGATTTTTTAATGTTATCTGTACACATGGTGTACAATCGACATTACACCATCTTGCTTTACAATGTAATGTTTTCTTTTTTAATCAGTCCAATTATTTCCGAGAGGTTGTATACCCACTAGTCTACTTTCAAGCTTGGAATGGCAATTGAGTAATGTATTTTTCTGTTATTGGATACATTTTCTTATTAGAGACGCCTCTCCATTCTCCTTGGTCTACAAAGTACATTAAACCTTATTATTGTTAATATCAATTCTAGCTGTTTCAAATGTACTATCGTCAAGAAACTCCAATTAAACTGTCTCATAACAATATGCTTTCTATAGGTTCAGGGTTCTCGTTTACGTATTTTATTATATCTTGGATCAACGTGGTCAAACATTCCTCGAATTTGATGGCCTGTACAAAGAATTGCCATGGATTTTCAGCATACATAAAATAAAGAATACCGACTAAAATCCACCCGCTTTCTAGAAGTTCCCATCTTTGACTCGAGTCGTTTCTCTGATAAAGTCTGTTGAATGCGCCCATTCGAATTTATTCTGTATCTGCTGCCGTTTTTTAGGTTTATTTAGCTTATTTTCTAGGTTTACTAAGTTCTAATTTAGGTTAGGTTATTTCTTGTTCTATTGTCGCTTTTGTAGGGTTGGCACTCTCTTATAGGCTTGCTACTCTCCTGTATATATTTTTTTCTCTTTCTTTTGTTAGAAAGGGGGTATATTGCAGCGTGACCTCTGCACGTTCAATCTACGTTTCTAGTTTAAATTTGAAAGGTATTTTTTTGATACAGGAAGGTTTTCATTTTTTTTATGTAGAAAAGTCATTGCAGAGAATTTGGGTCAGTGACGGTTCATTTTTAATAAATTTCGACGTACCAAGCCAAAATTATGTCGTACCTGTATTCCTGATCATCTAATCGTGTATTGCAATTTACCATCAGAGTTTTCTCCATTTAAGACAAATAGTCTGCTCTGCAATTTTTTATAATACATCTTTTTTTTTTGGTGCGATTTTTATTACAATAAATTATACGTGTTGAACGGGTGGAATTTTTCTTTTTATTTCGCTACAATATGTATAATAGTTATATAATAAAAATAATTACATAATGCCATCCTGTCATAAAATTAAATGCTTGCTATTGCTTTGTAGACCTCGATCAATACCCCCGCAGTATGTGTAGTATTGTGTAATGTAAATATCAAATTGTAAAAAAAATCTTTTAATATTTCATTTGTAAAGCAACTAAAAATACAAAGTTAAGGATGTGACTCGTAACAGATTTTGATCTACAGTAACTTAACTCGAAAAACATCATTATATTTGCTAGATTGACAATAATCATGTTGTTTTCACTAATTATAAGTTCCATTACTGCACATTAGATGTAAGATCGTAAGCTTTATGGGAATCCAATAGGGCGCACATTTAGTCACCAAAGATTACATTATGATGGTATGTCCATTGCTCGCCTGTCGATCCATGGTGACACGAGACGAATGCGAAATAAAACTACCGTTTTAGTAAATGTACGAGTTTAATGAGGTCCAATCGTCTTCGATACATGTTGTATTGTATAGAATCATAACGTGAGGGACGTCGCGCTCCGTCCGGCCGTGGGGCATGAACATACCAGCATAACTAGCGCGGAGCGAATGCACAGTGAACGGCAAGAACCTAACTTTGCGACTGGTGACAACCACTTACAATTTAAAGCACGCCCGGCACCGCCGGACGCCGAGCCGGGCCGGCGCCGGACCGGGCGCCGTGCCGGGCCGACGCCGGGCCGCGCGCGGCCGGCGGGCCTGCAACGTGCACGCGCGCGGACGGTCCGAGCTTACACGTGCGCGAGCCAGTGCGCCACCCGCACGAGGCTCTCGCGGCGCGCGCGGTGCGTGCGGCGCGCAGCCAGCCCCGCGCCTGCGCGCGCTGCCAACCCGCGCCGCGCGCGCCGCACGCGCCCGTCCCCAGCCGCACTCGCCTCGCCCCACACACTCTCCGCCCGCTTGATATGCGCCTCCTCTGTAACAAAAAAATACGTCTTATGCACTACTTATATTTTTTTTAAATTCATCTTGCCCCTCGACGCCCTTTGGTGGGTCGTGGTCGGGCTGCAATGTTACAATAGTTGTTGTCTACCCCTTGCTGGTTCCAAAATGACGCGCCCCCCTACTTAAATTTGTATTCGTACACAACGGTAAATGCGGTAGTAGGGCGCGTCATTTCAGAGTGGACAAGCTTTACCTGAACTCTGGCTCTGTCTGATCATTTCAACAACCGCTTGCCAAGACTGAGTACCAATAACCAACAATTAAATGTATGACAGCCTAATCACTATGGGACCTTATAATCTATACCTATTATAAATGTAAGTCGCTCTTCGTGGCTTTATGTTTGGCCGCGCTATTCATCTAAACTGCGCAACTGATTTAGATGCGGTTTTCACCATCATATAGAGAATTTATTCCGGAAGGTTTGTGTGAATTTAGCATTTATATTAAACTTAAATATAACTAAAAAAAACTCGATGTTTGGTCAAGTCGTAAAAACCGTGCGAAGCAGGGACGGGTCGCTAGTATGGTATAACAAAAAGTTTTTACTTACGTGCAGCCTACATGAAATAATCTGGCGTTCGTCGCGTGACGTGCGGCTCACCGCGTCGCGGGGCCGGGTCGAACTGAAGGCTGAAAACATAACATATGCATTAGTACCACATTCTAGGACAAACTTACATAATGACTGTAATAATATTAGGTCATATTTTCCAATATCCATGGTTGGGAATCGACTTAGTCGATTTTTTATTTGATGTGAATATCAAATTTTAGTCATCACTTTGCGCTTATAATCATTCCAGAACTTAAATATTAGGAAGAACATTATACTATTATTAAATCAAGTTTGTTTTATTCATCCATGAAATATTTGAATTAACACAGGTAGCCTCCAGAAATCCCCCTTTACAGACAACTACTGTGGTATGACTAGCAATCACTTTATATTCTGTCTACCGTCTATCATTATTGTGATGGTCAAGTTCCTATTTGTGACAATCACAGCACCTTGAAGTAGGGAAGCCCTACAACATAGGCTCAACTTATACTTACAGCCACTTACGAAAGATTGGCGACTATGCAGAATATACTGTTCTAGAAATGTCTACAGCTACACACATGCTTTTCATTAATGATGTGGTTTAATTTACCAGCGTGTATATCTCAAACTTAACTAAAGAATATGGTTTCGTTTCTTCTGGTTACAGTAGATGTCTCCATTTTGAGATCAGGTAGAAAAGCTACAACAGATGTGGTAGGTGCCATCGCAGACATTTGCGATGAACCACTTTTCCATAATTCTCTATTTACTTGCTAAGCTTCATAAATGACACAATATTTCT
Source organism: Cosmia pyralina (assembly GCA_946251885.1). Lineage (NCBI taxonomy): Eukaryota > Metazoa > Arthropoda > Insecta > Lepidoptera > Noctuidae > Cosmia > Cosmia pyralina. Next base: position 19,679,212 of record OX276359.1, on the reverse strand, counting down.
CAGAATAATCTAAACTTCTATAAGACAAGACAAGAGAAGTCATTGAACTTTCAAATATTCATTATTCGTAAATTTCAATTTCCTAGTACATAGAAAGGTGTCGAGCTAGATTATAAAGACATAAGGAATACTTACAATGAGTACTTAAGTGCATCATCCAATTCCATAATGGCGGCTTGGTTACCGCATCTGAAACAATCGTGTTTACATTAAAGCTAGTTGCGTAAGAGCATATTGTTCGACGCGACGCTCAGGTTGACTTTATCTAATCGAATTATATCGCTTGGTTGAGATTAGGAGTGTCCACGAGGTGACTTTCTCCTGTTATTGTTGTAAGATGACTATCGCATGTCTTGACGATATTACATTAATTGTGAAAATGAAATTAAGAACATTATTTATTTTAGTAATAATTAGAAATGTTGTTCCGTGCCTCGGAAAGCACGTTAAGCCGTTGATCCCGGCTGTCATTCGTGGATCTTTGACAATAACTGGGTTGTGGAGGTCAGATAAGCAGTCACTCCATGTAAAATACTGGTATTCAGCTGCATCCAGTTAGACTGGAAGCCAACAAAGTTGGGAAAAGGCTAGGCAATGATGAATTAGAAATGTTTATCTTCTATCGTGTCGGCATGAGCTGCTTAATAATACGAGTAGTTCATCATGCCCCTATTAAAAGCCAGTCATCAATGGTACGCCGGATTCTGGGGGGTCAAGTCTACTAATTTTAAAAACATTGCAATGGTCTCTTCAATGTGATTTTTTGACAAGTTGCAAGATACAAAATCAATAAAATAATTCACAATGGCGAGATCATGACAACGTTTGTAAATTAGTAGCCTAAAGCACATGATGCGTTGCGGAACCGCACCGCAAGATTTCGCCGCATATTGGTGATCACGTGTGACCGTCAATGGCGGCGTTTGTACTAAGAAATCTTTGCGGTGCGGCACCGCAAGGCATCGTGTGCATCGGCACTTAGACCCTGAATCAGCTGCTTTGGATGTGAGCTATGCATTACTCAAATTAAAATGTTTATCTATCTACCTACTTACTAACAATAATATTCAATGATCACTAGATCACTAAACCTAACATTCAAGAATGGATCAATAGGAGTGATAGGACTCATGTACTTATTACTATCAATGTACTAACTAAGTATAAAAAAATCAGTTAATTATCAAATTTTAAATTGCGATAAACGCGGAAGTCTTCTATCATTTTACAACAAAAAGCAATAATTTGCCCTTATCAGAAAAATATAGGAACGCAAAAAATAATACGGTTTTATAGAAATCGATTTAGCTATTATATAGTTTGACCGACACTGCTGTACCGTGCTTTAGGTATGTGTTCGGCGAGACGGGGGGCGGGAGGGGACAGAGCGGGCCGCTCATTCGTCAACGCTCACGGGGTCCCGGCCCCCGCGGTACAGCGGTAGCGGTCTAACTCTATAGCTTGACCGATACCGCTATATAAAAATGTCCATTCCATTACTATTAACGGAATGGACATTTTTATACAGGTGGACATAAATAGACACACCAAGGTGAGTCTAGTACAGTTAAACACTTGTTTTAAGAACATTTCACAGTTAAATTCATAATTTGTATTGGAGGACTTATGCAAAACAATCAATTTTATTCATTGTTAAGCTTCGGGCGACCTCATTGGGCGAATCATGTTCGTGTACCGTTCTCTAGAACCTATATGAAGGTTAATTGTTGGGGCCAACATATGTTTTAAGTTATTGTTGGACGAAATCATAAGTTGGTTGGACTATGTTGGTTGTTGCCTAGACCGTAGTTCGTGACAATGAAAGAATTAGATTTCTACTGAATATTTTACATGAATAATTATAAACAATGTATTCACACTTATACACGGTATATTTAGCTTCGAAATCAGTGTTCTCTGTGCATACAATTGTTAAGGAAAAGTAAGATTGCAATGACATAGCATTGACTGGTTTTTCCTTAATATTTATGACCAAGTTTCTCTCAAATAACGAAAAACCCAACAGTTTAGTTTACCATGGTTTGTTATACACAAAGTTTTATGCCAAGTTTTGTGTTTTTATGTAGTTACATAAATCTACAAATTTCTTCTTGTTTCGGAAAAAAATACAATAAGTAGTTTATTATTATTTTCGGGATACTTCCACCACCATTGTTATCATCACAGAGATGACTCGATACCTAAAATGCAATGCAGTTTCTATCATCCCACTGATTCAGAAACTGACGATGACTGATTTATTGTTCGATTCGCTTCACATTTGACATTGACAACTTGCAAATTTATCGAAATTTACGTCCTTTTGATGATGCTACCGTCATCGAATGGTTTTAAATCAGTAAATAAGTTCTTCAGCTTTAAAATAGCCTCAAACAGAGGCGATATGCCTCCGGCTTACCTTGGACAGTCAACCCTGCTGTCACCTTGTTGCCTTGCTTAATATTTTACCACAATATCAGCACATACTTTAAAAGCTTTTCTCATTATAAGTTGCGCTGATACGAATGAAGGTAGGTTACCTGAGGCCCACGAAACAAACGCACATAGCGTTTCGCTCTACGACTGGGCTTCAAAAGTTAAACCTGAATTTTCACGGCACGATTTAGTTGCCTGTGGCATACCATAACTTTTATTAGGTATTGGAAACAAGGATTTGAATAGACTATAGGTAGAGTTGCCGGCACGAGTCGTGAGCACAAACTCTAATGTTAAACCCAACGAATCTTATTTCCTATCACAGCAGGTTACACACGGGCGGGACAAACTAAATCAATATGATCAAGCATATTTATATACAGATAGAAAACAGAATACAAGAGCACTCTGATGAGGGCAGTTAAAGTTAAGATGGAATTTGTGCTCACGACTCGTGCCGGCAATTAGGAATTTATTTAGTTTTCGGCGCTTGTAGAAAAAAATGTTCCAAGCGGTATTTTCGTGGCATTAGGGTGCAACTAGACAGCGGTCAGTCGACGTCGACCGTCGAATCAAAATCTGTCACCTCATTCATCATTGTTTGTACGCACGGCTACAGATCAAGCTATACATTTCCAGTATAAGCTGATCTCGCATTGTATAGGAATTCCTTACAATGAGAGGTCAGTGTAAACTGGAAATGTATAGCTTAATGTGTAGCCGTGTGTACCCTTATTGAAGTAGTGGAACTTACCTATAGCAGTAATTGGGTGCTGAGAATATAGTGACGACATTTCTATCGTGACACCAGTTGTAGCCCTCCATGACGAGCTGATGGGCCCTGGAGACCAGCGTCAACCCGTTGCTGTGGTTGAACGTCTCCGAGATGTCCTGGCCGAACGTGTAGCCGGCGCCACGCGGCGATATGCCCCATCCGCCTCTGTGGGAACGAGGAAATTCATTAGTAAATAATAAATTGTTGAAAACTAGGTGTTGCTGGTGTTTAAACACCAGCCTGACGCCGTTAGGCATAGAATTGCTTATTGGAATTGATTCTTAGATAGACCTGTGCATTTATCAAGGAGGTGGTGCACATCTTCACACCTCTGAGAGGTTAGAAAGAGAGAGAGATGTCTCGAATATTGAATGACGCATTATTTTGACATCTCTGTACTGAACTTCAACGCGATACAATAACATATTGGCTGTTTGTTCTATTCTCCGCCATATGAGTGGAGGAAGCGTCGAGCATAAAATAAATGTGATAATTTTATGGTTTTAATCGAATTTCGGCCATGGCGACCAATCTCAGTGGAGATCAACGTTCGGCGCGGGAGATATTATAAGTGCACAAGTGTGTGCAAACACAGGTGCACAGTGCACCTGTCTCTTCTCACTCTCATAGTCTGATGGGACGGCAATCGTGACACGATCGGAGAAAACAAGCGCAGGGCCAACGGCTTGAGATGATACATAGAAGCGTGGTTTAGCTCGGTGTGTAAGTGAAATGGCGTTATGGCTGTCTAGATTGACGCGCAAGATCGAAGACTCACTCGCACCAAAACTAAACGCACTTCTTTTAAATGTAGATTAATGACAACATGCTGTTCTTAAATCTAAGTTCTTAACATATTTAATTACCCTTCAATCTAAAGCAAATTGTGTGCAACTTATTAAGAAATTCCTAATGGTAAAAGCCAATAACTCTATGCCCGATCCGGTAATCGAACCAAGGACCCCACGCTCAGCCGTCGCGCTTGTGACCATAAGACCAACGGGGCAGTCAATTAGTCAGTTTATGGTTTTACTGTGACCCAACTTTTCAATAGAAGTGCAGTTCTATGAATTTGAAAGTCACGTAAGGTGCAGATGACGCAATAGTAAATTAAATAAGTTACAAAAATTAACACCTCAATGGCAATCCTACACAGCCTTGTAATGAGCTAAACCACTAGAAGTTCTTGTAAATCGGCTTAAATAATTTACGACATGATGGACGCAGGTGCTAAGCTGCTAAATAAGGCTTATTTTTAAGTACCTAATAAAAATATTTGTTTAGCTACAGGTAATACTTTTCAACAGTAAATATGCATGTCGCATTTATCTAAAAATTACTTTTATTATCATACTGTTCAATTTTTTTTAACTTGCAATTTTCAAGATTGACTTTATCAAGCTCATAGCCAATTTCTTCATTTATAATGTGGAGTGATTGAAAACTATCCGAAATTTCAATTTGACATTGAAATTTAACTCAGTCTGATAACAAGTTATCGACTTAAGGCGAAATCGCCAGGGTAGCCCGCGAAATTTAAGTTTTCTTACGTTTTTTTGCAATTTGCAAATCAGTATTAGGTTGTATGTTGATCAAAATACGATTCGCAACCGTAACAAGTATGTATTTACAGAATTATAATCATTTAAGTCATCCATTCAACTTGTTAAGACCAAGTAATCCTATTGAATTACTTTTTTATGAAATCTTGACATTTGAGGATTATACTAACTTAAGGAGTTGTATTATTGATTCTAATAATTATATTTCTGTAAATATGTTTTTTACGGTCGCGAATCATATTTTAATTAACATACAACCTAATACTGATTTGCAAATTGCAGAAAACGTAAGAAAATTTCAATTTCGCGGGCTACCCTGGCGCTTCCCCCTTAACACTCAATTAAACTTCTGTGATTAACAAGATTAACCAGCGCCATCACCCCACTTGTAAAACAAAACGATAACAAGTTGTTTCCCTGAATTAACTGACTCGATAACTGCATCAAGATTCTAGTCAATATACACTTCTGGACACATCTTTTGGCCCACCTTGTATTTTCAGTTTCGTTTGGTCCTAGCTAAAATTTTATATTAGGTCGAGCAAAAAGTTTTTATGCAGTTTTGAACCTGGCACATTCACAATTTCATTCAATAGTCTTTTTTTGAATTTCGAACACAGAATTTAAAGAAACAAAAGACAATTTGGAGCCTGTTTGTTGATATCAAACAATCGAATACTAAGAAAACTTGGTTTTATTGGTTTACTTGGATTTAATTCTTGAAAAAGTGATTGATATCTTTGGTTTTGCAACAAAAATTACTTATTCTTAACATTAAGGTGAGGTTCTATCAATAATCTATGGATACTTCACCTGAAGTCGCCGCCCAAGCTGTGGCACTTATTCAGGCCGGACACAGCCAAAGAAACGTGAGTGCTCAACTTAATTTAAGTCGATCTGCGGTCCGAAATGTTTATCGGAGGTACCTAGAGACTGGCGGCTTTGTTCGTCGCCAAGGAAGGCCACGATCTCGGGTCACAACTGAAAGGCAGGATCGATTCATCGTGACGACCAGCTTGAGAAATCGTCACCTTACCTCCATTGAGATACAAAACCAACTTCGCGACTTCCACGGAGTATCTGTGAGCGCTTGAACTGTTAGGAGAAGGTTAAAAGAACGCGATATGGTACCACACAAGCCAGCTAATGGTCCCAAACTAACGCGAGCCCACCGAACAGCGCGCCTTCATTTCGCACGCAGTCATTTAAATTGGACACAGCAAGATTGGAGCCGTGTACTCTTTTCTGATGAGTCTAAAATTGTGTTACATGGCAATGATGGAAGGAAGAAGGTCTACCGACGTAAGGGAGAGCGTTTCGCACAATGCTGCTTTGAAGAGAGGGTTGCTTATGGCGGTGGCTCATGGACTGTCTGGGGCGGTATATCCGCGAGCGGCAAAACTCAACTTGAGGTTGTTACAGGACCACGGCTGCCAACATTAAATGCTGAAAGGTACATTCGTGAGTGCTTAGAACCTCACGTGATACCATACGCGGACTATGTGGGCCCAAATTTCCTTTTTATGCATGATAATGCAAGAGCCCATGCGGCCGGCATCGTCAGGGAATATCTTCGGGATGTGAACATCACAGTTATGGACTGGCCAGCCAGAAGCCCAGACATGAACCCCATTGAGCACATGTGGGACGAGCTAAAAAGACGTGTTAGGGCTCGTCAGCCAGTTGCCCAGACGATGCAGGAGTTGAAAACTGCCATAGAAGAGGAATGGGAGATGATCCCTCAAAATTTCATAGAGCGGTTGATAAACTCTATGCCTAATCGTATGAGAGCTGTGGTAGATGCCCATGGAGGCAACACGAGTTATTAAATTAAACCTTTATTTGATAAAACATGTTTTTTATTCAAAAATCAATTGCCTTTAACAAGGCGCATATCCGACTTGTTAGGCGTAGCTCCATGTCGTATGGTATTCTGAATTCAAATTTAAAACAATACGATCGAAAAAGATGGTAAAATGTATCAGGTTTAAAACTGCATCAACAGTTTTTGTTCAATCTAGCAATCATATTTCGGTAGGGGCCATCGAAACCTAAACTCTAAGGTGGGCCAATAGATGTGTCCAGAAGTGTATTAATAATTATCTTTCCGGAACTCGAGCGGCGGTCAACCGATTAACAATTAATTACTCATTAACTCCCAGGCATTGCGTGAAACAACAGTACCAAGTTAATCACAGACGAATCTGGCCATGCCAAGGTTAAACACCGAATTAACATGCAAGGAATATTAAGAACACATGACACTACGATTGTTTTACGTAAAGAGGTAAGCAGTGCAGAGCACATTTCCCCCATATCATAATACCTATGATATGGGGCTCACACCCCATGCCACAAAAGTTGAGCATTTTGCCATTATCCGGGCACAAATCTAAACTACGTGCTGCTGAGAAATTCCTGAGGACCCTCAGCAGTCGAACTTACGACCAGCAGCCCAACTAGACAGGCAATCAAAAACTAACAAAAACCGAATAAACTCAAGAAAACATGTAGACCACGTAGTCGACATCAGAAAATCAATAAAATAACCTAGTTAAAGTCACCCACTTAGGGAGATAACGCTTATAACGCAAGTCGTGTCATCAACGCGGCTATAATTAGTTCGCGGATGATACGATGCACGTCCTTGACTCCCAGAGGTGTTTATTGTCGTACAAATACTTTTATTTTAGTTATCAAATGCACTCGTACCCCGCACGCATCTTCTGGGTGTCTGCCCAGAGAATGAATGATCTCACGAAAAGCTACTCTAAGAGACTCACTTCACTTTTTTAACCGACGAAAAAAAAGCAGCAGGTTCTCAATGCGACACGTATTAAAGTAATACAGTCGTCCAATTTTAATTTTTTTTATTTTATTCGAGAGGTTACCTCAAAGTTGGTCCCATATTAAATGTATTAATTTTGCTTGGGTAGTTTTTGAGTTAGCTTCAATAATACGTATTTTTCCTCACTTTTTATGTGGATGGTGTTCTAGTTTCTTTTGCAGGTAGTGATATCAGAATTTGTATGGGGTAGGTACCACAACTAAAAAGTGAAAAATAAAAACTTTTTTACAAAAAAATACAACCGACTTCCAAAAACAACAAGCGAAAAGTAACTTTAATTTCGGAAGTCGGTGGCAAAAACGAAAATACATTTAACCAGACACCTACTACCGAAATTAAAGTTATCTTTCACTTTGTTGTTTTTGGAAGTCAGTTGTATTTTTTTGTAAAAAAAGTTTTTTTCATTTGTTTTTCATTTGGCATCTTTCAATCAAAATGAAAAATGAATTAAAAAACGCAATAACCTTTATATGAACTTTAAAGTTTTGTGTCATATAATCGCGGTGTGACACTGACACGTAAGTACCACTTGTTATAAGGTTTCATGACGATTTCCTATTACGCATCCTTGCTTTGTTACACAATTTGTGGTGTATTTACAGTATTACGTCAGGCAATTATAAAGGTTTACTTAGTTTTAGTGACTAAGGCGAAAATATTTATAGTCCATCCGTATAATACTACTCTGTCTTTTAAACAGCTGAAAGTACTCGTATATGTCTAGAACCGCAAGTCAGACCAAACAAACATCCGTATACCCTCATTGTTTGTCTAAGTTGTTGTTTATAAATCTAATGCACATTTTCCATTTGCGGAAAATCCGCAATAGCCATTTATATGAACACGTACACTCCATTATTCGGTTTAGATAATATATTTTTCTGCTATATACAAGCGTCATAATCTCAATGTTTACTACACGTCCTTGCAAACAAACTCCATCCCGACCATCATCGCTTACTATCACGTGAGATTTGGTCAAACGAGAGCCTACTTGAGGAGCGTTCCTTAATTACGTGAGGCGATTTTGGCGATTTTTCGATGCCGTGAGATTTGGCTCGACCCCTCCCACCCCTCCTAATCTCACGTGAGATTCTTCAAAATGCGTATTTTTAGTGTAAATACGTTAATCTGAGCTTGATTGCTTTGAATTTATTTAAATAAACATAATTTGCTTAATTATTTTTTATATTAATTACTTGCCCAGTTTTCTCAAAATTTTATATTGTTTCTTGCAAAAACAAAAAAAAAACGTGATATTTGCCGAGACGCCCCTCCCTCTCCCCCACGTGAGATTGTGTGAGATTCGGCTCAACCCGCTCCCCCTCATAAATGCCTCACGTAATTAATGAACACCCCCTTGATAAAAATCTTAAATTCATTCGCTGACAGACCACGCACAACCTAAACCGTCTGGAAACATGAAAGTGTTCCTTATGTAGAGAAAATGAGCAGCACTAAAGAAGGATTTTTTTTATTTATATCCTAAATGAATGAATGAAATGCACCGACCTCAGCGTGGTTTGAGCAGACTAAGATTCACACTAGCCCCTGTTGCCTCAAGTTACATGGTGCAACAGAGGCCGTTGCATATCAAGGAGTAGACCGGGGGGCGCGGTAATGGTAGGGAAGACGTGCCTTTAGGATACGGATAAGGATTAGAGCTTACCCAGTATGCACCGTATAGTAAGCAGTGGAATTGTGGAGACGGGTGATATATGTAGCGAAAGTGAGCACTACAGAATGTTTTTTAACCGACTTCAAAAAGGAGGAGGTTCTCAATTCGTCGGAACCTTTCGAAGATGGCTGGACCGATTTGGTTTTTTTTAGTTTTATTCGAGAGGGTATACATCTCAGTTGGTCCCATATAAAATTGATTAACTTTGCTTCGGTAGTTTTTGAGTTAGCTTCAATAATACGTATTTTTTCCACACTTTTATATGGATGATGTTCTAGTTTGTTTTGCAGGTAGTGGTATTAGAATTTGTGTGGGGTAGGTACACAACTAAAAAGTGAAAAATAAAAAATTTTTTTAGAAAAAAATACAACCGACTTCCAAAAACAACACTACAAAGTGAAAAATAACTTTAATTTCGGAAGTCGGTGGCAAAAAACGAAAATACATTTAACACTGACACCGACACCTGTAATGTTGTTTTTGGAAGTCGGTTGTATTTTTTTCTATTTTTTTTTAAAATTATCCCCTAAAGGGGGGAAATTTGTATGGAAGTTTGCAACTTTTGCCGATGGGAAATCCCATCGGGCACACGACTTTTCAATAATAATAAAAAAAACTCACCTATCATCAGGGTCACTCCAGAGCAGATCACACATGGGTCCTTCATGAGGAACCTCCTGCAGGCGGTCGAGGGCTCGGATGTGGTCCAGGGTATCAATGGAAGGGCTGAGTCCTCCGTGCAAGCAGAAAATCTGGCCATCAACCAGCGCAGTCAGGGGCAGGAAGTCGAACAAGTCGGTGAAGTGCTTCCATACAGAGGCGTTTCCGTATTTACGAAGGCATTCGTCGTAGAAGCCGTATACCTGAGTGATCTGTCTCGACTCGTGGTTACCGCGGAGGATTGTTATTCTCTCGCGGTATCGAACCTGGAAATTGTTTATGGTTTTAGTTGAGTAAGGGTGTTTTTGAGCAGAGATAAAAGTTCCAGGGCGTTGATATAACAAGTCATACTGTCACACAGGTATGAGTGACAAAGATGACGCCTAAGGGTCAGACTCAAGAAATTGACCCTTAGCCACAAGGTTATTTACATATTTAATTATGTAGTTCTATATTTAAAATTTCTTTAAGAAATTTGAGATAAAACCATTGTTTAAATACCTAACCAGTGGTTTAAATGTCGGTGAACACAGGCCTTACAAAAACAACGTCTCTTTGTTTTCTAAAAACTTGTGTGCCATATTAGGGGTAGGGGCGAGTACTGCACTAAGCTGAACAAATGTTCAGTAGAATTGCTTAGCCATAACACGCGAGTTTACATAAAGAATTCAAGTAGCACATTTTTCTAAGTCTGTAAGTACAGTTGAACAGTTTAATTTTTTTGAAAGTAAAATGGTTTCATATGAATACAACCTCGGTCAAAATAGTTTTGTCCTTGTAGTCACGAAAGGCGACTAATTTTGTAAACGAATGTGTCGTTTTGAACCTAGCTTCTGAAAACGTGTTTCAGTATTTCCGAATGGTAATTTATTACTTAATTTTACATGTTGCCAAGGCAATTCCAAACACGGGCTTGAAAAAAATACATTTTTATCAGAATATGACATCAATACTTCGAAGTGTTCGTTTGACATTAGCTGCACCGTTCTGAAGTAAGCAAAGGTCAATTACAATAACTATTAAACATTCTAACGATGACCGGGCTCACGCAGACTTAAACATTTTAAAAACAAACTTTGGAACTCATAACTAGGTAGGTACAGTACGACAGTATTCAGCTGCATCCGGTTAGACTGGAAGCCGACCCCAACATAGCTAGGAAAAGGGTAGGCAGATTATCTTCGGAAAACCGAACTTTGCCGAATTCAATGTGACTGGTCCTTTACATGGGAGTGAAGGAATTCGTGCGTCAATCTATAATAATTAGGTGGGAATAATAAAGGCTCTTTCAAACAGGCGTGACACGCACGCGACGCAAAGGCACCGCTCGCGTCCGTCGCCTTTGTGTACGATTCGCGTTGCGTGTCGCGCAAGTTTGTAGGAGCTTTATATCAATGTCTATTGGTCGATAATCACATTTCTTTCACTGTATTTCTCTCCTACTCCTGTCGCATTATGTGACAAAAGAATAATTAATTAAATAAATAAACAAAACCTACCCACATGACAATTATCGCTAGTGTGTTCTGCGTAATTGACACCACCCAACAAAATTATTAATTGGAAAGTGGGTAGTTGTTCGTTCACATTCAGACTTGACTTTTTTCCCCTTCCATAACTTGAGCATACACGACGTCAAATCCTCGTTCCAGCAAAAGCCGTTTCCTACTTTCTAAAAAACACGCTATCTAATTCCAAATTCAAAAATAATATGAAACAGCTATGATAACGATAAAACATTGTTATTCGTACGTGTTATTTCAGGAACTTCCGTTGTGGATATCCTAATACAAATAAGAACAAGAATTTAGGTACGTTTTATTTTTCTATGGTGTCTCTACTTTCCCATTTACGCCGAATTTCGGCTCTTATTGTATTGTAATAAAGTACCTCATTTAATGAAATTCTCCTGATAAGGCTATGTAAACAGTGACCGAACTTTATCAAAGATACCGGCTGATAACCACTCCCCTTCCTCTCACGTGACTGACAAACAAAGAAATTGTTTACGATATTACCTTTCACAATTTTGAAAAAAAAAAAGTAAAGATAATTCGATCATATAGGCTACATGAGCAAACTTCGAAATCGAATCGACTGAGTCGGGAATGTAATCGGGAACCTACCTACATGTTTTATTCTTTACGATGCTAAATCTATTTAACACAGATTCAATTAGAGTTGTGTTGATACAGGCTTGAGGCGGGATACAGTTGTTTTTATACTTTTTTATTGCGTTTATCAAAGCAAATTACACGATGCTACAAGTCACGTAGTTCTGAGCAAATATGCTAATTTCTTTTTCGTGAAAAATCACGACCGCAAATGCACGAAGTGGTTTACTGAAGCCCTGAAGGTGACTTTCAATATACCCGTTTTATTTCTACGTAGCTACAAAATAGTAGGTAATAGAAAAACCTCTTCGGTTGTCAGCGCATTGGCAGCAAACGTGTGTATCCGATGTCTCGGTGTAATATACTGTTATTTCCACTTAGGAAAGCACGTTGACTGATTGTAGCAAGATTTCTTTATTATCACAATAATTGTTGGCTCAGACAGAAACAAAATCAGATAATGTTCCGAACACCCCGCGTTGAAGCAAAGGAGTATAAAAGTTATTTATAGAATAAGGTTTCCGGTCCATGGAAATATGGTGAACTGTAAGCGAATGGGATACGTTAGCCAAGCAAAATAAAAGTGTTTGTATGCACACCATGACTGGTGTCGGCGCTTTGTTTAATGTGCTTCAGTTTCTGTGAGCCTAATCAATTCAAATCTCTTGAGGACTGGAACTCCAACAACCAATGATATCAGCGATATGGGATTTAATTCATTATTTTCGGCACCGGAGGTGTGTCAGACAGAACTAATCCTGTAATAATTCCATGTCGTCAATAGTCAAGTCATCAGTCAGATCATAAAGAACATTATAGCAAGTCATAACCCTGGTTTCGTCACCAGCCAGTCATATGCACTTACGTCTAACGACCGTCACACTTTCGCTGAATAATCGCTTACGTCATAAATCGATTGTTTTGAGCAAAATGTTCATCTTACCTTAAGATCATATGGTTCTATAGTATAAGAGTAGGGGAAGACTAAAGAAACAATGGATGGATTGTGTGAAAGAGCTAGAAATGGCTTATAGAGACGATGGAAGATTCTCCTTCTACGTCATGCACCCCTAGCCCCATGAACCTGGCCATTAAGGTAAGAGCTAGAGGATGATGATGGTGGTGCTTACCTTAAGCGCGACGAGCAATGTGACGGTCTCGACGCTGTAGTATCCGCGGTCGACATAGTCGCCCATGAATAGATAGTTGGTGTCAGGGGAACGCCCGCCTATACGGAACAGCTCCATCAGATCGTGGAACTGTCCGTGGACGTCCCCGCAGACGGTCACCGGGCATTTCACCTCCTGGACATTAGACTCCTTCGTGAGGATCTCCTTTGCCTGTAAAAAAAGAAAGAAACGTAAGCGGGGGGGATGCGAAATTCAATTTTGCAAATGACACTGATCAGTTTTGCATAGTGTTTAACATTTTAGAAACCGTCTTTTGAATAATACAGCTGATTGAACGTTAAAATTATTATAAAATCAGAACCGAGACGATTCCTGGAACGTATTGGCGTTAAAATAGAGGACAAACGTTAATAACAGAACACAATAACCATCTTATTACAATAGGAAAGTCCAAAGACACCAAACATACGTTTGTATTCTTATTCATACTGAAGACTTGGAGGTACCTGTTCCAAAGATCAATAACAAAAACTACAAATGCAAATATTTCATTATTGACGTATCGAGTACTTGACCCAATCTTGAAGATTGTCCAATGATCTTAGCCGAAGGTCGTAAAATGTCAGCATTGAATCAATACCCCATACAGAGATACAATAAACAATCCAGGAGAGAAGTAGCTAAAAATTACGCGACGAATTGATCTCAATACGATTAAACTATAGCTTATACAGTGTGTTACTGCCTTTGGATTGGTAAACGAAAGGATATGTGAGCAAGCTTCTACTGGCGTAGAAATATTGATGCTGGTCAGTTTCTAAGAATACTTTGAGAATTGAGATTCTTTTTTGTGGTTTGAGATAGGCTGAGAAAAACACAAGATGCCGTCCTTAGCACAAGTTACAAATGAAAAAAAAATTCATCATCTTGACAAACCATGAAAAAAAAGCATTGTTGCGCCGACCCCAAATAAATTGGGATAATGGCAGGAGAATGATAATCAGCCTGACAAGCCGTTATGAATCATTTATTACTAAATTATTCAGATAAGTCCATCATTGATTAGTATATCCCATTTGTTTCGTCCACCATTTTAGTTTTCTGATATTATTCCGAATTAGAACAATAGCAAGGTTTGCCAACAATAGTCCATTTATCCGAAATGGGCTTTAGACCCGTTTTAAACACATTCACTATGTTTGGTTTGGACATTCTGAATAACGGACACGCTTGAATAAAATTGTTTACTCTATGTTGAACATATTGTTCGCACTTCTATTCCTGAAGGGCGTATTATAGTGGTCACTTGTTTTTAAACAAAGCGATATAAATGTAGATACATGAAATACTCGAAGCCTTAGCAATCATCTTTCTTTGAGTGCGTACTTCTGCAAAGTCAAGATTACTTTAATTGCATAATGGCTGCTGTAGTTGAGGAGCTCGTGGCTAAGTAATAACAGCCGCACGGGTCGATCCATCAGGTTAACCTACGCTTGCCGGGGTCGGTCCGTGGATGGATGACCATCTTTACATACTGAGACTCCTCCATGCATCGGAAAGCACGTTAAGCCGTTGGTCCCGGCTGTCGTTCGTGGATCTTTGACAGTCGTTACGGGTCGTCAGAAGCCCGAAAGTCAGACAACCAATCTTACCAAGAGGTATCGTATTACCCAGTTAATGGGTTGTAGAGGTCAGATAGGCGGTCGCTCCATGTAAAATACTGGTATTCAGCTGCATCCGGTTAGACTGGAAGCCGACCCCAACATAGTTGGGAAAAGGCTAGGCTGATTGAATGACTGCTGTAGTTTCTCTACACTATTTCCACCGCTTCTTTTATCCAACTCCATTAAAATATATGGTTAGTAAAACGTCGGTGGTACGTAAATATAGCTATAATTATGGTCAGTATACAAGGGCCATAAGAAAGATTACGCCTATCCGTGATTAACGCGATGTGTTCAAAGATAACCTTTCCTATACATGGATGAGTACCCCTATTAACATAACGTAGATTAGCTTGCAATAAGCAACTGATACAATTTGTTTTTATTTTACTACGTCAGCATCTAAAACATTAATAACACAGATTTGTTTTGAGATAAAAAAGTGACTTCAATCTGCCTAGCCTTTTCCCAACTATGTTGGGGTCGGCTTCCAGTCTAACCGGATACAGCTGAATACCAGTATTTTACATGGAGCGACTGCCTCCACAACCTATTAACTTGGTAATACGATACCCCGGTAAGGCATTTTGTCAGACTTTCGGGCTTCTGACAACCCGTAACGACTGTCAAAGATCCACGAATGACAGCCGAGACCAACGGCTTAACGTGCTTTCCGAGGCACGGAGGAGTCTCGGTATGTAAAGATGGTCACCCATCCACGGAACGACCCCAACAAGCGTAGCTCAACCCGATGGATCGACTCGCTAGCATTAATTAAAAATCTAAGATACTGATTTCATAATCAGTACAGTACATAATATGTATCAGTGTTTTTTCTTTGCATAAGCAAAAACAAAATAGCACCTAATACATTACACCGATATACGCCCGACAAAGAACGAGTACAATGAAAATTACCACGAGTGCTAATGACATTTCATTAAGGTACAAAGGACAGGACTATGTTCAGCTCTAAACGTAGGTTTTCTTATACACGCCAGTAAACATGAAAGGACTATATAAATTACATGACATATCTTAATTTTCTCTTAAGCTTATTAAATGCCAGTTTCGATGGCCTCATTTTATTTTTGTTAAGGTGGATGCGCTGTGGTAGCCCGCGAAATTAAAATTTTCTTGCGTTTTATGCAATTTGCAGGTCAGTGTCAGGTTGTATCTTGATCAAAATATGATAAGCGACAATAAAACATGGTGTATTTATATAATTTTAACCATGAAAATCATCAATACATCTCTATAAGATAGAATTCGTGCAGAGTCGTTAGATTTCGTTCGTTCGACGAATCTGCACGAAATCTAACTTAGAGAGATGTATTGATGATTCATGGTTAAAATTATATAAATACATGTTTTATTCCCGCGTATCATATTTTGATCGAGACCTGTCACGGACCTGCGAATCGCAAAAAAACCCAAAAGAAAATGAATTTCGCGGGCTACCACAGCGACCCCCCCCCCCCCCCCTCCCTTAATTTCTCAGTTGCTACTGCCGAGACAAAAACGAAAGAAAGAAAAATATTTTAATTGGGACACGCACAGGAAATACAGTTAAGAAGGAGCAGAAATAAAAGTAACATAAAAAACATTAAAAAAAAAAACTAAATTAAAAAAATTAGGCTCACCCTATCATGGGACTTGAAATATAAACCGGCAATATGTGGGTTAAATACATATACATCTCCGCTTACGAGAAGAGAAGAAAATAATATCCTCAATGCACACACGGTCCTTTTCATAACCCAGAAAATTTAATACTTGGGCGGTACCGAACACAATTCATAACTTAAAGTTATAGCAGCTGTATTTAGGTTGACGCGGCAGGTCACATGTAATCAATATAAGGGCGGAAGCTCCCGCTGCAGAAATAACGATGGTAGGTACTTATTGGCTATTTGGCTAAAAGATCTCCAAGATAGTGGTCACTGAAATAATATGTAAGCAAGGAACTGTGCTACGTTAGGTAACTTATTATTATGTAAGTAAACTAGTTATAGCTGAATCTTGAGAGGTTTACGTTTAACTAATATTATAATTGCGAAAATAAGTTTGTTTGTTACCTTTTCACGCCTAAACCACTGAACCGATAAACCTGAAATTTTGTATTTGTCAGGTGTACAGAAATGGACATACTGTTCCCGAGGAAAACAACAATAACGTTCTTATGATAATAGATGACGCCACGTCTTTCGAATCACGATTGAATTATATTATTACAAGCAGAGTACAACCCGAATTGATTGTCTAATTCTAAATTAACGCGAGCGAAGCCGCGGGCAAAAGCTAGTTTACTATAAAATCAATCAATCTGCCTAGCCTTTTCCCAACTATGTTGGGGTCGGCTTCCAGTCTAACCGGATGCAGCTGAATACCATTATTTTACATGGAGCGACTGCCTATCTGACCTCCACAACCCATTAACTGGGCAGTTCGATACCCCTTGGTAAGACTGATTGCCAGACTTTCGGGCTTCTGACGACCCGTAACGACTGTCAAAGATCCACGAATGACAGCCGGGACCAACGGCTTAACGTGCTTTCCGAGGCACGGAGGAGTCTCGGTAAGTAAAGATGGTCACCCATCCACGGACCAACCTCGGCAAGCGTAGCTTAACCTGGTCGATCGACCCATGCGGCTGTTGTTACTTAGCCACGAGCTCCTCTCCCTAACCCCCTATCTCCCTATCTATCATGGGACTTAAATATAAACCAGCAATATGTGGGTTAAATACATATACATCTCCGTTTACGAGAAGAGAAGAAAATAATATCCTCAATCCACACATGGTCCTTTTCATAACCCAGAAAATTGAATACTTGGGCGGTACCGAACACAATTCATAACTTAAAGTTATAGCAGCTGTATTTGAATTATATTATTACAAGCAGAATGCAACCCGAATTGATTGTCAAATTCTAAATTAACGCGAGCGAAGCCGCGGGCAAAAGCTAGTTTACTATAAAATCATAGAATAAAAAAACTAAAAACACTAACTAAACTAGCTTTTCTATGAATTTGACAGTCTAATAAAAACATTGGATTTCAAATCAAAACTGACGAATAGATTGAGTTAATTAATAATTCATTTGGTGTGCCCCGTGTCCTTTTGTGTCCGAAAATAATAGGTTGGGGAAAAAGTTTCTTCGCATTTTTTAAGAAAATTCAAAACATTTTTTAATATACATTATTTACATTTATCTAAAGTATGTAGGTACCATTTTGTTAGATAACTTTTTGCCATCTTGTAGGTAGGGACATGATCCCATTGCTATAGAAATTTTGGGACTTCTGATGAAAATACCGCGACAAGTGGTTTTGGCAGTCCTCTCGTGATGTTAACCTGACACTGCCTAAAGAATTCTGAAGAGACTGAAACAGGTGGAAATCTGAAGGTGCAAGGTCAGGACTATACGGCGGATGCATTAACACCTCCCAGCCAAACTCTCTTAATTTTTGCTGAGTGGCTAAAAATGTGTGAGGTCTAGCGTTATCATGATGAAAAACCACACCCCTTCTGTTGATTTATTCCGGCCGCTTTCTCTCAACTTCTTGCTTTAATCTCATCAGTTGTTTGCAGTAGAGTTCAGAATCGATGGTCCTGCCTGGTGGTAACAGCTCATAATGAATAATGCCCTTCCAATCCCACCACACACACAGCATCACCTTGTTGCGAGTTAACCCGGGTTTCGCCACAGTCTGTGAAGCCTGACCGGCCTTTGACCACGACCTTTTTCGCACGTTCTTGTCGTACGTGATCCACTTTTCATCACCAGTTATCAGCTTCTTCAAAAATGGTTCGGTTTCATTACGTCGTAATAAAGAATCACAAATGAGTACACGGTTCATTAGGTTTCTTTCAGTGAGCTCGTGAGGTATCCAAATATCGAGCTTTTTTGTGTATCCAGTTTTTTTCAAATGCGCCAAAACTGTTTTGTGGTCAATTCCCAGTTCTTCAGCTACGTCGTAACTACTGATATGCCGATCTTGCTCGACGTTTTCAAAAATGGCATCCATTTTATCCATAATAGGGCGACCAGAGCGACGTGCATCTTTGACATCAAAATTTCCGGATTGAAAACGCTTAAACCAAATTTGTGCTACTCTCACTGACACTGCACTGGGTCCATAAACATCGCAAATTTTTTTCGCGGCTTGCGTTGCATTTTTGCCTTTTTTGTAGTAAAGTTTTAAAATGTATCGAATTTCTTCATTAGATTCACTCATCTTGACAGTACGAAAAACAAATGAAAATCACACATTTTCCTAATTTGAATTTGGAATTATGTTCTTTAAAATTTAAACTTTCAATGATATCAAAACCAGCCAGATACAAATAGTATAGCCAAAGAGATTTTATTTTAAGTTCATACATACTATAATGCGAAAAGACTTTTTCCCCAACCTAATATTTGGTCTGAAATAAAAAATAATGTGGCGCCATAGTAAACAAGCATAATTTATCATGATTACGTATCCACAAAAGGCAGGTAGGCAAGTTTCCATAGCATTCAATCTGATTGAAATTAATCTCAATTGTTAGACATAACATCGTGGGCAGAAGTTCTATTCATTCGTATTGCTATTCAATTTCTATTCACGAACGCAAATAGACTCTTTTGATTTATTTTTTTACGAGTTAATGCGTTATCTGTATTCCGAAATTAGCATAGACTCTGTAGACATCTAAATAACGAATCAACATTCAAGAGATGCTTATAAAGTTACTAGCTGCGCCCCGCGGTTTCACCCGCGTAGACCGGGATAAAAAGTAGCGGTATGAAAAATAGATGTTAGCCGATTCTCAGACCTACTCAATATGCTCACAAAATTTCATGAGAATCGGTCAAGCCGTTTCGGAGGAGTACGGGAACGAACATTGTGACACGAGAATTTTATATATAAGATAATGGTAAGTAAAAGAAACTACAAAATAATCAATGTATTCCTCACGAGTCTGATGGAAACACATTATTATACATATTTTATTTTAATAAGGTTAAGATTGATACGCGATCAAAGGTCAAAATTAGATATTTCAAGGATGTTTTAAGTTTACAACCTGCACGGTGGAAAGATTGTTTTATCGAAATCATTGCATATTTTTGTAAGTTGTTGCTCGCTTACGCAGTGCCGTGCTATGTGTCCTATTCGAAAGTCTATGGTAAAGGTGAAAGACCCGACGATACCAATCCAGTTTTTTTGTATTTTCTATGGCGACGATGGTACAAAAATATATTCTTTTAACGTAGACAAAGCTCGCGTTGTGTCAAAGATGACAAAATTGCAAACTATGCTCACATTAATTCTCGATACTGATGAATGGGGGACATTTATCTCTTCATGTAGGTATATCTTTGCTGTGCGATACTCGACTCTCGAGGTCGGATAGATTTTATGTTTTATTTTTGTTGTCATCTATAATCAGCATTAATTTAGTTTATGAGATCACTAGGTATATTGTTATTAGTAGGTACTACGAGTGCATCCGATACCGATACCGATACTTCGGGCTTACTGATATATCGGCATCGGCGTTATTTTTTATTGCCGGTACAACGATACTTTTCAAATTTCGCGCTTCAAAAAAGTAATGTAAAGGCGCGTGCTGTTTCGTCTATTTCGTTGCCAACGAGGCATGAACAATGAAGTCTTATACCCAAACTTGAAAAATATCGCGCAGAAATAGATACCTACTTAAGTTTTCAAATGAGTTCTGTCGCATCTGAGCGACTATATTATTTTCCACCGCAGCTTAGGTGAGACCTACAGACTTGATATGCAAAACTTGAGAATGAAACTTATTAATGTTTATTTTAATTAATTATTCATTCTAATAACTAATAGTCTCGAGGAGCTCGTGGCTAAGTAATAACAGCCGCACGGGTCGATCCATCCGGTTAAGCTACGCTTGCCGGGGTCGGTCAGTGGATGGGTGACCATCTTTACATACCGAGACTCCTCCGTGCCTCGGAAAGCACGTTAAGCCGTTGGTCCCGGTTGTCATTCGTGGATCTTTGACAGTCGTTACGGGTCGTCAGAAGCCCGAAAGTCTGACAACCAGTCTTACCATGGGGTATCGTATTACCCAGTTACTGGGTTGTGGAGGTCAGATAGGCAGTCGCTCCATGTAAAATAATGGTATTCAGCTGCATCCGGTTAGACTGGAAGCCGACCCCAACATAGTTGGAAAAAGGCTAGGCAGATTGATTGAATAACTAATAGTCTCATTCCAAGTCTTTTAAATATATTAATTTTAAAAAATGAACCCAATTTGTGTTTTAATTAAATTCAATAAGCGTATTGGAATCGGTATCGTTATCGCCGATATTTTTATAAGAGTATCGGTATCGTATCGGCAAAAAGGCGTATCGATGCCTCTCTAATATGTTACATTGCATGAGACTTGCATGTGATCATAGTGTTCGAAAGGTGCCTAATTCTTATCGATACAGCCTCTATTCTTTTAGCCACGTATACAATAGGTACATAGGAATACGACACTATGAAAACATATTTTTTAAATTGTTTAAGAAGTCTAACGAGTTAGAGCGTCTATTAACATTTATTTATGTATTTAGTAACCGCAAAAAGGTCACATTTGTTGCTAGCTAGTCTTTCCTAGACCTTGACGAAATTGATAACAAAAATATGACAACAGACCAACTGCATTCTTTTGAAACGACAATACGTCTGAGATCGGTAACATTACCTCGTACGGTTTTTTACCGTTTCGTAGTAAAAGATAAACATAGAAAGTGTCAGCTGTATCTTATCGCGTCAGTTATTAAAGTCAAACATTTTTATGAACACGCATTTTTTTACAGTACCATTCAAATAAATAGCTTGCCAGATTCATATTAAAATTTAATTTAGAAGAATTGGCAGGAATCACTATGCGATAGATCGATTTGGGAAAGCATCCCCTTTTTTAACCGACTTCAAAAAGGAGGAGGTTCTCAATTCGTCGGAACCTTTTTTTTTTATTTTTTTTTTTATGTGTGTTCCCCGATTACTCGAAGATGGCTGGACCGATTTGGATTTTTTTTGTTTTATTCCAGAGGGTATACATCACAGTTGGTCCCATATCATCATTCTCCTGCCCTTATCCCAATCTATTTGGGGTCGGCGCAACATGTCCTTTTTTTCCATACTTCTCTATTATTCGTCATCTCGGTAGTGACCCCCTTTCTAGCCATGTCATCTTTCACACAATCCATCCATCGTTTCTTTGGTCTTCCCCTACCCTTATAGCCATCGACATTCATACCCAAAACTTTCCTTACGACATTTTCCTCACTCCTCCGCATCACATGCCCATACCATGACAGCCGATTTCCGCACAGCTTTTCAGTCACCGGTGCCACTTTTAGACTTCCTCTTATGTACTCATTTCTTATTCTATCCATTCGTGTAACACCACACATCCCTCTTAGCATTCTCATCTCAGCTGCATGCAACTGCTTTTCATTTATCCCTTTTGTGGCCCAACATTCTGATCCATACAAGACAGCAGGTCTAACCAATCAATCTGCCTAGCCTTTTCCCAACTATGTTGGGGTCGGCTTCCAGTCTAACCGGATGCAGCTGAATACCAGTATTTTACACGGAGCGACTGCCTATCTGACCTCCACAACCCAGTAACTGGGTAATATAATATCTCTTGGTAAGACTGGTTGTCAGATTTTCGGGCTTCTGACTACCCGTAACGACTGTCAAAGATCCACGAATGACAGCCGGGACCAACGGCTTAACGTGCTTTCCGAGGCACGGAGGAGTCTCGATATGTAAAGATGGTCACCCATCCACTGACCAAACCAACCTGACAGCAGGTCTAACCATTGTTTTATATATCTTCCCCTTAAGTTTAAGGGGAATGCGGGAGTCGCAGTTGGTCCCATATAAAATTGATTAACTTTGCTTCGGTACCTACTTTTTGAGTTAGCTTCAATAATACGTATTTTTTCCCCACTTTTATATGGATGATGTTCTAGTTTGTTTTGTAGGTAGTGGTATTAGAATTTGTGTGGGGTAGGTACACAACTAAAAAGTGAAAAATAAAAACTTTTTTACAAAAAAATACAACCAACTTCCAAAAACAACACTACAAAGTGAAAAATAACTTTAATTTCGGATGTTGGTGGCAAAAAAACCAAAATACATTTAACTAGACACCGACTTCCGAAATTAAAGTTATTTTTCACTTTGTAGTGTTGTTTTTGGAAGTCGGTTGTATTTTTTTGTAAAAAAGTTTTTATAAAATATTAGAAGTTGGCAACCTGTCACAACAAATGTCACAAATTCGTCAAATCTCTGTCTACTCATGATAGTTAGCGTCATCTGACGTAGGTATGTAACTGATGATTCACCGATAGCTCACGAAATCAACGTGCGTGATTTTAAACAAGAAACAAATGAATTTAATTAAATCTTTAGTATCGCCAATTCGCCTGTGGGGAGGCTTAAATACTCTATGTGGCTCAATGCTAGACAATTGTGCAGTCGACAGCACACGTGTGTGGGCGAGAGAAATAATATAAATATGTATAGAGCATTTGTGCAGTTTAGCGATAGAATAATAAGAGATAATTAGCATTGTATGCACATTTTTCAATGTGTTGTTTATCTATTGGTTCTGTCAGCCAGCTGCTTGTTTGCGTCGCGTCGTGACTACGGACATTAATCATTTCTAACGCCTAAGTTCTTTTATAGAAAATACAGGGTTATAATAAATGAAACTGGATGAAGTAAGAATAAAACACATAACATCACGCCCGTTTTCCCCAGCCACATTTCGCCAGTTATGATCAAGTCGAAGGGGGCGAGCCTATTGCTATCAACCGGGCACAAATCCAGGCTCCGGGCTGCTACTGAGAAATTCCTGATGGAAAAACCCAAAAACACTTTGCCCAACCTGGGATTCGAACCCAGGACCTCATACTCAGCAGTAGTGCTTGCAACCACTAGACCAACGAAGCAGTCACAAGTAAGTTTCCATTTAATGTCCTTGATATTTATTAACTGTTTTGTGTTCTCATTTACCGCATTAATTAGACCTTCAGAATCTGATGGGTGGATTGCAATTTGTATTTAAAACAAAGCTTAGGACTGCATTAAGTAAATAACTTTAAGCCATAGACAATTAAAATGAACACAGAATGCCACTAGAAAAGCTAGTTTATGATGTAACAACTGATAGCTCAGGGGGACTGAAATGTCAAAGTAGTTTGAACTGGCACTAACCACTTTTAAGGCATTATTTGCATGTTCCTGTTATCAATAACTTTTAGCAATCTATTTAAAATTAGATCATAACAAGAGTATAAACTTCAATTACTACATTTAATTGCTCTTGTATGTATCATGCAGTGAATATTTGAAGAGGAAAACTATAACTGGAAATACTAAACATATTTCCCACAACCACAACAAAACAAAAGCAGCCTCTAGAGTTAATTGCTTTGAAAATAAGAACTGAGAGCAAAAATAAAACATAAATGGAGATGATTGGAGTACTGGGAAGTAATAAGGCTCGTTACAACTTTGAAGAAGTTGTCTCATAGTTGGCCGATGAAACAGAAATAAAAACATAACCTAAATTAATAGAAATGTGTGTGTACTAATTAACTATTGGCAGCGAACATCCTTTCAGATAATTGTCACTGCAGTGTCACAATACTATGTAGTTGTATCATACAGGATACACATTGTCAATGTCCTCACATTACTATCAAAAATGATTTAATTATTGATTACTATCAAATAGGTACGCTATAACGCTAAGTACATTGTTTATGCACGAGTGTGATGTGACACACATTTTTTTTTGTTTTTGTTAGCCTACATTGTGGCCCACTGCTGGGAAAAGGCCTTCCCTTTTTCGTTTCAAACCTCGCTGTCTTGTGCAATCTCTAGCCATGTTGGCCCTGCAAACCTTATCAGACACACATACATAACAATATCTAGATTTTAAGTAAGTAGGTACTTCAAATCTAATTAGATTTGATACATTTCATACAATGTAACAATGAGAATCAGTTCAGGTAGCTAAATAGGGCATTCAAAATTAAATGCTATATATGTGTATTTTAAACTGCAACAAGTTGGATTTTATTTTTTCCTTGCATTTACTTTTTTGCATAAATTAAGTTAATCATGAATGCCCTTCACAAGTCATTCACACTAATCTACCCTACTCATCATTACATTATGAAAATGTCAATGAATGAATTTCTGGTAAAAAAATTCTAGTATTGTTGGGATTATGGTTCATAGACCAAACTAGACAATGCAATGTCCACAACAAGTATTGATAACTCTTATAAGTCAGACTTTTAATGTTGTTATTCATTTGAAAAACAAACAATAATTATTAATTAATCATATTTTGTTAACATTGTTAAAAATCATTCTCTTGAGACAGCAACCATTAAAAAAGTAATTTTACTTGTTATTTTTGTGATAAAAACAATAATTTGAGTACTGATAACTTATTCAAATTGTTTACATGCCTGAAATCTAATAAAAACTATAGGAAATATGAACAATGTTGTTTTTAGATGTGATTGATAATAAAGGTGTGTGTACTTGAGATACTAATAGCCTAATTCTATATATTCTAATATACTACTACACACTACTAACTGAACTAGGATATAAGAATGTGAGTAGATGGCTGAAACCTAAATGTACTCCTGAATTCCAAACTAGGTAAAAACCTGTATCTTAGAAATGAGACTTTTTATTGTAGTAGGATGATCAAATAATAATATTAAGGAATGTGATTTGATTAGGTATTTTTATCATTGAGAAAGATAGCTACTCCCTACTTGTAACATCCAGCAAATGCTTTTATGACTATAGTAGACTGTTATTGCAAATTTAATTGTAAAATATTTCAAAATAATCCGATTATTGTGTTTAGCTACAAAATAACATAAAAAGAGAGTAATGATTATCGCCGCCACGGGACGCAATCTCCCTTGAAGAAAAAAATCAATGAAAACATCCATGATAAACATGTACAAACCAACAAGTCTATGACTTCGGATATAAAACTAGTGTTAATTGATTATCAGAATTTCCGCGCCGCGTCTAAAAATATCTTCTAACCAATTAGGCTTAAACAACCTAGAAGATTGATAGCTGGGTGTGGTAAACAGATTGAACTAGTCGGATCACAGAACTCTCTCCATCCCCCGACATCCAGGAACGATTAGCGTTTCAACGGCGGACAGCCTCTACCACAACCTATAACGATGTAGAATCGCGTTCTTGTAACTCGCTATGTGGGTATATGAATCATACAACATATAACTACCGACCCGATGAAAATGTATACAAAACGTGTGGAATAGGTCACAAATGTACTAAACACATTATCTAATAATGAATTGAAAGGTACATTACCTTGTCGCATAACGTTTTTACTTGATTTTCTGTCAATTGCTTGCATTCGTTTAGTTGTTCTATCCACTGATCCAATTCTTTTAACGACGCTTTGTCCTCCATACTTTGTGTCTGTGAGATTAACGTACGAGACGTTAACTGTGATTTTGATTGTCTTTATGTTTTAAATGTACACAAAACCATGCGAATTACGTATTTTACACTGTGCCCAGAAAACTGACTACGGCGGACACTTTACAAAATGGCGTTTGCGTGACGTCAATTTTCAGAAAAGAAATCCACCAAGCGGCTTTTATGGGAACTAGATGATGATGCCACTATTGGATGCGTTCAGAAAAATATTGAGTTGCTGGCATTGTACGATGGACAATACAGGCCGTCTCGAACAAAGTGGTCCAAAGGCAAATGGGGTAAAGCGGAGGCAGCGAAGGTGGACACCTATCATTTAAAAAAAATAAAGTTAAGATATAAGTAGTATTTTTTTAAATCTGGGCTTATAAAGTTTCGCTAAAGTTAGTAAAAAGCTAGAAAATACAAGTAAAATAAAATCTGAAGCGGTGCAGAGTCACACAGGACAGAACATAATTTTGTAAATTTGTATACTAAACCATCAAGGCATCATCCAGCCCGACTCGCTACGTCGAAAATTTTATTCACAGGATCTAAAAATCCAAGTGAAAGTGTAAAAATTTCTTTAAAATTAATAAATTAACGAAATTTTCTGAACTGTTGAGAAATATTCCAACTTTTAATTTTTTAAATGATATTATGTGGCCAGGCCACCTCACATTTACCCCATTTGTCTGTGGACGTTTGAGACATCCTGTACAATATATTTTTGAAATTCACGTTTTGCAGAAAAATTTAAATAAATTTTATGTAGGTACAGACATGTAGGCACATCAGGTTTGATTTTAAACCTTAAACTATTGACTATTAAGTTCAAAATCGAATGAGAAAATTTTAACGTTTATAGTACCTTGACCTGCTGTCGTGTGTACATACATAATAGTTTGGCGATGAAAAATTATAATATTACTGAACATACTTTTATGGAGCCTGATGGTACAATTTTTGCTTTTGCCATTGTTTGCGGTGCTTCGACAATAAAATCCATCGAGGTGAAAATATATTATCTGGTAGATAATTCCTGAAATAGCTTACAAATAAGCAAATAAATGCCAAAATTTAATCCTTTCAGTTTACTATAAAGTCAAGACAATATAATATTTCAACTTCACAATTTTCTTTTGAATTTTGTTGAATAGTTGACATGACTTGACAGTTTGTCACTTTCGTTTTTCAAATATTTTCAGCCATCAGATTGTTCAGATCGTTCAACAATAGTGTTACGTTAATGATGCGCTTGTTATATTCTGAAATCAATAACACAACTTTTATTTAAAAAAGACTAAAAATTAAGATCGTCTTCATAAGTTTTTACAGAGGTTTGTAATTTGCATCAAGTGCGAAGCGTATGGAACCGGCTTAAAAATACAGTAGGCCACTTTTTAACCATAGAGTAAGATTTTGTGCGAAATGACTCGTATCCGCAACATACAAGCTAACAAAAAAAACTGACGTCTTTCTTTTTGCCAAGTGCCAAACCCAAATTCCGGTCTTTTTACTTTTGAGTCGCAGGCTAGTGTGTTGGTGCTTAGCCGCTCAGCAAGTTTTCGTGAAGATGACTGAAACTCTGAAGCTTAGAGGAACCCTCTGTGGCCACAATGGCTGGGTTACGCAAATTGCGACCAACCCCAAATACCCTGACATGATTTTATCGTCGTCTCGAGGTAAGGTTAAATTTTACGCTACCATCTAAATCCATGTTCATCAGGTCTTTGCCTTTAGAATACTCCATATATTTGTTAGCAATAAGTGTTATAGTGATTATATTACAAGAATTTCTATTGATTTATGTGATGACACAAAACCTTTGCCACGCGAGTCCTGAGCGGCAAGCGGATATGGGGCTGATGACAACGCTTGCATTATAACCATGTCTCATTACTTGAACATATCTAACGCGTTCCGAATGACTTTTCAGACAAAACCCTCATCGTATGGAAGTTGACCAGAGACGAAACCAACTACGGTGTACCGCAGAAGCGTCTGTACGGTCACTCTCACTTCATTTCCGACGTTGTGCTATCCAGTGACGGCAACTACGCTCTGTCTGGCTCATGGGACAAGACCCTGCGTCTGTGGGATCTTGCCGCCGGAAAGACCACCAGGCGTTTCGAAGACCATACTAAGGTGTGACAGAACTTACATTTTCGTAGGGTTGTAGTATAAGTGCCGATGCGCGGCAGAAGAAACAGTGTATTTGTGCCTTTGCGAGGCAGAAGAATTCAAATGCTGCTGCTAGCATTGTTGAGATACGACTAGGACTGTGTTTGAGGTAAGAGTGTGGTCAGTCACATTTCATACCATATGAAACTAACACTAAATAGCACTTCTGCACTTATCAATGTAAAAACAGCTAATTTCGAAATTAATCCTGTAGGTAGTAACTGTAGTAAAGATTGATCCACTTGTGTTCTTATTACCTTGTGGTCAATTAATTTATTTTAATAATAAGCAGAACCGTAAACTGCAAATTATAACATATTTTATGCTATACAGGATGTACTCTCCGTGGCATTCTCAGTGGACAACCGTCAGATTGTGTCTGGCTCTCGGGACAAGACCATCAAGCTGTGGAACACACTCGCTGAGTGCAAGTACACCATCCAGGATGATGGCCACAGTGACTGGGTGTCCTGCGTACGCTTCTCACCTAATCACGCCAACCCCATCATTGTGTCTGCTGGTTGGGACCGCACTGTTAAGGTTTGTAGTTTTTATGTTCTATTAATTTGTTAACAACCACTATAATTATAATTTCATCATGAAATCTAGAATGTATGAATGAATATAAATATTCAACTATCCATTTCTCTTCCTCAGGTTTGGCATCTTACCAACTGCAAGCTCAAAATCAACCACCTTGGACACTCCGGTTACCTGAACACAGTTACCGTCTCTCCTGACGGTTCTCTCTGTGCTTCCGGTGGCAAGGACATGAAGGCCATGCTCTGGGACCTGAATGACGGCAAGCATCTGCACACCCTTGACCACAATGACATCATCACATCATTGTGCTTCTCACCCAACAGATATTGGCTGTGTGCTGCATTTGGACCTTCCATCAAGATCTGGGTATGTAAAATTCTATATGTTGTTCTTTCGGAAGTTGCCTTTATTTACTAGAAATCCCAACTATTATGTGTAGTCTTATGCATGAATGTGTAATGTAAATTTTACTTCTTGTTTTACAGGATCTGGAAAGCAAGGAGATGGTTGAAGAGCTCAGGCCTGAGATCATCAACCAGACCCAGACCTCCAAGTCAGACCCACCCCAGTGCCTGTCCCTGGCCTGGTCCACAGATGGTCAGACCCTCTTCGCTGGCTACTCCGACAACATCATCAGAGTCTGGCAGGTGTCAGTCTCAGCACGATAAGGAGTTTGAAGAAACTTAGTTTCATTTATTTTTGTGCTACTTATTATGTATCCTACCTGACTGTATGGATAAAAATAAATGGAATTGTTTGATTTACTTTAGCAGTTTCATTGTGATCTCCTTGTAAGATTAGATTAAGTAATTATAAATAAGTTATTTCAATAACAGTTGGTTACGTATGTAAGGTCGTATGTATCAATAATGTATGTATATTTTATGTAAATAAAAGCCATTGAATATACAGAAACATTTTTCTTCCTTCCAACAAAATCATTGCATAAAATATTCGAGTAACAAATGTCTTAAAAGTAATAAATAACAAATACGCATGTAAATTACATGGGCACATAATTAAACCCCACACCTTGATTTTCATAATTCTTACAGAAATTCACATTTGCCAATACCCTACTTACTAATACTTTTTTTATAATACAGTCTATTCTATCAAACAGGAAATTATGTCATTGTATGACCTTCAAATTGTGATTTTCACCATGTAATGTGGTCTTTTACTTTACTGCCATAGTAATCACTAGATTATGAACCATCTAGGTAGGTTCTATCTACCTCCGAGCCTACTCAATTCGTAAGACAATAGTTATCAGCTAGGTACTGGATTAATGTCTTGAGAAGCACATAAAGAGTACCTTCTTACAGAGTTCAAGAAAAAAAATATGCAAACCTAATTCTACAGCACGGACTAGAAAAAAAAAGAATGACTCTGCGCCACGCATAGGTATCGAAAGTGAAGCACAGTAAGTATGCCGGGACCGTTTGTATAAACATGCGCCTCACGCACACATTTACATCATAGTATGCCGACCGCCATTATATGACATGATGTCTTTATCAAATCACGCACACATAGATTGGTAAGGTGCTTCACTTTCGATACGCGTAGCGCGGAGTCTTTTTTTTTCTAGTCCGTATTCTACAGCAATAAATCTTGCAACTGAACTAGGAATCTGATTTTGTGATGAATTTAAATAATTTCCAATCAATAGAAGAATTCCATTCTTAAAGATAAGCATATTAGGTAGAGTACAGGATATACCATTATCCCCTGGAATATTATTCATTCATTCATGATCAAGTGATAGCATTGAGACTGGGAGTGAATATCTTCTAAATATTGTTCACAGTGCCCTTTGACCTACTCAGTCTTTGGAAATCCAGCTTCATTCAAGAGATGTGACCCATCTGTTATCTCTGTTGGCCCCTCACCAACTTTAGTGTGTATCACATATTTGATCAAATCTTGTGCTTGAGGCTTGCAAATGTCCACAAATATTGGACTCAAAACCACCTCTTCACTTTGTAGTCCTGTAATAAATTTATCTGGAGTTGATGAAGGGAAGATATGTCTTATCAAAGAAATTACTTGTGGTACATCCTTCTCAAGTAGGTACAGACAAGCATTTGGCCCGGCATCAAATGTATAAGCAACTTTTATGCTTCCAGAGATCTCATTGTACTTGTGAATCACATGACTGACAAGATGAGACACATCAGTCATGTAAACACATGGTGGGTATGAATCTAAACATACTGCATGGAACTGATTGCTGTCTTTCATGGTAATCTCAGCAAACTTAGGGAAGTCTCTTTGTCTTATTGCCTGAATAATCTCATCAGTTCTCTGTGGCACACAATACTTAATTCGATGTTTAAGTAGTTCGGAAGTTTGTGCAGCTGTCCTCATCCCAACAGTTGAGCTAATTTTCTTTTTAGTATCTCCTGCAACTAGTATTAAAGCTTGCATTTCAGGCCAATGAGCTTGATCTACAATTTGAGTTGCTATAGAATCTGAACCATCTGAATTGGTGCCTGCATGCCATCTAACGAAGCCACCGTACACACTTCTGCAGGCGCTGCCTGACCCCAATCTGGCAATAGAACTAACATCAGACTTTACTTTGTAAAGTTTCGCCAGTGCTCTCACAAGGCAAGCGTATCCTGCAGCGGAAGACGCTAATCCTGCTGCAGTAGGAAAGTTATTTTCTGAACATACATGTACTTTCCACTGCAGGAAATCTTCATTGACGCTCTTTTCAACAGCAGCTCTGGACTTAATTTCCCTGAGACAATTTTGTAGTCTCGGGCTATAAAATGATTCCTTCTTTCCATTCAGCCATATTCCATCTTCTTTGAATTCTGGTCTTGCACAGACTGATGTTTTCGCGCACATTATACTTGTATCCAAAGTAGCACTAACGGAATCATTTAACGGTAAAATTAATTCCTCGTCTCGTTTGCCCCAATATTTAATTACGGCTATGTTAACAGGAGCTACCACTGTTATAACGTCACTCATTTTAACAACAAGTTTAGAAACCACGATTACAAGTTAACTTCTTCAAATAGGCCGCTCCCGCGATATTTGGTAAAAAGACGGACGTGCGCTATTGCTGGAGAAAATAAATAAATTGTATTGTCAAAATATGTCAGACAAGTTGTAGTCGGGAGGGGCCGAAGTCAGCCGAAGTAGTTTTTACTCTTTTCTCACTTGTAAGATGAAGCGAGAAAAAAGAATCAGTCGGATTCGGATTGGTCCGGATTGGTCGAATTTCGAGATGACACACATGATGATGATGACATGACGAATGACGTCCGTGGTTACGGATGCGTTTGGAGTTTAGAATTCTCTGACTTGCATCATGCATTGATTTGGCTACGAACCAAACATAATCACATATTAGTAGGTACCAATACCAATCAATGAAGAAAATATTTCCAATAGTTATTTGTTGATGAAATATACTTGAATATTTTTTGATATATGATTTAAAATTACTAAAAAATGAATGTAACCATAACGAAATGCAAGCCTACGTTTCGATACTGCATCAACAATTCCACATTTCTTTCAAGATATAAACAACTTATGTATTTATTTTTGTAATTTGTAGGTTTTCAGAGGTACATAACAATCGATTTTACATGCTTTCATTTAAATGTTAATTATCGAATATTTTATCAAATACTTTGGTGTTACTGAACTTGTGGTTACAACTTCAATCCTAGCGACGTCGTCTGGTACTACTAATACCCGACCAAATATAGATGGTCTGTGGTAAATGCTTGAAAAGGTTTGAATGCGGTTCACCGTTGTTGAAGTATGAATATGTGAGGGTGTGGAGGTAGCATACTTGTAGAATTTGTCGGGTTACTACACCACAGAGTACTTTTTTTTATATAGGCATTTCAATTCAACGCTGCCATTTTCGTTTTGTGGCACGGTTATAGCGGCGGTCTAAATGTGAATTTGCTAAAATATCGGGCATTTATTTATTTACAGAGTGTGGAAAATATATTGTAGTGCGTTTGTTTTCTCGTAAAACATCAAGAAGTGGCGATTACAGTGTTTATACTACCGGATAATTGTTGACTTCTTCGGGTGGAGAGGGTGAGTAGGTACTTTATATCAATATTTCGGGGTTTTACGGCTTAGTAATCTTTCCTTATGCCCCGACACCTTTCTCAAAACATTGACTACTTATCTCATTGCCCTCTTTGGAGTTATTGGCCGTTTGTGTATACTTTCTGTTATTCGCAATTGGCTCGCTAAAATGGGCGTTGTGATGAAGAGTGAAGGTTTATCATTATTAATATCGTCACCGCGTCTTATAATGATGTTATTTACTTAGTCAGGATTCGTTAACGACCTTATCTGTTATCACATCGTTCAATTTGTAAAGTTCTTTGATGTAGTTTTGGGTTATAACAGTGGAAACAAAATTACTACACTGTTGAGGTCGTTTATTTCGCCAATAAGGTTTACGTGTGTTACAACTGCGGAAGTAACAATTTACAGAAAATTATATTTTCCACTGATCAATAAGTACATCTAACAATAAAAATAAACAATAATTGTGTCCTCAGTTCTTTCATCAACTATTTTCTGTAAAAGGCACATCCCACTATTGTAATGCTTTCTGTTTTTAGACTTCTTATTATGATTCACAGAACTTCTATTGGTCAGTGGGTTGTGTTAGGGGATCTTTACATGCATCTATATATAGAAATGTTTACATTATTTGGTCAGAGGGTCATCTTATTTTCTCAGAATAACAAAATGCCATAGGTACACCAATCATTTTCTTATTGATTTCCTATTAGTAATATAATCTACAATATTATTGAAGCTACTATTGTCGTGCTGGTGAAAGGTAAAGGTAACTTTTATCTAGACTAGACAGAAATAATAAAATTGACTATATTCATGTTAATGAGTAAGGAGCTTGTGGCTAAGTAATAACAGCCGCACGGGTCGATCCATCAGGTTAAGCTGCGCTTGCCGTGGATAGTCTGTGGATGGGTGACCATCTTTACATATTAACATTCCTCTGTGCCTTGGAAAGCATGTTAAGCCATTGGTCCCGGCTATCATTTGTGGATCTTTGACAGTCATTACGAGTTGTCAGAAGCTAGAAAGTCTGACAACCAGTCTTAGGAAGGGGTATCGTATTATTACCGAGTAACTGGGTTGTGGATAGGCAGTCGCTCCATGTAAAATACTGGTATTCAGCTGCATCCGGTTAGACTGGAAGCCGACCTTAACATAGTTGGGAAAAGGCTAGGCACATTGATTGGTGTTAATGTTAATGAGTAATACTAGCAAAATTGTCATAGCTATTCCGCTGCCACAACTATATTATTACAGGTCCTTAAATTAATTACTGTAAAATAGATTGCAATATACAATTGCGGACATTTGCGTTGTACCACTTTTCAACCTTATTACCTTAGCAATAAGCTCGAAAAGTGGTTCACCACATATGCCCACAATGGTACCTATTAATGGAAACAGAAAACAATAGAGCAGTGTTTTTTTTTGTTTTAATAACCACTTGTCTTACTACGTATTATCCTCAAAGGTTAGGGTTAGACATCCATACATTGTCGTAGTTTCTTTAATCAAGGAAACTCTGGCATGCTGCCAGTTGAAGGAATTCTCACCTGCAAAACTAACTTGCATGTTTTAAATGCATTTTTAATTTCATTACAACCTTATGAGGCGATAATTGATATGCAACCTTCATGCATGTGTGAAAATCGTAATTGCATAATAATGATTGTAAAAATTCTTGAAATACTTTTGTTGATGCAACAGCTGTTTGTTGTTATTGCTGTCAATATATTGTTGTTGATATTTTAATTTGTTTGTAATCTGGTTGTCAAAGTAACGAATAAGCTCTCTTTACTATAAAAAGCGTGCTCTCTTTCATAATTTATTAATTACTAGATGACTCGGTGCATTTCGTACCATGTGGGAAATTCCCATATAAAATTTAGATTTTTTCGATTTTTCGGTTATTCCTTTGGGTTTTTCCTAATTTTCTTTTTACGTAAACCACCTCTGTATTAGAGCGAACAAAGCAAACAAAAAATTCAAATAGGTCAAGCCATTTTTGAGTTTTAACAAGACTAATGCACGGCACGGATAAATATAATTATATTTTCAATAAGCATCACTAGCAATAGGCTGTCAAGTCACATCTGCTTAGCAACAAGTGCCATAAAGAAAATAAGGTAAACAAAATCATAAAAACACTTCCCATACTTAGGAGTGGCGCTGAAAGAAGACATGTTAAACCCCTTTTATTGGCGGGTATAATATTGCTCAAAACTATAATTGTTAATTGACCAATTTTGTCTTTGTGTCTTTTCTAACTATTCATCAGTTCTAAATGTTCTGATTCCGTTAGTACGTATGAAGTAAGTATGAACAGTGATAGTGAATATTATAAAATTATGATATTGACTTGCACACTCTTGATTAACCATTAACATGCAACTAGCTTGTTAATGAATATTTTACCCAAGTCATTAGCAAGGAACATGTAAATTAAATACATCATGCATGGGTAATTTACATCCTACACTTTTTTATGATACTTTTTAGGGTGGAATTAGTCCATAGTTACTGGTATTCACGCTGGCTAAATAAGGAATAATACCCTGATCTCACAAGCATTGTCTTATTGGATGGTGTTTGGTCTTAGATCAATTAAATTGTCTATTACCCTAATATACATGCCAGTCTGCCAAAAATCTCTCCTCAGTCACAGCAGACTTTTCCTAGGTCCTCTTAGTCTGTGGTCCTAGATATTTCTGGACCTGTTAACGCTTTCAAGGACACTGCATAACATAATCAGCCTATAATGTTCCCACTGCTGGGACACAGGCCTCCTCTCTTAGAGAGGGAGTGGGTTGTAATCTACCACGCGAGTCCACGCGCACTGGGCCTGTGTGTCTTCGATTTTTTTTGGTTCTAGGACATCCCGGTTTTCTCACGATGTTTTTCTTCACCGTTTTGAGAGCAGCGGTGATGAAATTATATATACAAAGTAAAGCGCCTGCCACGACCCGATCCGGCCCGACTCAGTAAGTCGGGGCCGTTACCATTGGGCCACCTGCTCTCAAGGACACTGAATAACATAATAGAAATTTTATTGTTATGATGTCCATAGCCGTAAGTGTCCTTGAAAGCGTTAATTTGCTCAATGTTGTTAGAATAGAAATCATGATAATAACCGATATAATTATTAACATGCATTAGCTCCTAAATCTTGAATTTTCACAGCTGCCTGAAACTTGGTCTAATGATG
Organism: Cosmia pyralina; assembly: GCA_946251885.1. Lineage (NCBI taxonomy): Eukaryota > Metazoa > Arthropoda > Insecta > Lepidoptera > Noctuidae > Cosmia > Cosmia pyralina. Next base: position 19,642,804 of record OX276359.1, on the reverse strand, counting down.
ATGTTTAACTTATTCCCCTCTAATATTTCACTATGAACCCGAAAAAACACTTAAGAGCGTTGGCTCCGTGCGGCATTTCATATAAACTTTCAAGTCCTTTTTTATCGAAATTAATGAACCGATTTTAATGAAACTTTATACGCATAAGCAGGTTAGATAGGTCTAAAAAGTTAGTTAAGAACATTTTCGAAATGTCTTAATTAAAAAAAGATAATTGTAAATCTCTGTTTCTATGGAATATTTAAAATGGTTCGAATTTAGCTGCAACACTATTTTTCGAAAATGTTCTTAACTAACTTTTTAGACCTATGTATCGGTTTATTCATTTCGATAAATAAAGCGGCCAAGTGCGAGTCGGACTCGCCCATGAAGGGTTCCGTAGCAACAAGTAACATAATTATAAAAGTTCTTGTAGATCGTTGTAACTTTGTTCGATGTTTTAATAATAGACCGATTTATGACTTATTAAAAAAAAAACTACTTACTAGATCTCGTTCAAACCAATTTTCGGTGGAAGTTTACATGGTAATGTACATCATATATTTTTTTAGTTTTATCATTCTCTTAGTTTAGAAGTTACAGGAGGGGGAGGAGGTACACATTTTACTTTAGAAGTCTCTCGCGCGAACTATTCAGTTTAGAAATAACTGATATTAGAAATCACAATATCATTTTTGAAGACCTATCCATAGATACCCCACACCACACGTATGGGTTTGATGAAAAAAAAATTCGAGTTTCAGTTCTAAGTATGGGGAACCCCAAAAAAAAAATTTTTTTTTTTCTATTTTTGTGTGAAAATCTTAATGCGGTTCACAGAATACATCTACTTACCCAGATTCAACAGTATAGATCTTATAGTTTCGGAAAAAAGTGCCTGTGACATACGGACGGACATACAGACAGACAGACATGACGAATCCATAAGGGTTCCGTTTTTTGCCATTTGGCTACGGAACCTTAAAAAGGACTTCAAAGTTTGTATGAAATGTCGTACGGAGCCAACGCTCTTAATGTAAATAGGTTCAACGGCGTGTCCACACGGTATGCATTATGCGCGAGTGATATCCTCCCGCGACCACGTGACGCTGGAACGGAAGCTAAGCGTAGAGGAGCTGGGATGCGCAAGCGCACGCCGACTCATCCTGACGAAATATTGCTGTAACGTGGCGTGTTGTTGAACTATTGTAGTTTCAGTTAGGTATTGTCGTTTTAATTTTGATAACTAAATCAATGCTTCCGCTTGTACTCGCAAGTTCGTGGTATTCCCGTTGTACCCACAATGTCGCTAGATGATCTCATCATAATAATATTTTCGTAAAATATTAAATCATAAGCGGAGTTCTTGCATCTTTGACAGTCGTTACGGGTCGTCAGAAGCTTTTTTTTTTCGACAAACGAACCGCTAGTAGGTACGCAGTTACGTCCGTAGGTAGGTAGGTAGGTGCTACGCTACCGGGACAGGCCAGGCGCATTTTTAGTATGAAGCTACAAGTACGCAGCGGGCTCGACTTGTCGGGCCAACTCAGTGTGGGATATCGAGCGCCGGCCGGCTGGCACGTTAGTTAGATACTCACTCACGCGCCGCGTCGTCTAATGACTCAGAAGGTATAAGAGTTACGCGATAGAAAGAGAGGCAACTTCTAGGTGAATAATATAACTGTAGGTAATTAACGCTGCGCGACCTAAATTACATCTTATTGTGTCGTAGCGAGAGTCGCTATTTATTTAAATGATTTTGTGGAATGAATCTTCTGTACTTGTACTATATTATGTATTCTGTAACCGGGAGTCCACAAAAAGTACCGCAGGACAAGTAACCGTCGGCGTCGACTGCAAACTGCATTACTCAACCGCAATGATCTATCGATTTCCGCAGGCACGACCCACGCTGTGAAATCTATTTCGTTAGAAAAAAAACAATCTGCCTAGCCTTTTCCCAACTATGTTGGGGTCGGCTTCCAGTCTAACCGGATGCAGCTGAATACCATTATTTTACATGGAGTGACTGCCTATCTGACCTCCACAACCCAGTAACTGGGTAATACGATACCCCTTGGTAAGACTGGTTGTCAGACTTTCGGGCTTCTGACGACCCGTAACGACTGTCAAAGATCCACGAATGATAGCCGGGACCAACGGCTTAACGTGCTTTCCGAGGCACGGAGGAGTCTCGGTATGTAAAGATGGTCACCCATCCACTGACCAACCCCGGCAAGCGTAGCTTAACCTGATGGATCGATCCGTGCGGCTGTTATTACTTAGCCACGAGCTCCTCGTTTCGTTCTTATAGCTATAGCTTCTATTTCGTTAGAAAGTTACGAAGAAATGGCTGCAGAGACAACTCAATGGTCTTTTTAATAAGCTGTCGTAACCGAGATGGTAAGGATGGCATGTCGTAGGGTTTCCAGCAAATAATAAGGCGCTATTCCTGTGGGGTCGGTAAAGAAAGACGTCTATAGGATTTTTTAAAAAGGATGAGTATTGGAGGAGCTCGTGGCTAAGTAATAACAGCCGCACGGGTCGATCCATCACGTTAAGCTACAATTGCCTGGGTTGGTCCGTGGATGGGTGACCATCTTTACATACCGAGACTCCTCCGTGCCTCGGAAAGCACGTTATGCCGTTGGTTCCGGCTGTCATTCGTGGATCTTTGACAGTCGTTAAGGGTCGTCGGAAGCCCGAAAGTCTGACAACCAGTCTTACCAAAGGGGTATCGTATTACCCAGTTACGGGGTTGTGGAGGTCAGATAGGCAGTCGCTCCACGTAAAATACTGGTATTCAGCTGCATCCGGTTAGTCTGGAAGCTGCCCCAACATAGTTGGGAAAAGGCTAGGCAGATGATGATGAGTATTGGCATCTTCTTTTATCCATATGAAAATGGCGATGCTACCTAATTAATTGGTCCGTTTACCACCTGGCAATTATTTTACCTCCCGACTTTTCATGTTGTTTTTCAATAGAGACCATTTTCAGCAATGTAAGTTTACTATCTGATATTAATAACTAAAGGTGAGCGTCCATTGGTCCGCACCGGCCGCAACGCACACACGGCACGCAACGTATTTTGGTTTGCTTTATATGAATTCATATAGGTAGGACTGCGTCCACTATCGGTACCGCCCGCATCGAGCGCTCGGTTAAGTTCTTCATCAAAGCAAACCAATATCCGTTGCGTGCCGTGCGTGCGTTGCGGCCGATGAGGACCAGTAGACGTTCACCTAATCATCATCTTGTGCATCACTGATCTTCATTCCTGATATAGACAGCTATGTAACAGTATCACAGAAGAATCACGCCATTTACTGTCGAAATTATTCACTGCCATCGACGCGTGAAATCATCAACGATGCTGCACGCAGATTAATGTACCGCAAGAGTGAATGAAATGTAACTCGACGAACTTAAAATACAACCGACTTCCAAAAACAACACTACAAAGTGAAAAATAACTTTAATTTCGGAAGTCGGTGTCTAGTTAAATTTATTTTCGTTTTTTGCCACCGACTTCCGAAATTAAAGTTAGTTTTCACTTTGTAGTGTTGTTTTTGGAAGTAGGTATTTTTTTTTATAAAATTTTTTATTTTTCACTTTTTAGTTGTGTACCTACCCCACACAAATTCTGATACCACTATCTACAAAACAAACTAGAACATCATCCATATAAAAGTGGGGAAAAAATACGTATTATTGAAGCTAACTCAAAAACTACCAAAGCAAAGTTAATCAATTTTATATGGGACCAACTGTGATGTACCCTCTCGAATAAAACAAAAAAAATCCAAATCGGTCCAGCCATCTTCGAGTAATCGAGGAACACGAATTGAGAACCTCTTCCTTTTTGAAGTCGGTTAATAAGTGCGGCTGCAGACTGAGACGTTTACCGAGGAATTAATGAAGATCTGATTCAGTAAAGTTTTGTGCCAGTAATTTTTTTACCATCTTCCTCCCATATTCTTCATCAGGATGAATTTTTCAAGTGGGCGTGGATGGTCAAATTCGAAACTGAGGAATATTGTAATGCTGAATGCAGTACAATCCTTGAGACGTTGAATCCAGTTATGTATTGAAAACAATGGTCATCATTTTGAACAGTTAATCAGATGTAGGTAACATAAGAAAAATAAAAAAAGTATTTTTGTTAAAAATGAGCTCTTTTCTTTAGTTTGCCGTATGTCATTACGTCCCAGAATTCGATTCTTATTAGCGACACTATCGAATTGTGTAATAATACAGTGCGTATTTTTTTTTTTCAAAATTAATGGGTTCGATACCTGGCTAGAATATTGATTTTTCAAAAATCCTATGACTGCTTCATAGGATTTTTGAAAAATCAATATTTCTAGCCAGGAATCGAACCCGTTGATTTTCCTTCCTCATCTTTAGTTTTCATCAAAATCGAGCCCAAGACTCCTTTGAGTACTTTTCGCTATTCCTCATAGTTTCGGATTTGGCCATCCACGCCCATTTGAAAAATTCACACTGTAGATTTCTCTTAGCCGTTCGTAAAGTAAAGATGATATGGCTAGAAGAGACGTGAATACTAGGGTATTCACGTCTCTTCTAGCCATATCATCTTTCACACGATCCATCACTTCTTTGGTGTCAGGTTGGTTACAATAGGAGTATTGTAACCAACCACATTCATACTCAAAACTTTCCTCACGAAATAGCCAGTTGAGGATGTCTTAATCTCCAACCAACTGGTTGTTGGGATTAATGAAATTTTAAGGATATGTCGATATTCTCCTTGAATGCAATTGATAAACAAAAATTCTGGCTTTGTATACCACAACTGCAACTTCTAATGAATTCCGCCAAAATATGAACGTCCTCACTTCCTTTACTGGTATGAAAACTTGGACATGGCATGCAATGTATGCAGTAATCGTCAATATAATAATTTTATCCGTTATTTCATTACCATGCAGCATATCTCCTCTTCAAATTACATTCGCATACGTTTGTTGGATAAAAGTGCGTCGAATTAGTATTCAAGATTGCATTATGAGTGGAACATTGCACTATCCGACAATTATCTAATTGGGCTATTGTACATTTCTTGTTCTACGTGGGCTAAATTATCTGTGGCCTGAATCTTAATGAGGTTATTTCTGATGTGTCCGTTTGTGGCCATCTTTGTGTCTGTCGGTTGAGACTAGTTTAGGGGCAGTTACTATGTTATTATTCAGTGCACCATAATATAGTCTGATTGTCCCCAAATAATTGTGCGTATCTCTGTATCTTTAAAATTTTGTTCTAGGAATGCAGGACAGGAAATTAGACACGTTTGTGCCACATGTTTCGTAGTCAGTGAACTTTTGATGATCATTAATATTTTTTGTCAGTCTGCACAGGAGTTTTTCAAAAAGGTCTATGAGGGGTAATCCTTCCATAAGATGGTTTACCATGACCATTTATCTTTGTCATACTTAAGGCATAGGCAATGATGCGGTTTAAAAGAAGATGTAGCGACTAAAATTGATTGAAATGAGTATGAATTAATGAAATGAAAGAATATGAATGAAAGGCGACTAACAAAAGGTGGCAGATGTGAAGAGTGGAAACGCCGGGAGGGGACGCCCTAGGGAGACAATAGTGACCTTATTGGTGACGTTCTTCAGAAAGGTCAGGTGCGTAGTGCTCGCAACCGGCGTGCGTGTATGACCAGGGGGTCTACTCCCTAAGCACGATGCCCGTAGTTTCGGCCTTCGTTACGTGCGTTTCCTACTCCGTATCAACTACGGATGGATGATTGGTTCGGAGCCTGAATGAAGTATGAATGACAACACGATTTGAAAGTTGTCCCTACTCCCGATGTGTTTTTGCCCGTCCGAAAAATTTAACTTTTACACTTGTTTTGATGGATGGTTATGTCAGACGGACGGAAAAACGGACGGACGGACAGACTTAGGGAGTAGACCCCCAGATGTATGAACGTAAACGAGGCAAAAGGAGTATGTAAGGATCGTAGTAGGTAGCGTTCTGTAGTTTTCTGCCTACCCCCTTGGGAAGAAGGCTTGAGTTTATGTATGTATCTATTTATCTTTTAATGGACTTTTATTCACAATATTCTTTTATTTCATAATCATTCTCCTGCCTTTATCCCGATTTATTTAAGTTCGGCGCAGCACGTTTTTTTCTTCATTTTGTACTCTTTTATAAATATGAGCAACATGTTTGAATCTTTGTACGTTCAGTCACGTATAGATCGTTCGGGAGCTCGCAATAGGCTTACTATATAACTAATTGTATCCCAAAGTAGGATCATTACTCCCCAGCACCATGCTAATCCAATTATTCCTGGAAAAGCGTCTAATTCATCCCTAAATAAGTTACACACCTGCGGGGCAATTGCGTAACACACTGTCAATCGGAATCGGTTTCATTTTGACAGTTCAACAACATTCATTGCGTTATTTACGTTGTCGAGCAGACAAATTTTTCGAACATATGAAGCAATGGATTAGCAAATTGCTTCAAAATAATTCAAATTCAGATTGATAGCAGTATCAATCGGAATTTGAATCATTTCAATTTCAGTCATCATCATCATCATCATCACACTTGTGTTACGCAATTTGGGTACCTACTGTTCCTTTACCATACATTGGTCACCTAACAAGGTAATATCATCCAGTGAATGTGAAAAAATACGTTTCGACCATAAAATTTAACAATGCGAGCTGACCAACATCCTCTATGGAGATAATGATTCATTAATTTTGTTAATACTAGCGTGCCAGTGAGTTTTAATTCATCTGAGATGAATCGCTTTTATGATGAGTTAATTCCCTTATAGCTTTTCATGAAAATCGTGTTCCAAAGACTCATTTTGAAGTTTTGTTGCTTTTCAGGGATCCGTACCCGTAGCGTCCAAACGGAGCCATATTGCTGTCACTCACGTGTCCGTCTGTCCGTCGTCTGTCACACAGGTTTTACAGCCAAACGGTTGGAGCTACGGTACAGCCATACAAATTGTCAAAAAATACCAAACCATACAGCTCAAACGGGGAGCGAAAAAAAACATTAGGCGGTTTGTTTAGAGCTCCTTTAGTAGATAAATACTGTATTTTTTGTTTTAAAAAATATTGGAAAACAAAGGAATGAGAAGCCACCAAAATCAGCTTTTTTTACATTTGTTCCAAATAATTTTTTAACTTCCTGTTGGCCTATGAACTTGAAATTTGGTGATAATGTTTATTATTACGTATATTTTACTAAAAAATAGCAATATACTGCAAAATCAGATTTGGTACGGAACCCTAAATGTGCGAAGTTCGACACGCGCTTGGCCGGTTTTTTGATTTGTTAGTAGGTATTACTTTAGTAGGATAGGTCTCATTCGCGTGGCTCAACTTTGATTTGTTTCACATTGTTTAGACAAGAGGAGAATAAGGAAACTTCTGAATATACATTTGCATATTTAATATCATGAATCAATGACTTAATATTTGTATTTTTTCCTGTACCTATCGCTAAATATGGGACTGGAAGAGGTCTTTTAATTTATTATTAGCAAACATTTCCAGTATATCCAGGTAAGCGCGATATGCAGGATCTTTTTATAAACCTGTAGTTGGTTTTAATCTGGCGCCAAACTGATTAATATAATCGGGATGTGAGTTTGGAACTTGAAAAAATTAACAGTATTAATGACTGTCCGTTAAAATGACATTTTAACAATGATATCAACGGCCAAGTTAATGTGAGTGGGTACTTTGATATAGACTTCAAGAACTTCAAAACTACACTTCAAGTTCTCAAGCAAGACAAATATAATTGGTAATGAACTTTAAAACAGTTCACTTCGTTATCAAAGAGCTATATTTTATTCTTCATAATGCTTCCATTCAACATAGGTACCTACATGAAGATAGACAAGACCATATTAATTAAAAACTTATTTTTAATGAATTCCTCTGTACAGGATTTAAAATGTGCAATGGTATGAGACGGGCCGCTCTAGTTAGTGACGTATCAGAGCAACGCTACGCACGCCATAGCATAGTAGGTTATGTTATCTGCTGCACCTCTTGTAAACGCAAAAATCGTCTTTATTTGTAGCCCAACAATAGCCATAACGCTTTGTCTAACTGCCATGGCGCTAAGGGTGGGGCTACAGAGGAAGCGACTGGCTTAACGGAATTGCAACGCGATAGTGCTTGTTTTATTTGCACTTTGCGGTTCTAATCTTCGCTTCTGGTTATTGGTGGAAAATAAATAACAGTTTTCATAGCTAGAAAAGCTATGAAAACTGTTATACTAAACATTAGTTGAATAAACGCGGAAAACATTATTCAGATGCGTCATTTTCTCGTATGGTCTTAAGTTTCGCCAAGAGTGTAGAAAATGCGGAAAATATGAGAGGCTAAGTAACTTAGAACAGCTGTAAAGGATGAAAGGAAACCTAATTCAGGAGCTTAATAAACAACAGATGGACAGGCTTGTCGGTTGAGAGACGACCCATGTCCATCTATGAAAGAAAGGAGAGGGACTCGATCCTACCACGACTCATGAAGGGCATTTGCTTTGGGCCTATGGAATCATGGTCAAGCTCGATATTTCTCGCTTCTCGTAGTACCCCACCTAAATGCGTTCAGAGAAAACTGGTCAGTAATTCGATCTTGTCAATTAGTCAACGTCAATGGATTTGCACGTCACCTTAAGATTTGATTGCGTGTGCGCACACCGTTCGTGGCTTTAAACTGTTAATAACATTTTAAACTTGCCGCTGTGACAGACTACTTTCGACTTAGTTGTTTCAAAATCTTAAGTGACTGACATACTGTCTCAGGGTTATTTGATGAATTGAATGGTTAATTGTGTCAGAAGTCATAATATTGTTGTTCTGATTAAATACAACGTTGCATACGTGGCGACACGTTGCATACGGAGCAGTGGTGGCCAAGTGGTAACGGCGACTTGTACGAGCTGGAGGTCGTAGGATCAAACCCAGACACGCGCTTTACTTTGTGTAAATTATTTCATCACCACTGCTCTCAAAACGGTGAAGGAAAATATCGTGAAGAAATGTTCTAGAACCAAAAATTCGAAGAGAGTGACATCTACCAACCCGCACCGGGCCCGTGTTGTGGATTACGGCCCACTCTCTCACCGAGAGGAGGCCTGTGTCCCAGCAATGGGAACAATAAAGGCTGATTATGCTATACGTGGTGACTGTGGCGAGCTACAACAAATGTATGGCAAACTAAGATAGAAAGTCATTTCACAAAGGATTGAATGAAATTGTTATTGACCAAGGGGGCAAGCGTCTCTGCTTCAAGTCTGGCAAAATTTGCTTTCGTCTGTCAGTCTGTTACTACTCCTCTACAGCACCCTAATGGCGTAACACATTATCGATCGGAATTGGTTTCATTTTGAAACAACTTGCTAATCCATTGCTTTATATTTTCGAAAAATTTGTCTGCTCAACAACGTAAACAACGCAATGAATGTTGTTGAACTGTCAGAATGAAGCTAACTCCGATTGATAATGTGTTACGCAATAGGGTGCTGGTCGTATTTTACAACCGTTCTGCACGAAACTTGATATACAGGTTTCACGAATTTATAGATTTTTTTGTCATCGGGAATTTTAATTTTATTTTTTTTTTTTTTAGGGGCAAAAAACCCCTTTTTTAGTAGTAGCATAGTAGTAGTAGTAGCCCCCTACTGGATGTCTCCGCGTTGTGAGATCCGATCTCGATGGTTCTTTTTTTATTTGAAAGGTGAACTTTAAGTTGGTCTCATAAAATTTGATGAAGATCTGATGAGGATCTTCGGCGTGATGAGAATATCTCCTCAAAATGCAGTAAATTACTCACTTTTAGATTTCTACTAGTGGAATCGGCCCTTTAACTACTAGGTAGGGATTGATGGAGCACCTGGGACCACCTTCTCATCACAAAACTAGAGAATTCTGAAAATAATTATCAGAATTCTCTAAAACGAGGCTTTAATACCAATATTAATGCAGTATTTACAATAAGGACACTAATGTCTGTGCACTGCCCTATGCGAGGTTTACTGTCCTCAGAATTACTAGTTGATATTACGGATTCAAGTACGATACAAGATGAAAACACTCCGATAGTACATTGCCATCGTAAGTCCATGTCAGTCAGATTATTAAAATGTCTTGACCAACTAAGCGTTTTTAGCGCGAAATAAACATTGTTAAACAAGAAAGGAAGAAAGCCGACAAAACGTTACAATTGACAACGACAGTTTACCTAATCGTTTCGAATAAATCTTTTGCGGAAAGAACACCCGTTGAGCGTGAAAACTACAGTATGTTCATAAAAAATGCATCGTGCAACTTGTTTTAATAGCCCATTGAATGCGACTCACGCTTTATAATGCAAATCGTTTTTTACGGCCCAGTTTCAAATTAATTGCCTTGTTTTTTAGAACGATATTTTTCAGTTATTGAAAAATTAATGCAGTTTAAGATGAGAGTTCATTTCTTAGTCATTGTTTTTCATTCCGTAGTTTTGTTATCGCGATTGGGGATCCATTTTTCTATTCAGAAATGGCGCATAGTGTGAGTTTAGTTCTGGTTTTACACAAAGGATTGCCCCCTGACCTCCGTAAACTTCAAAGAATGCCTCCTATTATAGGCATGCATGCCATTGTCGCAATATCCTTTAAAGACTCTGCTGTAACTTGAAGAGAGACGTATTCAGGAAAGAAGGCTTTCTTAGAGACAAGAAAAACTGCTAGGAATCAGGAATTGGATGTCTTAGTTGTCGTAGACACTTAAAAATGTTGTTGGAAAAAACAAACCAATATAAAACACAGCAGATATCTCGATTTTATACTTATCTGATACTTATGTTTATTTGTCACCAAAAACAACTTATCAAATTAGGTAGGACTCCCAACAAAATAGGTTTTGAAAGCAGCCAAAATTCCTGTCTGTGCTTTCCAAAATTAACATGAAGTTCTGTCATCTATCTTCCGTACCGATTCCGTCTGTATGGCTGGTCGATACGAACTTCATGTTCGACTCATGTATCGGTGGTTTAGCTCTCGAAGTTTCTCCCCACAAATCTTGTTACTCTCGGATTTTGTAATGTAAGACATCTTCAACATCAATTTTAAGTTTGTGTGGATTTTCTTCAGAATCTCGTTTCCAAACGCTGTAGAGTAGAACGTCATAGTATTGTTTTAGAAGTCCTGCATTAACTTTGTATTTCACGAGGTATATTCCGGAGTCCCCTACCGGTAGTTTGTACATTATTATTCCAATCGCATTTCCGATAGTATTATTGCAAAGCTAATAACGTTGGCCTTCATTTAATAGCAACATACTTGTGTATTTGTTGTACTCAGGTTAAATTATTTACATGTATGGATGGATCAAATTAAGCATTTTCTTGAGTACACTGCGGCCTGCTGCGCAGTGACATTTTTTGAGAACCAATGAATGACATGAGGCGAGTGTGAGTGACAGAACATGCGCGAAAGTTCGTGGTGCTTATGTTCAGACTCGCCAAGATATTTGGGCCGTAGTGTAAAGTTGTTACTTCATTACTTCATCTTCTTATTGATAAAGCCTCTGAAACCTTCTTATAGGCGAAATCCTATTAATAATCTACAAATTGATAGACTAATAATAATCAGTCAACGTCTATAGGTATAGACAGCTATAAAAGTGTCTCTCAGATAAATTGCTGCAAAGAAATTAAGCTATTATCACTGCTTGGCTGATGGTAAGATTACAAACATACCGTCAACTTACAGATACTGCTTGCGGTCCTAGTGCTATAAATAAGACCAAGGCAAAATGCGTTATGAAATAATTGCAATGTTGCATAGAAAATCTCGTCCATGCATCCAGTCGTCTCGACTCTTGATCTTGACTTTCATGGCCCCGGCACCCAAGGAAGGTGACATTTCTTAATCCAGGATCCATATTACAATACCAGTAACCGTAATCAGACGTGTGAGACAGTGAGTGTGAAGTATTCCCGCCAGTGTCGGGTGTCCCGTTCATGAATGCATTAGGAAGGCGGATATGTCAATTTGATCCCGCACTCGTGCCGAGTCACCGAGTGTAATGTCGCCATGCCGTCTGTTATGATTATTGCTGCAAAGGGTTGTCGGGTCGTAAATCTTGTTAAATTACCAATAGGATTTAGTATTTTGTCGGTTTTGAACAGAGGAATTTGTTCACTTTTGCTTTTAACCAATATTAGATCGAGATAGATTTCGCTCAATTGAGTGGTAGCTTCAAACGTGCAGATGAATGCGTCATCTGTTAGACGATTCTTAGATCTTGAACTTTATCGTTTAATTTGTCTTCGTGGGATTCACTAGACCTAATCATCGCCTATCATGAGATGAGACTGTTCAGTAAGACAAGATAGTCTTATCGTCAAAGACAATTAGCCTGTGCTCTACAGTAAGTTCTTAAACTTACTAAAAAATATACCTATCTAACATCTGATATTCTACTGAAGTCACGCTCCATATTTTATCTCGTCAATTTCAACGGACGTCTCACTAATTTTATTTTCGTACATAGACTCCCTCCTTCGTTGTATGTCGACAATTGTTCGCAATTGTTTACAATTAGCCTAATAGTATTTGATGATCTAATCTGTTTTCTATATGCTATTTAGACACTTCTAATATTTCAAGTTTCGTAACTGAGACTCATCTGCAATGGATGACTACACAGACAGACTTTGAGAACAATGCGAAAAAATTTGTTGATCTTTAAAGACTTTAACCACTGGCTCACTTTTACATTTGACTTGGTCCTCGTAATGATTCTTCAATGTAGCACATAGCCACTCCGCTATATGTTATGCCGTTAAAATCTAAAAGAGTCAAATTCAATATTGGTATCCTTATTGTTGCGGAGGGCGCTTATAATTCCTTTGAAGCATTCGATCAATGTGAAGCTCACTTGCTCGTCACGTTAGCGATCTTGTTGCACCACGTGTTGTCTTCTGCCAGTATCAGGATTTGGAAAAGTCAATATTGGCTAAACAAATTGTGCTACTACTAAGCTCAATCACAGATCACACTAACAGTATACGAGTAAAGGCGAAAGTTTGCGAGTGTGTTTGTATGTTTGTTACTTCTTTACGCTCAAACGGCTGTACCGATTTGGATGAAATTTGGTATGTAGATAGCATATACCCTGATTAACACATAGGCTACTTTTTATCCCGGTCTATGCGGGTGAAACCGCGGGGCGCATCTAGTATGTTTTATAACACTAGCTTTTGCCCGCGGCTCTGCCCGCGTGGATGTCGTTTGGGCTGGGTGTTGATGAGTCAGTCAGTCAGAACTTCTCCATAGAAGATAGATAGATATTGAGCTTAGCAGTAGTACAATTTGTATAGGCTTCTTTATTCGCAAATACTCAATCTTGAAATCTTTGAGTGTAACAAAACGGTCCATTTTCTCATCCTATGACCTTGCACCGCTGCAACATTGCTGTCAGTATACCCCTAAAATACAAATCCATGAACCGACGTAATGTGTCAGTTCCGTTAGTTTCGCAAAACGCAGGATAATCTAATCATGCGCAGGACATACGCGTCATGCACAGAAAATAACTGATGTGAACAAACTGAATTAATTTGTTGTTGATCGAATAACGATCTTTGTTGTCATTCATTATTATTATATGTATTAGGTTATGTAACGATAACGTTTAGATTGGATGTGAAGTAGGTAGTAATTGTCTTTGTTTTGATGTTGTTAAATAGAATAGAATAATTTATTTACACACACACACACACACACACGCACACACACACACACACACACACACACACAAGTTATACAACATAAGAAATAGCCGTGGGCCCCAAACTAGGCACAGCCTGTATCTTGGTGGCCCAAATTGATCTACATCACATTTTTTTTTCGTCTGGCGGCGTTATATTTGAATACAATGATATTATATTATTACTTGATCCCTTGTGTTTTATTAGCTTTGGTATTATAATTGGTACACTTTCTAAAACACACGATGGCATTTTTAATTTTTTTTAGCAGCTTCAACGAAGCGTATCACTCGTTGCCATACGTGACGCAGACTAATGGCAATACGTCCTAATTAGGACGTTTTCGAGTCTTCACGATTGCGCGCTCACAACCAAGGCTTAAGACCAATAAAATTATATTCAAATAATTTTATTGGTCTTAAGCTTAACAGCAATATACTAATTTAAGTGTGCCTAATGCACATTCCAAGTGTCGTTGAAGGGAAATTCCTGTTAAATGAAGTAATATTACAGTTAACACATGATAAGATACGTTTACATAGTATAAAATAAGGTCATCATCCCAGCGAGTACATAATGTAAGAGCTAACGAGGATTATAGTTATAAACTCTTCAAATATGTGTACCTAATAAAGTATAGTGCCACAAACTTATCAGACCGGTAACGGCGGCGATGTCGGTGAACAAAATATGACACGCCTTGTCACTTTTCATAGATTTCGTTAGTTCCAATTAAAGCCACCTGGTCAGATAAGTTTGTGGCACTTTATCTAGTAAAAGCAGACAGATAAAAGGAACGCTTGTAAAAGGTTATTTTTATTATCAAAGCTCAATCAATCTGCTTAGCCTTTTCCCAACTATCTTGGGTTCAGCTTCCAGTCTAACCGGATGCAGCTGAATACTAGTATTTTACATGGAGCGACTGCCTATCTGCCATCCACAACCCAGTAACTGGGTAATACGATACCCTATGTAAAACTGTTTGAAAGACTTTCGGGCTTCTGATGACCCGTAACCATTGGCAAAGATCAATGAATGACAGCCGTGACCAACGGCTTATCGTGCTTTCCGAGTCACCGAGGAGTCTCGGTATGTAAAGATGATCACCCATTCAACCCCGGCAAGCGTAGCTTAACCTGGCAGGTCGACCCGTGCGGCTGTTATTACTTAGCCACGAGCTCTTCTATTATGAAAGCTATGGTATTCTTATCATTTTAGGTTTCTGTGACAAAAACAGAAAATATTCATAATTTGTAGTTTTCCGACTCTACGCGGACGATGTCGCTTGCTTTATACACCAATGGAATGGTAATAAGAAAAACGATTAGTAGGATGCTAGGGTTAATTAAAGACTGCCAATTACGCGTAGTAAGTAGGTAGTCATGGACTCCTGGGACCGGTAGAACTGCTTCTCAAGTCTATTTGTTTACTAGACATTACATGCAACTCCTCGACTAAGCGATGTTTATGAGCAAATAGCTGTTTCTAATAGGGAATGTGGATTTATTTTATATGGCTTTCTTTTAAACTTAAGGCGCGGACTGACTACGATTTTAAACGGCATACAACCGCGTAATCTATTGTCACCATTAGCTGGCTTAAAATAAGGTTGAAAATTGAAGAAATATTTGTGTTGCCGAGATGTGACTAAGCTGCGAATGTGTATTTATTTTCCGGGTTTTCTTTAGATTATACAGAAAATACACAATAAATTAAATAATTGTCCGGTTAATGTTTTAAAAAATTGCTAATTCTATTAAATTCTTTGAAAAAAGAATGTCGTTATCCCTGATAATACTTACAGAGATGTTGTTCGCCGCCAAAGTTTATTTTTGTGGAGCAACTTCCAAATTTTTTATTGGGATTATCAAAATATTTCTTACTATTCTATTCGGTTAAAATTTTTCTTTAAACCCTTCTCTGTCTACTGTATTTTTTGCGTCAGATAGTTTCATTGCGTTACGTCATAATCCAAGAAACCAATTTTTGTGAATATTGAGCTAATACCGCGCCTTGAATACCATATTATAAGGTAAAACACTGGGCAGTGGTGAAGGGCGGACGTTTTGGGGAACTGCTTTATGTAATTTTTGTCATACAAAAAGTGTTGATTCGAATAAATGATTTTTTATTTTGATTTATAGAATAGAATATTTTTATTTCAGACCGGAGTCCATAGGGTTAGTAACAATTTTAACTTTATGGAAAACTCTAGCTTCTGCTCGCGACTTCGTCCTTGTGAAATTTCTTGTTCCCCCGACCCACCCCGTCGCATCGCGTCGCCTGCCCGCGCTATTACTTCGTTTTCGCTTAGCGTTCTTTCTAACTTTTTTTTATTTTTGCTCGGCTCCTAAAGGTCATTATCGTGATGTTAAATCCTACTAATATTATAAATGTGAAAGTTTGTATGTTTGGATATTTGGATGTTTGTTACTCAATCACGCAAAAACGGCTGAACGGATTTGGATGAAAGTTGGTATACAGACAGTTTATAACCTGGATTAAGACATAGGATACTTTTCATCCCGGTAGAAGATTCCCGTGGGATAATTTCCGACATTCACGCGGGCGAAGCCGCTGGCAAAAGCTAGTAGCCTATATAGCCTTCCTCAAGAATTGGGCTTTAAAATGCAAATAGAATTTTTGAAATCTGACTGGTTGTTCCAATTAGCGCGTTCAAACATTCAAACAAACAAACAAACTATCAGCTTTACTATAGTGATATAGATGAAAATGAAATCCACCGGTGATTTGTTTGAAATCCACTGGTGATTTTTTTTTCTAATAACGCTAGCTACTGTCATTATACAAATGATCTCCATGTAGCTTTGCATGTACGATGTCCCCTTTGAGACCCATTACCCAAATACATCTTTCTAGTATTAAATTGCTAAAACAAATTATATCAACACTCGACTAAATAAAGGTCATTGACATGACCTACCACTTTTGGCGAAACATACTAACCAATTTAGAACTTGATAAGAGCATCAACTGCCAAGTTAAATTAAACTTAACTATCAGATTACGTCTCTAACAATTAGCTCCGTAATTTTGTTTGTATATAAGGTCTAGAATTGCATGCTGTGCTGATGACGTAAGATCTTCACGAGGCGATGATGTCAATGCTTGTTTGATAGGAATAGGCAAGTTGTGAATGCAACTCCTGCATGCTGATGTTTAGGTGCTTAGATATGCATCGATAATCTACTTGCGTGCATAGTTAAATAGATTCATATCGTAGAACTTCGAGACTGGCTTATCTATCATAGGTGATCACGTACGTACTGTAGTGCTATTCTGTAAATACATCACCGTACCTTTAAACATAAGTGAAGTGATCTTAAAGTGAGCTGTCAATAGTGTCAACCCCTAGCATTATGTGGAATGACGGCTCACTTCACGCTCACTTCACCCGAGTTATCACGGTGAGATGTTTACAGAATAGCACTACTGCTTCGTACCTGAAGGGTGCCAAACGGAACCCTAAATACAAGTTAAAATTAAAGGGGTTTTCATACAAGAAACGTGTCTTCCTTTAAACTGAAGTATTTTTTTTAAATATATGTAGTGTTCAATGTTGTACAGTTGTACAGGACCCTTCGTGTGCAAGTCCGACTCGCACTTGGCCGGTTTTTTTATTTGTGATCTATCGGATATGTTCCGTATATGAAGTGATGAGTATAGAGGAGCTCGTGGCTAAGTAATAACAGCCGCACGGGTCGATCCATCAGGTTAAGCTACGCTTGCCAGGGTCGGTCCGTGGGTGGGTGACCATCTTTACATTCCGAGACTCCTCCGTGCCTCGGAAAGCACGTTAAGCCGTTGGTCCCGGCTGTCATTCGTAGATCTTTGACAGTTGTTACGGGTCGTCAGAAGCCCGAAAGTCTGACAACCAGTTTTACCAAGGGTTATCGTATTATCCAGTTAATGGTTTGTGGAGGTTAGATAGGCAGTCGCTCCATGTAAAATACTGGTATTCTAACCGGATGTTAGACTGGAAGCACACCCCAACATAGTTGGGAACAGGCTAGGCAGATTGAGTTTTGATTTTGAAGTGATGACTAGTAGATGCAAGTATGAAAATTGTATTTACTTGTATTTTGTTGCAATAGTTCTATAGTTTTGAACCAAATATCATTATTTCTAAAATAGTAGTAATATCATAATTCAATTCTAAAAATTCTTTATTTCACCAAATTGATGTTCAGTAGAAGTCCCAGAATTTATATTTTTTCAACAAAACAATTTAGCTACGATTGCGTTAGTTCGTTCCATTAACTTCATGGCTAATCGAGAGTTTCTTTCATGCCGATTGTTCAATTGATTATATTTTCTAGTACAGCTCGGCAATATTAAACAAACATGATTTGAACATTGTTCATTTTATATAATATTATGCTCATATTATCCTGGGCTGTAGGCTAAACAATACCTAATAGCCGCACGGGTCGATCGATCAGGTTAAGCTATGCTTGCCGCGGTTGGTCGGTAGATGGGTAACCATCTTTACATACTAAGACTCCTCCGTTCCCCGCCGTTGGTCCCGGCTGTCATTCGTGGATCTTTGACATTCGTTACGGGTCATCAGAAGCTCGAAAGTCTGACAACCAGTCTTACCAAGGGGTATCGTATTACCCAGTTCTGGTTTGTGGAGGTCAGATAGGCAGTCGCCCCATGTAAAATACTGGTATTCAACTGCATCCGGTTAGTCTGGCAGCCGACCCCAACATAGTTGGGAAAAGGCTAGGCAGATTGATTGAGTTATGTATCCTGGGCTGTAGGCTAAGTAATAACAGCCGCACGGGTCGATCGATCAGGTTAAGCTACGCTTGCTGCGGTTGGTCCGTGGATGGGTAACAATCTTTATATACTAAGACTACTCCGTGCCTCGGAAAGCACGTTAAGCCGTTAGTCCCGGCTGTCATTCGTGGATCTTACCGTGGACCGTTACTGGTTGTCAGAAGCCCGAAAGTCTGAGAACCAGTCTTATACCTTCTTTCTATATCTATGAGTCTTACCAAGAGCTATCGCATTACCCAGTAAATGGGTTGTGGAGGTCAGATAAGCAGTCGCGCCATATAAAATACTGGTACTTATTCAGCTGCATCCGGTTAGACTGGCAGCCGACCCCAACATGGTTAGGAAAAGGCTAGGCAGATGATGATGATTATAGTTCTATTATATCGACGATTGTTTTTCTTCACTGGTTAGTCAGAACGTCAAAATAATATCGGTCACGTTCGAATATAACTCACATCTTGAGACAATAAAGTTTCGATAGGTAATCAAAATAAATTAAATGGTGACTGTATCGAGAAGTAATAATCATAAATATTTACCCCCTTATTCATAAAAAAACTAAAACGCTCTACAAACCTATTTTAGTTAAATTAGTGTTTTGTCTTCTTCTTTCAAACTCAAATCATAATCCGAAAGAAATTGACAAAACACTATTTTATCTAAAATAGGTTTGTAGAACGTTTTAGTTTTTTATGAATAAGGGGAATAATTCTATTAACGAAACACAAAGAAAGAAAGAAAAAAACGTTTATTTAGACACACTTCGTGAAACACAAAAACAAAAGAAAAAAAAATGAAAATAATGTTTTAAACCCCCCACGGCTGCGCCAAAAAGGTTCATGTCAGCATTAATGCCAGACAGATGCTGCCTGACGCTGGTTTTCTAATGAACCTGTAGGGACAAGTGACGGGGAGTACAAACAGTTTCAACATACCTAATTGATCATTTATATACTTATAAATAAATAAACTAGTAATCAAAATATAATTACAAAAAAAGAAATAAAAAAATAAAAATAATAATTTTGTACTTGAGTTAGATGTTTTGTTCATTCAAATACAGACCAATGTTGAATGTAGATTGGTATCCCAAAAAGTGTTATCTCCCCGGATTTTCTGTGATTCATTCAGCTGTAATAACGGTATAAATCGTATGATAACATGTAATCACAGCGAGCATTCTGATCTAATTGCTAATGTGACTAATTACTACCGTTGTATGATAGTAAACGTGGGAAGCTCGTGTATTACACGAGCATTGAACACATGCTAATTACAGTCGATTTTTACTGATCTATCCAACAACGTAAACAAAGCGGTGTTGTTGAACTTTCAGATAAACTACGATCGAAGTTTGTGATACTTATTATATTTATAAATTGTGCTTGTGAATATTCTCATTCAATTTTCACCGACTTCAATAAAGGATGTTCGTCTGTATAGGTACTCTGTAATATAATATGTATTTTTTTTTTTACATAATTATGTTCATCGATATTTTCGCCAATTATGGATTTTGAGTTAGCTTCAATAATACTTATTTTTTCCCCACTTTTATATGGATGATGTTCTAGTTTGTTTTGCAGGTAGTGGTATTTGAATTTGTGTGGGGTAGGTACCACAAATAAAAAGTGAAAAATAAAAACTATTTTACAAAAAAATACAACCGACTTCCAAAAACAACACTACAAAATAAAAAATAAAATAACTTTAATTTCGGAAGTCGGTGGCAAAAAACGAAAATACATTTAACTAGACGCCGACTTCCGAAATTAAAGTTATTTTTCACTTTGTAGTGTTGCTTTTGGAAGTCAGTTGTATTTTTTGAAAATACTTTTTCATTTGGTAGATGAAGCTTGCGCGGTGGTCCATCAACTTTCCTTGAGTAGTTTTTGGACCTACCATCGATAATACGTATTTAATCCATTTTGTGTATCTTGATGATGTTATAATACTTCCTGTCACTGTTGTTTACATAACAAGTATTGATATACGAATTGGTGTAGGTTAGTAGGTGGTACAGTCAGCAACAAAAGTCGATTAACACTTTCAGTTTTTTAATCTTAATTATTAAGCGAAATATTTAATTGACATCGGAATAGAAGTACTTAAAATTTTAAGAACATTAACTCTGAACAGTTAAACGAAAAAAAAAGCAGTTTATCGAATCATTTTGTGTTAATTTAGATGATGTCAAAATGTAGCAGTGTTAACCGACTTCTGTTGCTGACCGTACCATAACAAAAAAATGAAAATTTAAAAAAAATCCAATAAAACAACCGACTTCCAAAAAAAAACACTAAATGTGAAAAATAACTTTAATTTCGGAAGTCGGTGGCAAAAAACTAAAATACAGATACAAATATACCGACTTCCGAAAACAAAGTTATTTTTCACTAGTGTTTTTTTGGAAGTCGGTTGTTTTTTTTTTATTGTAAAAAGTTTATTCAAGTTTTTTTAATGCAGTTAATGTTAATAGTTCATGTAAGTAATTGTAAGTCTGGTACTGCCTGGCTTTTGCCGTAGCATCCACAATCTGGTCAATTTCTTTCCCAAAACAATTTATCAGTAGGTACCTACTTATGATCTTTTTTTTATCAAAATCTTCGCATTAGTATTTTCTTCATCCATTTCCTGAGTAAAGAATACCTTACAAACTATTAATATGCTGTTACAGTTAAGGCACTAACAGTTAGCATTATGATTTAAATCTGAATCTGCATTGCCAGTTGCCACATACCGTTCGGTTCCATATTGTTTTGATTCGGCACGCCTCACGCCACTGACATTTCGAAACGACGCCATTCATTTTATGTCAGTATTCTTGACGCAAACCTTTTGTTAAGGAGGCATAATCGGTGCTGTAACACCCAATTATGTTTAGAATGCGTTACCTAGTTTTAGTCTAGTTTATTTATAAGGTCACCTACGAAAATGTGGGTTTTGAGGTTGCTGTGGATCTCAGCACTAGCTAGCGCAGTGCGGGAAGATGCAGATACATTTTGTGTAAGCAATCGTAATAACAAAAATACACACCTGTCAAGTAAA
Organism: Cosmia pyralina; assembly: GCA_946251885.1. Lineage (NCBI taxonomy): Eukaryota > Metazoa > Arthropoda > Insecta > Lepidoptera > Noctuidae > Cosmia > Cosmia pyralina. The sequence goes on along the minus strand of OX276359.1, from coordinate 19,621,201 downwards.
AGCCACTTTAAAAGAACCCTGAAAGCAGTGTTAGTATACTAAAGTCTAGATATAGCAAGAACCTTCTATAGAGAACCATTAAAAGCACTCCATTACGGTGCGAGAATATCGGACTGAACCAACTTTAATTGCATTGACAGGATTCCTCCTTTCACTCCTCTAGCCCCTTTTACCTCAAAGTGAATGAGAGGACTGTGGGGAAGGGAAATACAGAACTGAATTCATTCAGTTACTTAATATTCCACATATTCTTCTAGTATTTTATCAAATGCGAAGGTCATACCTACTTGTATCGAGATAGGAATGTAAAGTTTACTAAGCACGTACTTATTTAATGAAGCGTGACTTTTAGTGATGCCGACGCAATTTTGTTATAATAATATGTTCTTCTGTTAATCGAAACTGACTTGTCCAGAGCTGAACAAAGATTTTTACTATGGGGCAAAATTTCATACAAATAACGCAGCTGCCCTACTCCAGCTAAAGTTAATTAAAAAAAAATACATAGTAAAATTTGTATAGTATGTTTTTAATATTGAACCAATTCGCGCCGAGGAAACATTATAAGGTGGTTGACCTCAGCTATTCACATGTGACAACATCAATTTGTGCTTCTATAGCACTTTGACATGCTATCCTAAATTTATAGTACGGAAAAAAGGCACATACGACCAATATACCTATTTTCGGCATCCGTGGTCCCTTCTTCGTTGACGTAAAAGCCGATTAAGGGATTTGCCAGTTGGATGGACAGCCTGGGTTAAGTACCTGTAACAAATATGACATGATATTGCGAATAATCTATATAATAAGCGTGGTAATATTTATGATAGATTGATTTTAGTCTGGAGAATGCCCATTAGAGTTTGAGGATTCCAGCTCAGCATTTAGGCATAAAAATAGGTACTTAAATGGTTCATGATTTATTCACCAGATGTTTTAAGAGCGTGTCATGTGACTATAATTAGTACTTACGCGATTGTTTGTATCTCTGATCATCTAAAATACCTATTTTAGATGATCAACGACAACCTTGTCGTCATTGTATTTACTTTTTAGGAAGATGAACTCTAGTATTTGAAGAACCAAGACGACTTGTTATAATTTAAAGTCACGAATATTATCGTGGTGGGTCAAAGGTTATATTAGCGCGTTACTGGTAATTGGGCTTGGTTATAACTAAACTAACTTTCATTCTCAGGATATAATTTTTTGTAGATTCTGAGATGAAGACTGGTTTAGAAACGATCTTCTATCCCGCAACGTTCGAGAAATGTTTGACCTACTTAATTGAAAATCTTGATGAGAACAGGTCAGTGTCCCAAGAGAGTTGGACTGTTATTCCAAGCCAAGACAAGTCATTATCAAGCCAGCAGTAATTGTACAGTCAGCGTCAATAATATCGGGACGAACAGAATGTTCAAACTGATCGGTTACTTACCCAACATTCGATGTTCAAAAACGGCACAATGTCCAACTATTAGATGACACGTGGAAGTAGGACGGCAAGTTGAAATCATCGGTAGCGAGAAAGAAACAAGACGACGAAAATGTGGCTAATTAGCCAGCTTTTGCCTTGCCACTTGTGGAGCGTGTATAATGTATCTACTAAACAACTATGACAATGAAATATTAACTCAATGACACAAGGAATGTTTCAGAATGAAGACAGTACACGACAACTGTCATTCTGACAAGAATATATCTATTCAATTGAGATAAAATTTCATTTTCTTAGTTATTGAGATCATTTTGAACAGCCTGTTCGTCCGTACTCTGCCTCTATGATGGTTTAGGTTTAAAGAATTTATTCTCATAAGAACTTAAATAACAGTTCGCTTAAAATGAGATACAAAGTGCTTACATCTACGTAAAATAAATTATCATATTTGCCTCTGGGGTGTTGGTGACGTTATAGGGTACATACATGTTTCTTGAGTTTTTTCTTAAATATATTTATACTATCACACTTCTTTAAATCTTCCGGTAAATTGTTGAACAGCCGTGCTCCCTCAACTAATATTGTTTTTTTGCCGTAATTAGTCCTATTGTTTGCCTAGTTGTTCTAGTGGTCGCAAGTGCTACTGCTGAGCATGAGGTCTTGGGTTCGATTCCCGAGTCGCGCAAAGTGTTACTCGGTTTTCCATTTGTAATTTCTCAGTAGCAGCCCGGAGTCTGGATTTGTGCCCGGTTAATGGCAATAGGATTGCCTCCTTATTACATGCGAATTAACATAACTGGTGAAGTGGGGGTGTACTACAGATAGCTACACTCTGCCAAACCCTTCGGGGAATACAAGTATGATGTTATGTTATGTAATGAAGTAGGTACTATGTTTCGCCTTGAAGCCAACTGTGTGGCCCACTAATAACGTTAAAGTACAGACAACAGCACGTCAGGCCAAACTGTCAAATTTCTCCAAATGATTTTAAACCTGAAAATGTTGACAATTAAGTTCAAAATCGAATGAGAAAATTTGACAGTTTGTAGTAACATGACCTGCTGCTGTGTGTACAAGTTCTTAGTGAAACTATGTATTAACGGAACTAAAACCTAATTTCCACTTCCACGATAGCTACACGCGTACCCGTCACGCAGCATAACCGAGCGGATAACTTAATAACGACTAATTACTAGGAACAAAATATGACGGAAAGTGGCGAAAAGCCGGAATGCGCTCACTACTGCAACATCGCCTGACGTACGAGCGTACGACCATAGTCTGCCATGCTACAGATTTTTTGTTGCATTAATGATAGGTGTTAATTTTGAAGTTATTCTTGAGGTATGCGTTTTTGTGATAAGTTCTTTATCCGTGTTCTTGAAGCGAGGTAGGAATTAGAGATCCTGTCGTCTTGTAACGGGAATCGCAAGAAATAAATGAGGAAACGAGTCATTTGCGATATAGCTAGCATTGGTTTCAAGTGTCGGTTATTGCCTATAGAAACTGTGTTACTGTAGTTGAATATCGTATTTTATACTCGGTTATTTTGCTCTATAATATGGTTATTTTTAATCACTTCGTTACAATTTTACTTGTTCCCTCAGATTTTCATTTGGTAATTTTATTGTAATTAAAATACGTGTAATGTGAACTGCTTGGCCAATTATGAGTTTATTACCGAACTACCTATATCAGCATTCAGCAATTCTAGTTCAGGAAAACGTATATTTACCTACGTATAGTGTTTACTGTACGAGGAGCTCGTGGCTAAGTAATAACAGCCGCACGGGTCGATCGTCGGTCCATGGATGGGTGACCATCTTTACATACCGAGACTCCTCCATACATCGGAAAGCACATTAAACCGTTGGTCCCGACTGTCATTCGTGGATCTTTGACAGTCGTTACGGGTCGTCAAAAGCCCGAAAGTCTGACAACCAGTCTTACCAAGGGGTATCATATTACCCAGTTTATGGTTTGTGGAGGCAGTCGTTCCATGTAAAATACAGGTATTCAGCTGCATCCGGTTAGACTGGAAGCCGACCCCAACATAGTTGGGCAAAGGTTAGGCAGATTGATTGACTGTTTATTGTGTACGAGTATGGAATTGTTTTTTTGTTTATGGTAGCCTGCCAAACTGACGGAATGGTCGTTAGGGACTAAAAACATTTATATTTTCAAAGAAATGCAATCATAAAAAGTACCTATTCTGCGAAAAAAAGTTCATCAATGATAAGTCCCAATATCTTTTTATCAATTATCAAACATGGTATGTGGTAGGTACACTCCTGATAAAGATAAAACTCCATACCACTCCTACAAAAGGCAATGAGAAGGTTCAAAGTCATAGCGTAGTATTTATTTCATGTTAACTATTTAAAAATCCTTTTGAGTTTAAAGAACTTGGGTTATTTCCAAAAATGCATTTCGACGACCAGCTGAAGTCGCTTCCGGTTGTAGATTGACAACCAGAAAAACCTTCTGATCATTGATTTATCTAGTAGAAACGGTAGTTGGGGTAATCTAGACTCCGACTGTAAAGACTATTGTGGCACTTGGGAAAGACCACTTCGCAACGCCTCGGCGCGGCCGCTGCTAGTGACGGCATTGTCAACACTTTCATATAAACCAAGCGTATCACCATTTACTCGCATTAAGACACCAATGAAGTATAAAAGCCGAGGGTTTAAGCGCTCAACACACTATTAAATGCCACGAATTTTAATGTAGCCCGGTCGCGAAGCAGAAACAATTTCGTACAATGACACCTCATTTCTTATCTCTATCGCTTGCCCACAAATGTATTGTCGTCGAACTCGCACATTTGAAGATATACATGTGCGAGCGCGACGACAATACACTACTTGTGCGCGAGCGATAGAGATATGTAATGAGGGTCATTGTACGAAATTCCTTCTGCTTTGCGGCCGGGCTTTAATACTGCCGTCTCTAGAGGCTGCTGGCGCTCGGCGATTCCGTGTTTTGTGGGAGGGAGTACAGACCTAAGTCCAGCAGTGGACAGTGGACTGAGCCAGGCTGAGTTGATTGATTTTCAGAAGTTAGTAAGTAAGTCGACTGTTACTAACCCAGTATCTTTTTCATTCCAGTGATGTACACAAGGTAGCCGTGCCGCTGCGCAGCCATGCCGCTGCCGAAGCGCTGTGTGGAGCCGGTGCACGTGTCACGCGGCACGGTACCCGAACGGCTGAACGTGCCCTCGGAACTTGAGGCTGTCACCAATGGCACGCTCGCTAACACTGTCAGGTGACGTGGGAAGAGAATTTTTGTGACCCCTTTTTCTTGTCCTCATGTGTAAGTAAAGCAGCCATGTCGCTGCCGAAGCGCTGTGTGGAACCGGTGCTCGTGTCACGCGGCACGGTGTCCGAGCGGCTGAACGTGCCCTCGGAGCTTGAGGCTGTCACCAATGGCACGCTCGCTAACACTGTCAGGTAATATTATGGGAGAAGTATTTTAACATTGTCACCGAAAATTGGAACACCTTTTGTCTTCATCCATCCCTACACTACTTGACTCAACAGTTGACCGAGTAACCGAGATTAAGCTTATGCGGGGTTACCTGAGTCAAACGACTAGCTGGCTAGTCGTTTGACTCAGGTAAGCCCGGGTTGCAAGATTGATAGTGACACCTTTATTAAAATCATAACCTTATCCGAAAGCAATGGCGCTTTCAAGGACACTGAACAAGACACAGTAGAAGTTTTAAAGTTCCAGGAGACAGGCGCGATGCGACACCGCGAGGTATCTCTAGTAGAACAATTTCTATGAAAACTACATGGAAATTGTTCTATCAGAATAGCGTCGCACCGTCGCGTCGCGCCTGTCTGCTCCCCTATATTGTTATGACGTCTATGGGGGTTTAGTGTCCTTGAATACGTAAAACAGTGCATGTTGAGGAGCATCAGAACTTATTAATTCTTCATAGAACTTTGAAGCTTGAATCAGCTTGGAAGAACTAAAGAACAATCAATGTGTCCTAAAAAGAACGAATGAGTAATAAACTCAGCTGATTTAATTAGGTGATAGCGGTGTGTCAGTGAGTGTATCACAGCATTATAATGAATAACTCAAACGGTATTTCCGGAATGTAATCCTCGAAACCTTGAACAATGGGGTTCCCATCTTAGGTCAACAGGTCCCAACATTTTGATGAGTTATGTGAACATAAATGTAAGGGAACAGCTGATTTTTTTTCGGGATTTCAGGTTTCGGTCCCACAGTAAAAGTTGTTCATAATGATGAGTACAATGACCCCATAGGAGGTTGTGCGTTATTTAAGGGTCACCTTGTATATTATTTTACTCCAAAAGGCCATTTAGTCATAGTCATTCTTTTGTTAGCAGGGAACACTTACGTCATCTAATTTCTTCAGCCCTTTTACTTTTTAACCAACTTAAGAAAAGGAAGAGGTTATACATTCAGCGAGTTTTTTTTATTACAGATCGGTTCACATCACATTTCAATGTGTAAATAACAATTAATTAATAATCCACAAATGAATGATGTTTTGAGAGTTATTAATAGAACTAATCACTGGGATGACGTTCCTGACTATACAGACCACATATTTTCCTTTTATGTTGCCTCAAAGGTATTTCTTGTTTTAATTTAATTTACTTACATTGTTTTAACTTCGAAAATTATGTCAATTTATTGCCAAATTACTCCACCTGAAAACGAATAACTTTCGTCAATGCCAATTCTATATTATATTAGGTTGGGGAAAAAGTCTTTTCGCATTATAGTATGTATGAACTTAAAATAAAATATCTTTGGTTATACTATTTGTATCTGGCTGGTTTTGGTAACATTGAAAGTTTAAATTTTAAAGAACATAATTCCAAATTCAAATTAGGAAAAAGTGTGATTTTCATTTGTTTTTCGTACTGTTAAGATGAGTGAATCTAATGAAGAAATTCGATACGTTTTAAAAGTTTACTACAAAAAAGGTAAAAATGCAACGCAAGCCGCGAAAAAAATTTGTGATGTTTATGGACCCAGTGCAGTGTCTGTGAGAGTAGCACAAATTTGTTTTAAGCGTTTTCAATCCGGAAATTTTGATGCCAAAGATGCACGACGCTCTGGTCGCCCTATCACGGATAAAATGGATGCCATTTTTGAAAAAGTGGAGCAAGATCGGCATATCAGTAGTTACAACGTAGCTGAAGAACTGGGAATTGACCACAAAACAGTTTTGGCTTATTTGAAAAAAACTAGGTACACAAAAAAGCTCCATATTTGGGTACCTCACGAGCTCGCTGAAAGAAACCTAATGAACCGTGTACTCATTTGTGATTCTTTATTACGACGTAATGAAACCGAACCATTTTTGAAGAAGCTACTAACTGGAGATGAAAAGTGGATCACGTGCGACAAGAACGTGCGAAAAAGGTCGTGGTCAAAGGCCGTTCAGGCTTCACAGACTGTGGCGAAACCCGGGTTCACTCGCAACAAGGTGATGCTGTGTGTGTGGTGGGATTGGAAAGGCATTATTGATTATGAGCTGTTACCACCAGGCAGGACCATCGATTCTGAACTCTACTGCGAACAACTGATGAGATTAAAGCAAGAAGTTGAGAGAAAGCTGCCGGAATTAATCAACAGAAGGGGTGTGGTTTTTCATCATGATAACGCTAGACCTCACACATCTTTAGCCACTCAGCAAAAATTAAGAGAGTTTTGCTGGGAGGTGTTGATGCATCCGCCGTATAGTCCTGACCTTGCACCTTCAGATTTCCACCTGTTTCGGTCTCTTCAGATTCTTTAGGCAGTGTCAGGTTAACATCACGAGAGGACTGCCAAAACCACTTGTCGCGGTATTTTGATCAGAAGTCCCAAAATTTCTATAGCAATGGGATCATGTCCCTACCTACAAGATGGCAGAAAGTTACCGAACAAAATGGTACCTACATACTTTAGATAAATGTAAATAATGTATATTAAAAAATGTTTTGAATTTTCTTAAAAAATGCGAAGAAACTTTTTCCCCAACCTATTATTATATTCTGATCTCTAAGATACAGGGATACCCCTAGTTTGGAGATCAGGCTTTCAATGTATTGTGCATAGCATAGCCACCTAGTTATAAAATAACATTGTTTTAGTTAGTACCTACTTTGGCTTTTCTTCAATAAACATTTTTTATTTTATTTATTTTAATTTTATAATCTGAAAACGTCAACTAGGTAAATTACTAGAAAAACGATTTAGACGTTCAACATAGCCTGAACATGTAGGTAGGTAATTGTTAAAAAATGTAAAAACTAGTATCACATTAGTAATAGCCCAACGGTTGTGGCAGTTACTAGAAGGCAAGAGGCCGTAATTTGATCCCCTGAATCTGTTGCACTATTGACATGAACTTGAACCCATTCTTAGCACAAAGAGTTTTTTGCCGAGGAGACATAAATTTCAACTTCTCTGAAATGGCAACATACCTGCAATGACTCCTGGTGATATTGCATATTTAGAAGTATCCGTGACCATTAGGTTTCGACTGGTGTTTTGTCATATTTGAAAACACTAGAATGTCAAAAAAATTATGAATCATTTTAAAAATGTTATTCTTTTTATCACATTGCTCTTTCTATCCTCAACAGGCAGTTATCATCCTTATCCAAACATGCGGAGGACATGTTCGGGGAGCTGACGCGGGAGGCGACGAACTTAGCCGAAAGGACTAACGTGCTGCAGGCCAGGATAGACCGGCTGGCTATCAAGGTCACGCAGCTCGACTCTGGGGTTGAAGAAGGTGAGATACTGCTTGGGTTCTTGGGTCCCTGGTATATTTAGTTTGGGAAGTTGACGCGAGAGGCGACGAACTTAGCTTAAGGATTAACGTATGTGCAGGCTATGATATACCGGCTGGCCATCAAGGTCAGGGGTTGAAGAAGGGGAGATACTTCTTGGGTTCTTGTCTTGGTGACCTGGTACTTTTATTTTGGTGAGCTGGCGAGGGAGGCGACGAACTTACCTGGATTAACGTAATACTTCGAATGTAAATGGAAACGAACTGGGCGTATCATATGTCCAAAGCTGCAGCTGTAAACACACACACACGCACACACATTCACGATCAAATTTGAATGATTCGCCTATAGTTTGATTCATTCTAATTTATACCTTATTACAATAGTATAAACGTGACATTGTTAAATGGTTCTGTAGGAAACTAACTGACTGTAAAATAATAAAGAACGTGGAACTTGGTTGAACAATAATATATTGTAAATAAAACTTGTACAGAGTTTTTAGAGAAGATATACGTGGCACACAACACAACAATATATCAAAGACAAGACAGCGACATAGATTGACAGATGACAGGTGGGGCAGCTTATTGGTTGCGTTCCAAGTCAACAGGTTCTACGTCGAAATTGATCATTCAATTATCGTGAATCGTGAAACCTCCAGCCCCGAATGCGATCAAAAGTAGCAACTTTTGATCACGTTCGGGGCTGGAGGTTTCCTTCTTCAGGATTCTAGATACGGGTATATCATAGCATCCAAATAGCTAGCGGTGGAATGTAACTCAGCTAAGGGCTTTGACAAACATGCTTATACATTGTCTGGATTGCTTCATAAGGCCGGTCAACTCTAGAGTTTAATAGATCATGATAATAACTAGTTATTATCATGATCTATTTAACACATCCGGTAGTACGTTCCAGTGGGATGTTTCCGACATCCACGCGGGCGAAAGCGCGGGCAAAATCTAGTCCAAAATAAAGCTATGCTTTTCTATTACAAGCTTTTATTTAGTTTCACCTGTCCCGGTGTGTCTGTGATCTAATCTTGCAAGTTAAATTTCACTGACTTTCCGGTTTCCGATAGAGCTGAAATTTCACATGCATATGTAAATCGGATGACAATGTAATATTATTATGACATGGAGCTGATCTGATGATAGAGCCGGAAGGTGGCCATGGCAACATAGTAATAAAACGACGCAACCCTGTCGAGTTTGGGCTCGTTTGATTCGTCTTGACAAGAACTCTGTTCCTAGATGAAATCCGGACTCATAAAAGCTTGTTTAAAAAAAAAAAAACACTTGTTTTAACAATATAGGCGTGAGTTTATGTCCACAATTTTTCCATCGATAATAATAGATACCTTCTCTCCTTCCAGTGTCCCTACAAGATATACAAATGCGCAAGGCGTTCCGCTCAGCGCGATCGTTCCAACAACAGTTGTTCTCTCGGAACTCGATGCCGTCGGCCATGCTGTCGACCTACGCGCGGTGCGACCGACCGCCGCCGCTCGAAATGCTCAACGAGTTCAGGGATGATGGTCGAGATGCCAGGAAGTTCTACACGGATCCGGATTACTTCTTCGAGTTATGGAGACGAGAGATGCTCCAGGATACTGAGAGGATTCAGCATGATCGGGGGAAGAAGGTAGGATACTGTTTCATAACATAAATATGTAGGATTTGCGTTCAATGTCACGTAACCAATGGGTTTATTTTTTATGCAATTATACAGGATAAGTTTTTAAGCAGTGCGAAAATTTTCACAGGGTGTTCTACCCATGAATATGAACAACTTTCACTATGGGAATAACTTCGAAATCGCGAAAAAAAAATCAGCTGTTCAGTGCATTAATCTACACCAAACTCGTCAAAATGTAGGGAGCAGCTGATTTTTTTTTCGCGATTTCAGGTTTGGTCCCATAGTAAAAGTTGTTTGTTATCATGAGCACAATCATGTGTTTAAGTATCGGTCACTAATTACCAGTCAGCCTATATATTTCTCAAAAAATATTAATTAAGTAATCTATTATCATGTGTTTAAGGCAAATAAAGAATTATCTTATCTCTTATCTTATCTAAAATCCCGTTTCAAGCATTTAAAAAATTAAGTTGATTTTTGATAATTTAAGCTCACAACCATTCTACAATACAAAATTCATAAAGTATTTTTCTTACTACCAACTAGCTTATTGCTCTCTGGGCATGCCAAAGGACATACATAGACTACTACTGGACATACTGGTGTTTTTCAGAGCCACTCTTTTTATATTCAAACCACAAGATTGCTTTATATTGGATTACAAGATAGCCATTCGTTTTGATCAGATAGCCAGAATCGATGAGGACTACTCGAAAAAGTATTGTGATTTCTCCGAGGTCAGAGATTAATGACTAAGTTAATGATGATGCTTATAGAGACGGAAAAGATTCCTATTATAGTGTGCGCGCAAGTATTAGTCACCGCCTGAGGTATGTGAGCGGTGAGACGGGAGAGGGTGCGATTGTCAAGATTGGCAGACTGAGTTAACTTGGCCTTTGTCTACCTCCTCCGTCTCACCGCTCACATACGTCAGGCGGAGACTAGCACTTGCGCGCGCACAATAGTAGACTCATTTTCTTACATCATATTTCTACCATAATGTTTCAATGCTCCAACGAATCTACAAATTATTCAAGGATCTTTATTTCCCTCACAGGTACGTCAGCCACGCAGCGGCGGCAACGCAGAGGGCCGGGGCGCGCGACGCGTGCGCCCTCCCCACTCCACACGCGACCGGCTCAAGGAGGCCGCTGTAACCCGCGGCGAGCATATCATGGCGCCTGCGCAGCTGCGCCACTATAACATCGAGCCGCCCTACAAACCCGACCCCGTCTATCAGAGTGAGTTATATAAACAAACGTTTAATCTTACATAGCTGGCGAAATGATCATTTTCTGAATTGATGTTTACTACACAGACGTCAGGTCCAGGCTTCTGTCAAAAGTGTCAAAACGCCTATCCTTTCTTTAGTCGTGATTGAATAATGAACAAATGAATAAAACGAAAGATGAACGTCATCATATATTTTACTAGCTTCTGCCTTGTTCCCCCGACCCACCCGGTTGCATCACATGGCCTGCCCGCGCTATTATTTCGTTTTTACTATGCATTCTTTGTGACTTTTTTTTTTGTTTTTGCTCGTCTCCTGACAGTCATAGCGTGATGTTTAATAGCCTATAGCCTTCCTCAAGAATTGTGCTAACAAATGCAAAAATAATTTTTCAAATCCGACTGGTAGTTCCAGAGATTAGCGCGTTCAAACATACAAACAATCAAAAAAAACTCTTCAGCTTTATTAATAGTATAGATATTCATTGTCGAAAGTTATTTACATGAAAACCCTCACTGCCTCGTGGCATTGTAATGGAAAAACAAGATGGTCGATTTAGTTCAAATTTAGGACACGCGCTAGAAATTCCTTGTACAACTATAAACTTGTTCATGTATACTTTTCACATATAAATACAGCATATTTCAACAAAAACTATTTATTACCTACAGCGACGAACATATCGGACGGCGGCTACAGAGCATCACAGAACCGGCCTCCGTCGGTGCAGCCCGCTAGACCCAACTCCATCGAGATTGAAAACTCTCAGAACAGACAGCCTAGGATAACTGGCAATGGACACGGTAATAATGAAGTTTATACTAAACTGAAATTCATCTGTCGCGATCACAGTTTTATGGCTCAGTGCGTTTTAATTCCCGAGTTTTCTGATGAATCCACCGGCTGTGGCAATTTTTATTAGTATTTATCAAGTTTGAAGAACTTCAGAGATGTCTGGTGACCGTGGGCTGTCTGAATATTTGCCACTTTAAAAAATCTATAGCTATGTACCTATTTGGCAAGTGCAGTGATGACAGGTGGAGTAAAGCTGTGACGTAGTGGCGGCTATGGACTGGAATACGAGATTTCGGTCGTCCGGCGGCGAGATGTGCGGACGACACTGTTGCCATGAATGAGGCTGGCATTGGAGCGAGGGGAATGGTACAAGAAAAAAGAGGCCTATGCCCAGCAGTGGGTGAAGTGCTGTGAATGATGATGATGTACCTATTTTAAGCTATTTGGGATATTAATTTCATCATGGTACCGCCATTTTGGTGCATTCAAATTTTTCCCGTTACGGCTAAAGAGAGTGTCATGCCATTTGCCGTCACGGCATACCAGTCGGTCTTATCCCCATGGCGCGCCAACAGATGTTTCATATCAAAAATCGCTCTGGTTCTGTCAATCGTTTGAAGATGACAGAGACAGAATGATCTTTTAAATATATGTGTCTATTTAATCATTTGTGGTACAAGCACAGACATAACAGTACAAGTACAGAAGATTCACTCCGCAAAATCATTTAAATAAATAGCGACTCTTGCTACGACACAGTAAAGTGCAATTCAGGTCGCACAGCGTTAATTATCTACAGTTATATTCACCTAGAAGTTGCCTCTCTTACTATCGCGTAACTCTTATACCTTCTGATTTGTTAGGATTGCCTTCTTTTACGATGCGGCGCGTGAGTGAGTATCGAACTAACGTGCGCAACGGCCGGCGTGCGGTAGCTCACACTGAATTAGCTCGACAAGTCGAGCCCGCCGCGTAATTGTAGCTTCATACCCAAAATGCAGAGTGCGTCTGGCCTGGTTCTTTTATTTGAACTTTTGTGGCTATAATCGACCCTTGTTATACATGCAGTGGTGGCAGCAGACGAGAGTCCATACGGCTCGGTGGGAGGCGAGCCCATCTACGGCGGCAGTGGCGCCGGCACGCCGCGCCGCCCGCGCCCCTCCGTGCCGCCGCCCGCGCCTCCCGCGCCCCTGCACGCGCCCCACCACGCCCTGCCGCATGCCACGTCGCCGCCGCCTGTACATACACCCACCAGGTACGTCACGTGGCTTGCTTTACACAGTGTGTAATATCATAGCCCGCGCCTCCTCGAACTATTTTCGTGGACACGCCGCCACATGAGTGGTTGCGCTGCCGCTACGAGTGACAGTCTTCCGACGACGCGTAGGCTGCAACCGAAACGGCGCAACTCGAGATACTACACGCCGAGGGAAGTTAGCTATTTACAATAATAAAACCGGCTAAGTCTCGGCCCACGCACAGTGATGGGTTCCGTAGATGGGATGAACATTAAAGATTTTATGGACCGCAAAAATAAGTTTGTATTTCATAGTATTTCTCGAAAAAACAGTGAAAAACAAGTAATTACTGTGACAACCGAAAAAATCCCATATTTCAAAAACTATTGACATAAATAAAAATTATCAGAACGAACATCATGCCTAAACTTTTTAAAATATCATTATAACATTCAAAGAAACTATATCTTTGAATTTTACACTGACGCAGATTCTATGTTACCGAGAGTGACATTATTATGATACTTTACTTGTCCCCCGCAGGTCCGCGCTGCCGCCCCCGCCGCCGCCCCCAGAGGGCGCGGCCTCGCCCCCGATGATGAACGGCGCGTCTCCCCCACACCGCACCGCGCTCGACGCGCATCTCGACCACATGCACGCCGTTATAGGTAATACACAACGCCTTGATGGCTTTCTAACGTTTTCTTAGCTTATCCAAACTTAGTGTGGGGTTTTTAAAGCGCTGAGTAAATGATGGACTATTTGACATTTCTGGCCGGCGGACAAATAGTCCAACAAATGCCAGAAATCCGGCAGATCTGCCACTATTAGGGAAACAAAATTAAATTGTCATCAACTGGTTCCTTGCATAATTTTTGTAATCAAACGATTGCAAATTCAGCCCTTTGAAAACAAACCTACCAAAAATGTCTTAGGCGCATTTCTAAGCTTTAAATTGGGAGCTTATCGAGTAATGCTAGTGATAACCGTATTGGTATAATACAAGTTCATATGAAACTGAGTGTAGGGCGTGTGCGCGCAGGAATGATGTCTTCAGAAGAGGCGGACGGGCTGGGCACGGCGGGCGTAGAGGGCACGGGCCACATCCCCGCGCCCCCCGCGCCTCCGGCGGCCCCGCCCTCGCCCCCGCCGCCCCCGCCCGCAGAGGACCGACCGCGCCCGCCCTCGCCCGGCGCGCTACTGAGAGGCGCGTCTGCTCTCAAGCCGCCGCGCCCGACAGCCGAACCTCAGGCTGATCCCAGGAATGATTTGCTGAAGGCTATTCGCGATGGTATGTATATTTAGATTATTATTTTTGAGTGTATGTAGAGCCAATTTGATTCAGCCAATATACAACATGTCCCAGAATTTAATGCACAACCGGATAAGAGGTCATTGTACTGTGAACAACAACTTTTACTATGGGACCAAACCTGAAATCGCGAAAAAAAAATCAGCTGATCCCTTTTTTGACGAGTTATGATATAGATAAATGTACGGAACTGCTGATTTTTCTTTCGCAACTTCAGGTTTGGTCGCATAGTAAATGTTGTTCATAACTGTGGATACAATGACCCCTTAAGTGGTTGTGCATTAAATTTTGGGACATGTCGCAGATGGATTTTTGAATCCTCTGTTTTGAGTGAGGGTTGCTGCGAAAATTGAGTGATCATCACTCAATTTTAGTAGTAGTCATAGTTATCTTACTGAGACGTGTATAGATCATCTGATTTAAAATTTTGCGCCCCTTCACTGCACTGTCATGATTTTTACGGTCGTCCTCGTCTGGTTACTTAAATAAATTAATATCTGTATGATTAATCTGTTGCTATACAAAGTACTACTTCTACTACTACTTATTACTTTACTCGTTGATTTTTTGTTTGGCGGCGGCTCAAAGATAATTACTTATGTACTTACCTTAATTTAGAAGCTTAGTTAGACTAAAAGGTTTATTTATAGTTTTCGCTTTTCAGTTTATTTTTTCGTCGGTTTAATTAATGTTAAAAAGTTTTTGAGAGCTACATTATATTATATTCATCCCATCTTCCAGGTATCAAACTCCGCAAAGTAGAGAAACGCTGCGACGAGAACACCGGGCGGTACGACACTCTGCGGGGCGCGCCCGTGTTCTTAGACGTGGCGAGTATCCTGGCGCGGCGCGTCGCCGTCGAGCTCAGCGACACCAGCTCTGGAGCCGACTCTGACTCCGACGACTCGGACCAGTGGACCGAGTCACGCGCGTGACGTCGCGCCTCGCCCCGCCCCGACCCCGCGCCGCCGCGCCGCCCGCCCGACCCCGCGCCCCCCGCCGCGCCCCCTGTGCCCGCCGCTGGCGAGCCCGTTGCCATCACGCTGAAGCACGAGCCAGCCGCACCTCCCGCCGCCCCCGCCCCGCCGCCGCCCCCGCGCGCCGACGAGACCTGCTACGTGCGCAATTCGTCGTTCCTTAGCCGCGACATAGAGGCGCGTGCGTCCCGCGCGGACCCTCCACCTGCCCGTGCGCTGCCCAGCGTGCCCGGAGTGGCTCGCCAGTCGTCCACGTCAAGCACGTCGAGCCGCGAGCGTCCCCCCTCCCCGCCGCGCCGCGCTGAGCCCCCTTCAGTAAAGTCTCCTCCGATCAAATCTCCGCCCCCCGTCACCTCCCCGCTGGTGAAGTCTCCACCGGTGCGAGGTCCCGCCCTGCACCCCGCGAACGTCACCTCGCCCCCGGCGAGGAGGGCCACTCCACCGCGACCAGACGTGACGTCACCGCCGGCACCCGAACACAAGCCAGCGCCGCTCTTCCTGAAGGGTGACGACACCTCCAGTGTATCGCGAACTGCGTGGCGCGAGTCTCCGGTCGGCAAGGAAGGTCCCGTCAAGGTTGAAAAGCTATCCCTGGTTTCAACAGAAATAGAGCGTGCGGTGGAAAGTGGCGAGGACGTGAAGGTCGAAGACGAAAAAGTTGAAAGCGAAGCGGACAAGGACAGCGATAAGACGGCAAAGTCTGAGGAGTCGAACGGAGTGGGCGACAAAATAAAGAAATTCGAGAAAGCGGCTGAAGATGCGAGCGGGACATTGGGACGGCTGTCGCGAGCGGGCTCCGTGCGGGGCCGCGCGCGCACTGAGCGGCTGGGCTCTGACAACAGCCGCGAGGAGCTGCCGCCGCCCGCCACGCCCTTCAAGGACAACGTGCACTTCGAGCTGGCGCCGGCCGAGCGCGCGCCCACCGTGCTGGAGCGGCAACAGTCGCTGTCGCGCAGCGCCGCCGCCGGGCCCGCACGCTGGCAACGTGGGGAGCCTGACGGGGAGAAGGTGCGCCCCGAGCCGCAGAAGATCATCAAGCCCGAGTTCAAGCCGATGCCGTCGCCCGTTGACGTCACCATCCGCTCGCCCAGCCTTGGCGCTAAGATTGCCGACCAGTTCCCGTCGCATGGCACGGCCTTCCGCAACGTCGCCTCGCCCGATCCCGCCCGCTCCAGGGAGCCGCACAAGGTCAATGACGATGTAAATACTCAGAATAATTTTAAGACTTGTAAATTTAAAACGAAGGACAAGTACTCGGTGAGCAAGGGTTCGAGCTACTTCACCAGAGGCTCCGAGGAGATCTGGCTCGTGAAGAAAAAGGATATTGAGGAGATAGAGGAGAGGGTTCTGGACTCGTTCAGGCGCGCGGGCGGGAACGTGTGCATGCGCAGCGAGTCGACGCGGCCGTCGTCGGACAGCGGGCAGAGCGCGTCGTTCGCGCACGCCACCATGGGCCGCAGCAAACGTACGACGTACGCGCGCAGCGAGTCGCTGGACCCGCAGTGGGCGGGCGCGCGCGCGCACACGCTCAAGCGCCAGTCTTCCGTGGCGTGCACGTGCGGACACGACAAGAAGACCCGCTCTAAAAGCGCCAACGCCGACACCACGCCTCGACCTCGCTCACGCTCACACGGGGATGAAAATAATCAAGCCCATGTCCTTGATAAGTACGAAACACTCGTGTAACGCCCTCCCTCCCGGCAACCCGCCCGCCCCTTCATGGTTATTGTGATATTTGGCATTGTGGAATGGAGTATTTGACCTTTAGGGATATCTTATCAAATTGATGTATCCCTCTCTTCAAGGGAAGTATCTTTCATATCTATGTTTGTTCCATTTTTACTGTATCCTACATATATAGTATAGGCAATTAGGTCACAGGTCGATATTATAAGTAAAACATGGTGCATTGCATGGAATATCCTTTTGATCTATTTAATATGCATAGTGGTGTTTATATATCAGATGAAAGGTTTATTGGCTAGTCTTAGGGAGAGTTCGGACGGACGTAAATATATGTTTCATATGTAAAACCAAAACTATACGCGATATTGATTATAACAGTAGTGACGAGAATGAATAGACAGTAGTATTAAAATTTTTAAATATCTACTCTTCCCTATGAAACGAATGGTGGCAGAATGGATTTTTATTATGTTGACAATATGTTTGAGTAAAATATTTTAAATTATTTCATTGCTTTAGTGTTTGGACTGAGAAGAGGCCCACCTTAGCACAACCTAATGCATGGTGCTTAGCTTGTTAATAAATTTAAAATGACTGCCTCGTTGGTCTTGTGGTTGTAAGCGTTACTGCTGAGCATGAGGTCCTGGCTTCGATTTCCGGGTCGAGCAAGTTCTTCTATCTGGAAATTCTCAGTAACAGCCCGGAGTCTGGGTTTATGTCTGGTTGATGGCAATACATGAAACTTAAACATACTAGCGAAATGTGAGTGTACTATAGGTACACCCCTGCCTAATCCTTCGGAGAGACAAGGCGTGAGGTTATGTCCTAAATTTTAGATTAATCTTGACCCTCAAAACCGTTTTCATATAAACGGTTGTGAAATTACGTTTGAGATTCTTGATATTTATATTTAATATATGAATATAAAAAACGCTTTAAAAACAGGATTATGAAGTTGCTAGTCGATGTTTTGTATTCAAACAATGTAAGGTGCGTTATTATGATTTAGGGCCTCGGCACACCTCCGCCGCGAAAACGCAATTCAACTGACTCGCATGAGGTTCCGCTACTCGGTTTCGCTGCGGAGGTGTGGTGAGGCCCTTAATGAGAATTTTCTGTCTAGTATTCATATTATAATGTCTTATGAACAATTATTTCCATTAGACACGTTTCTTAGGTGGAGAAAATAAATTAGATGCCTATTCCTACATGTAAGATTGCAATGTCTAAAGTATAATAAAAATGTTTTTGTAATTTCATATATAATATGTGACCTGCGTATGTAGTGCCAATTACATATATCGATTGTATATTTTCGTCAAATTAATACAATTAACTTCCATTTTATACATTTTGTATCATCAGATAGTGGACAATTATATTGGACTTTGTTTCATGTACTCTATCGTAATTATAGGTAAAGATACGGTGTCCTAGAAGAGCTAACACCGCACGGCCGCAGCGACGGCTCTCATGGAAATGATGGTAGTTGTAAAGATTTAAATCGTTAGATTCGCCCTAGCGCATCAAAATCTAGTCGCGTTTCTGCCGGTCTATTCTGTAAAAATCTCACCGTGAAAACTTAGGTGAAGTGATCTTAAAGTGAACTGTCAATAGTGTCAACCCCTAGCATCAGGTGGAATGACGGCACACTTCACGCTCACCTCACCTAAGATATCACGGTGAGATGTTTACAGAATAGCACTACTGTTTCGGTCTGACACCTTTGACACAATGACGCAGTGACTTGACTTGTCACGGAAACGTGTGAGCTCATTTCTCAGTATGGACACTTTTGCGTGACTAAGTACGGTGAGGGCGAATCTAGCGATTTAAATCTTTGGTGGGGATTGAAAATGACAGATTTTCATGACGCGGTTACGACCACTTTCCCAGGAAACCGTGGCTTAAGAAAGGAATCTCGAAGTTTTCTTTCAACTCTATGCAATATAATATTCTGTGTGAGCTATTTGTATTCCCTAAAATATACATTCCGAACTGTTTAGTTGCTCACTTCCCACGCGACTTTGTTTAATACGTTTTAATGTAAAAATGAGCAACGAATGTGTACCAAATTTTCTAAATATGTAGTGTTGTACCTAGCTAGACGTAAGTTAACAAATTCATTTTGTATTATATATACACTGCTACATATCAAGCTATACTTTCCAGTATAAGCTGATCTCGCATTGTATAGCATTTCCGTACAATGAGAGGTCTGCCTATACTGAAATGTGTAGCTTGATATGTAGCCGAGTGTACCTCCCTTGTCTTATGATTTTTTTTTTACATGGAGGTGAACATTTTTGCGATTTTTTTTTTACACAAATAATACTACTTTTAGGATATCCTAATCTTATATTACAAACCATCCTAAATTATTCCTAAGCAATGAAAAAGGTTACTACCTGATAATTGAAATGTTTTGTAAGTTACTAAACCCGCCATTTTTGTAAATAACAAGTCTTGTCTCTTATTGAGTAATCGATGATATGAATTCAGGTGTATCTTGTATAATCCAAAAATAATTTATACTATGCTTTATGGAATCTTGGAAATGTCTACTTTGGTTGCGTAATAATCCGTATGAGCAGCATGTAGGATAGTAGTGTAGTGTACGTAACGGTCACGATACAGTACGTAGTAAGAGATGTAAATTATAGCTGTAAGGAAATGATAAAGCATGTTTTATATTATGTAGAATACGAACGCCTCTTTATGTTGCCGTCACTGGCAATTGCTAATTATTTATTTGCATTTTTTCTTAAATGTTTATAATTTTTAATATTAAAATCGAAAGCAAATTGTTGTAATCGCTGAATAGTCCATTAATACGACTTCGGTTATTGCTTACCATGTGGCAGGACAGTAATCTTCAAGAACTTTATACATTTTATGACAAAAAGCAGCTTGTAGAGTTACATGGTAACCAATGCTGGTGTCGGGCTAAAGTGCTTCGTATCCTGGACTACAACGTCATTGTGTAATAAGAATTATATTTTATAAATTGTTTATTTGCTAATACAATATAAGTTAAATATGTTGTTTTATTTTAATTATTACTTGACACTAGGCTAACAAAGCGCCAACTTATTCGTTTGCGTGAATCGCAAATCGAAAGCAAGATAAGATAACAGTCACAACTTCTAACTAATAATAAAAGCGCAAGCGAGTTTGTTACGCTTTTACGCTTA
Source organism: Cosmia pyralina (assembly GCA_946251885.1). NCBI lineage: Eukaryota > Metazoa > Arthropoda > Insecta > Lepidoptera > Noctuidae > Cosmia > Cosmia pyralina. Next base: position 19,600,916 of record OX276359.1, on the reverse strand, counting down.
ACCTTTTGAACGCCAGAGCGTAAACGCATCGGCGCCCCTTCCACGCCAAGCCACAAATTCAGCGAAAATACCTACAAAAAAAATAGGGATTCCAACATCTTGTCGACAAGTTATCGAAAACCCCTTTTGAACGCCACGGTCGTGTATAGCCGACAAATGAAAACGTGCCCAAAACGCCACCGTCGTGTATAGACGACAAGAAAACGACATTTTTAATCATTGCTTTTCGTTCCATATTTTTAAATAAAATATTACTCGTTGCATTATTCTTTTATTTATTTTACCCTATTTAGTATCATACTATCATTAAACACCGGTTACAAAGTTCTAAACAACCTAAAAGCAGACATTAGAACTACAAACGAATAAATCAAATAATAATAAGGTACAGCACTAAGCTCGTTCATGACGTCATCCGCTGTCGGGAAGAGCCGACTGTGGCGTGGCTGGCAAGACTTTTGACAACTTCCTCGCATGCGAGTAGGGATGTGACATTGTGGGACATAATAAATAATAATCGTATAGTATTTATAACAATTTATTATTATTAATCGGATTCCTCGTAACTTGGCAAACTTATGTCATCCAAGTCCTTTTGCTGTCGCACTTTTCTAACAACGTTCAGTAAATTATCAATCGATAGATATCAATTAGGATGTTTTACACAATTCTATAAAAATTATGCATTAGGAATGTTCAGATACGATTAATTGTCATTAAAAAATAATTGTCAAAGTAATAGTAAGCTACTTTTAATAAAATATTTCATATATTTAAAATTTAAGTTACCTTACTTACCCATCACTAGCTGTCGTGTCTTGCCGACTGTGGCGTGAGGAAGAACACTTTTTTACGGATTTCGATTAACAATTTTTAATGATTGTTTTTTCTAGTGAAATGTAACCAATAAATATATGTTTGTGCCATTTTACAATATTTCATTAATGTAGTTTTAAATAATAGGAAAAAAAAACACAGAAAACTTAATTTAGTATATTTATTTTGTACTTTAAAAATGTCGTTTTCTTGTCGTCTATACACGACGGTGGCGTTTTGGGCACGTTTTCATTTGTCGGCTATACACGACCGTGGCGTTCAAAAGGTTAAACGGCAAAACGGATTTGGAAAGGCACATGGGTAGACCATGACCTGTATCAGGACATAGCATACTTTTAATACAGAGGCCAACACATAGAGTATAGTTATAGATGGCCAACACATCAAGCTACCCCAATCTATCAAGTTTTCCCAACTGAATATGAACCTCACTCGTTTGCTAAAAAGTTGAAAATCTATTAAAGAAATTTGAGAAATTGGGGTAGCTTAATGTGTACCTTCCTGTGGGATAATTTCCGATTAAATTGCATATTAGTATTACCAACGGTGGCTAATAAAAAAAACTTCTTGTAAAACTAAAACGCATTATTGAGTTGAATTTAAAAAAAAAAAACTTTAATGGCACAGTACAGGCGAAATGAGGCCGATAGATGGTGCTATCAGCACAAGCAGCATCAGAACGAGAATGTATAAAAATGAAGGTGGGTTTAGAATTTTACATTAGTCCAAACGAACAGAATGCAAGAGCCGTAGACAGACAAGAGCATTCTTTTCTTGATATTCTTGATACTTTAGTAGATAGACCAACGAAAAATATTGCTCTATCTCTTTTTGCACAAAGATAATTTGTTCGAGGTGGGATAGAAAACGCATTCGCTCGTTTGGTCTAAATCGACCTTTATGAACATCGGAATACGTAGCACAGTATACTACAGTTGACTATAGTAGGCTTTGCGTACACTCCTATCAACTTATCTGTGAAATGGCGAAAATTGGAACTACGGCCGTCATGTTGAAATGTCATTCGATTGTGCCGACGGCGCGGCGACGCATGTCAATTGTCATTCGATTGTGTCGATGCATCGACTCTTTCAGTTCACAGATAAGTTGGTAGGACTGTAGCACTGGTGCCGATTCTGTTGTACACCGAACTAAACTATAAACTGTAAACTAACTAATCTATCACTAAAATTCCTTACTTTTTGCTATGAGAATCTTAGAACTATTCTGCAAAAAAAAAACCTTTAAATTTTATTAAATTTAAAGGTTTACAATTTTGACACAACTAAAATCGAGTTTGAGAATCGTGAGTCCGCGTATAGTGCCTGTAGTATATTTGATCCAGTGGTTTTAATTGGAACTAACGAAATCACTATGAAGTGACAAGGCTTGTCATATTTTGTTCACTGACATCGCCACCGTTACCAGCAGGCCTAACATGACACACGCGACAATTACTCGCTCTCGCGCGAGTAATTTTAAGACAGCTCAACACTTCTCGTTTTCTGACAGCGCTGCCATACAATGTTCTGTCAAACTTGATGTTTTCTCGATAAACCCTAACATGACACCTAAGGTTATCTCGAATTTTGACAATTCAACACGGGATAATCTCCGATTCTTCTCTCGTTTAGTCGTCCTCGATTTTGACGACGAGAAGAGTAGACAAAATTATGATACAAAAAAAAAAAACTAAAATAACATGGCAGTCGCATAATTACACGTAGATACGTTTTTATTATCCTAATAATGAACACTGTATGAGTATCACTTTCAGTAGGTAATAACGAGTCACTTTGCCAATTATGATGATTAACGAAATCTAGCAACATAATTACTAAAATCACAAATAAAAGGGTGGTGATTAACAAAAGCAACATAATCGGTTTTATACCTTCGTTTTGTCAAATTGTGATCTTCAGCCCATTCATTAATTTCATTGATGTCATTTGTGGTGATTATCAAGTGAGTGTAGTGTAGCAGTGGTGGCCCAGTGGTAACGCCCCCGACTTACGAGTTGAGGTCGTCGTAGGTTCGAACCCCGACAGGCGCTTTACTTTCAGAAGGAAAACATCGTGAGGAAACCGGCATGGTCCTAGAACCAAAAACTCGAAGACATGTGACCAACCCGCACTGGGATGGTGGTGGATTACGGCCCACTCCCTCTCACCTAGTGGACGCCTACGCCTAGCAGTGAGAACATTTTAATTTCGGCATGCCAAAGATTCAAACATAAATATGAAAAGAGGTGCACGTAATTTTATTTTTTTTCGTATTTTTTTTTTATTTACCAATTATTATAGTACATACTAATTCCATGCAAAAAACTAAAAAATCGAGTAAATGAAACGGAACCTCAAGCCGATGTTGCTATGATAAAAATGATTTGTTTTTAATAACTTGCTAGGTACATCGTTCTCTCGTCGCGAGGCAGAGAAGTGTCAAAGTGCCTTTTTCGAATTTACTCGAGCTTAACGGTCATGTTAGGCATTAGAATAACGTCAGAATCGACGACAAATTTCGACAAATCGTGATATCTCGTCTTCTCGTGCTTGTCATGTTAGCCCTGCAGGTATATCTTTTAGAGCTGGATGGGCGCAGGGAGGGGGCAGCTTCAACTAGTTCTATATGGAATGTAGGTACCTTTTTTTTTTGGTACCTACATGTTGAGTCAGGGTTTATGTGTAAAGGGGCCCAAATTTTCATTATTTTTGCGATGGGACACCGTTTTCGAGATATATGCAAAAGAATAGAAAAAAAATACACTACTGTTATTGCACCCGAAGTCAAGGTGTTGGTGTGAATTTTAGTTCATGACAACTAACTTTATTCCACACCTTTTTAATCGCGATTAAACATAGTCTGATTTAGTTTGACAATTAAAATTTTAGGTGAAAACAGTCAAATTCAGAATAGCAAAATTGCCATTTTCACTAAATTAATAACTCCGTACAATCTTAGTGCTGTCAAACTAAAATATAGTTAAGTTGTGTCACTTTAGTCAATTTCAGAATGGGAAATCGTCGTTTGACAGGAATAAACGAAATTTTGGTGATTTTTAGTCTAGTTTAGAGGCATTTTGACAAGAGAATCGGCACCACGGATGTGAAAACTAAATTAGCTACTGAGAATTCTGCCATTATTTAATTCTTAGGGACAGAAAATCTGGAATGAATTTTTCGAACAAAATGTTTCCCTTTGAACTAAAAAAATCTTACCTATAAATTAAAAATCTTACGATGAAATAGGTACCTATTGAAATATTAAGATCTTTGTCTGATTATACTACAGATTGATTGTTACCGAGCCAAATATTTTTATTAGAATTCTGAACGAAACCAAATGGAATGCTGTCGATGGCCGTTCTTCACCACTACCACACTGAGATCACACTATCAACTTACTTTACTCTGACAAATGCCTGATGTTTACCTAGGGCTGCCAAGAAAAAACATTTCATTAAAAGATTTCTACTACGGCTACACATCAAGCTACACTTTTCCAGTATAAGCTAACCTCTCATTGGACGGAAATCCTGTACAACGCGATGTCAACTTATACTGGAAATTGTACCCAGATATATAGCCATGTGTAAGTAATATCCAGTGGTTGAATTTATCTTGAGGACCAAAACGTAATAATAATTGCTTTGTATTGTTTAAAATAATCTACTAAAACTATGATAAATAAAAAAAGTAACATCTGCTATGATTTGAAATTCGTTGTGTTTTCAAACACTTTTTTAGTTCGTTGGCAATACTGTTAGTCGCTTGTTTGAGCTTGCTTGAACGAAAAATTGTAAAGTGCCTATCACGAATTTTAAGTTTTTCCTTGGTTTCTCTCTTTATAGGTGTTAGATTAAATTAAATAATTTAGAATAACCGTATGACTTAATTTTGAGAGCAACAAAAGTAGTGTTAGTGGTAATTTAACAGTGAAAAGTAAGTGTTAATCACAGTGTTTCGCACTTTCATTTTCGCATAGTTACAAAATATTGCAAAATGACTTCTGCACTTTATTTAGAGCATTATCTGGACAGTCTTCAGCACCTACCGATAGAATTACAGAGAAACTTTAAATTAATGCGTGATCTAGACGACCGTGCGCACGGACTAATGAGGACAATCGACCTTATGGCTGACGAGTTGCTACCAAATATTCCTAAAATGGACGAGGAGACTAAGAAGGAAAAGGTAAATACCATACAAGGACTCTTTAATAAAGCTAAAGAGTATGGAGACGACAAAGTACAACTCGCGATACAAACATATGAGTTGGTTGACAAGCACATTCGTCGCCTTGACTCTGACCTCGCGCGGTTCGAATCCGAGATACAGGAGAAAGTAATGAGCGCACGTGCAGCACAGCAAGCCGCCGCCGACCTGGAACCAAACGCAGCCGCTGTCAAGAAAGGTAGGAAGAAGAGCAAAATGAATGATAAAACAGCAGCAACCACTGGTAAAAAGAAGCGTGCTGGGGCGTCAAGTGAGGACGACGCGGCTGCGTCGGGCAGGTCGGCGGCCAAGAAAAAGGCGGTCCGCAAAGGAGCAACAGCTACTGCCAATGCCTCTAAAGAACAGGAAGAAAATGCGGATTTGGACTCAGTGGGTGGTATGGCACACCCGAGTGACGTGCTAGACATGCCTGTAGATCCCAATGAACCTACATACTGCCTCTGTCACCAAGTGTCATATGGAGAGATGATAGGATGTGATAACCCTGACTGTCCAATTGAGTGGTTCCACTTCGCATGTGTTGATCTTAAAATCAAGCCTAAAGGTAAATGGTACTGCCCTAAGTGTACCCAAGATAGAAAGAAAAAATGATCCACGGTTAAACCTCCTGCTAAACAATCAGATAAGACTGTGACTACAAAAAAAGATGTGAAGTGACTAACTTTAGTTGTAAGCTTGAGTAATATATTGTAATATAGCCCCAAGACATCAAATGTGATGGTATTATAAAGTTTATGTCACTACACTAAGAAATATATGAGGAAACGTTTATACACATACTTGAAATGCATGTGCAATAATTGTGAAAGTTAAGTTATTGTATTTTATGTCTATTGTTATGTCATAGTGACATGATAACGGAAAATAAAACATAATAATTATGTTGAGTTAGTTAATACAACAATTTTTATATTTATAGTTACTTAATTATTATGCCTTGTATTTTGAAGATGTACGGCGCTAACAGCAAAGTCAAACTTCTCTTACAAATGTTGGATGTGACATTTCAATTATCAGAAAAGAAACTAAATATTAATGTACAATTGCACAAAATAATAGTGTTCAATTAATATTGTTATGAAATAGCTGCCCTTAATAATATTTAGAGATACATAAATTATAAATTAATATATAAAATGCTAGGAACAATAATAGCAGCTTGTAATATTAAGAATAATCTTATGATGTTATCATATAATATGCCTTATTTAGCATTTATTCATAAATGGCATAATGACGCAGTCATAGTGTTAGGAACTTTTTGATATGTTAGACCTAATTAAAAGTTATGAGATTAAAGGCCTGTTTCACCACCTATGATTAAGTTCCGATTAACTTGGCAGATAATTTCATTAAAATTCTGATCCATTTTTGAATTTATCCGGTAAGTAGTGGCTATTCGGACATGGTGAAATAGGCACTTAGTATACATAATATGCATGCAGGATAAGTTAAGACACATCTTTTACCTTTTCTTTGTGTTAATTAAATGTCTTAATTTGGCCTGTATACATATAATGACTTAAATTTTATATAACATTTGTATAAAGAAATGGCTTTCAATGGCTAGTTACATACATAATGTACAAATAGTCTGAATACATACTAAACTAAATGTCAAATATAATTAGTTATTAATTTAAGAAGATGGTTAAACTGATTGTCCACACAAGAATTAATTGGTGCCAATTCTGTAGGGCACAACTAGGCTTGGCTCGAAATACTGCTGTCTTCTATGAACAGAATTGAGAGGAAAATAATAGCTGTCAAGAGAACCTACTTATTCCGTGTTTCAATGCCTCCCCTGAGGTGTTGGCTAGAGACCTGAAAGTTCTTAATGAACCTTATTTGACAACTCTTATTTTCATCCATCACTCTTTCATTCTATGCATTCATAAGAGATATAAATATTTCAAGTTTAACTTTGGCCTCTGCCTTGCATAATGGGACCAAATTAGTATGGTATACAGGCAAAATAATGTGAAAATATAGCTAGTATCTACCGTGAATGAGAAAAGGAAGTAAACAAGATATTTAGAAGAATTTGTCAATAATATTGGTTGATTATAATATGTGCATAATATTTTCTAACGTCATCATCTAAATTATAAAATTTAATGTAGTAAAAACTTTTTATTTAAAGTATTTTTAACATTTATATGAGTTTACTACCTATTGTGAGGCCTCTGCCTCGAATTTGGCGGGCAGCGGCGGCGGCGCGGGAGCGGCCGGATTTTATGCGTAAAAACAAATGGACCGGACCTCGAAAACAGCGGCGCGGAAGCGGGGCGGGACAATGCGAGACGCGCCGCCGCCGCCGCCGCTCCGCTGCCCGCGAAATTCGAGGCAGAGGCCTAAATAGTAGGATTGTAGCGAAAAATGTGAGATGGACTAAGATTGTTATAAATATGGGATGTTATGAATTAAAAGTAAGTAGAGGTGGACAATCATGGCGCGTACATGTACTAAACAATCTATTTATTAATGTAAGAAGATCCTATAGAACATTTATGCTCGTAGATAGTCACATTTAATCACATAAAGAAGATATTAGTTTTGAGTTACAATAATTCCTTATTTTTAATGTTACATGTTAGGTTGTATCCTGTGAGACAAAAGCAATATAGTAATAATTATAGGCTCTATGACTGTTTTATTTAAATATTAAGATATATTTCTAAATATTTGAATAATTATTGCAGTTATTGTCTTTTTTTTTACTAGCTCGCAATAAATATTATAATCAATGAGTACACACCAAATATTATTAGTATTGTAACAAATAGGTAAATTTTATATGATAATGTTACAAATTACTTCCAAGAGTTGGTATTTGTTTTATGAAATGTAATGGTGCCGATTCTGTTGTGCACAAACTAAACTTAATTTAGGCTATTGCTAACTTTTTCTCTCTATTATGACAAGAAAGGGACGTCTAAAAGTGGCACCGGTGACTGAAAAGTTGTGCGAAAATCGGCTGTCATGGTATGGGCATGTGATGCGGAGGAGTGAGGAAAATGTCGTGAGGAAAGTTTTGAGTAATTATGTCGATGGCTATAAGAGTAGGGGAAGACCAAAGAAACGATGGATGGATTGTGTGAAAGATGACATGGCTAGAAAGGGGGTGACTACCGAGATGACGAATAGTAGAGAAGTATGGAAAAAAAGGACATGTTGCGCCGACCCCAAATAGATTGGGATAAGGGCAGGAGAATGATATGACAAGAAAGGGACGGAAGTAAATTAGAGCTGTCAAATTAGTTAGAACTAATTTTTCCATAGACATTTAGACGACACGTAAAAACATGTCAACTAAAAAACACGGTCAAGCGCAAGGCGTGAACTAGTTTGACATCTCCAACTTAGTTCATAGCTATAGCCGTCCTTTTCTCGCGCTGCCTGTTGGCTAAAGGTAGCGATTCTCTAATTTTAGTTTAGTGCGTTCACAAGAGAATCGGCACCATTGACAAGTATTCTTTATGGCTCCTGTACAGCGTGCCATGTTAATGAATTTTCTAATCCATTGCCTGATCTGTATAGAAAATATTCCTATAAGTATGTTAGGCTAAGTAGTGGTTTATCAATGGATGATAAAATTTATTGATCAGGCAGCTTTGATACAGGTATAAAAAGCCATGACAAACAGTGAAAAATATTGCTCTGTAACTTGAAACCTATATTTTTAATAAAAATACAAATTTAATGAACAATAACACAGTGAACCAATGTAAAGGTGATTTTGATAAGTTTGTACGTTTTTGCACCATAATGGCCCAATGATTTTAATTTCTATAGCCATTGTGGCTATCGGCAGTTATACATTGAAATGGAGAGAAAATGAAATGAATTACATTTATTATTTAAAATCAATTTAGCATTATAATAATGGTTCCTCAATTACAACACCAATAGGAATTAATGTTTTGTTATTGCAATTTTATTGTGTTTAATAAATATTATGAATTTTATAAACTTATTTTTAATCATTTACAATTTACATGATCCCATCGTGAACCATCTTTATGCCCAAACCCCAAAGCTTGACTGATCATTCAATGTGACATAAAATACAAAATTATGATACACTGGAAATGGAAACTGTTTCAAGCAATAATCCATCAAACGAAGAAATTCAATGAAACCTGCAATCAAAACCCTTTTTCATAATTCGGTAAAAAGAAACAAAAGTAGATTAGTAAATAGTTTGTGTCAAACACGACAGATGGCGCTAGGTACATCTGTTGTTGTAATATAACGTTTTTTCCTCAGTTTTCTCAGTAATAAAATAAACAATTAGGTATCATAGATTAAAACAACATTGAACAAATTCATTATTCGTTATTGGGTAGTTCCAACATTTTTTTAAAACAACCAGTAATGCGACACGTCGCCGTGCGTTAAACTGACCGACGCGTCGGTCAGTTTAATAAAAATTTACACTTAAATACGAAAGAAACCAATTTTATCGCTAATTAAATGAACATTAACGTTGACCGTTTAAGTGTGGCCACTCAATTTTTCGCGATAATTATCGGAATAATCACCGCGTTGTTTATGGCGATGATGGGGGCATTGACGTTGGTGTGGCCCCAGCATCAACGATCTTGCGTCTCGAATTAGCTGCGACTTATACATTTCCAGTATAAGTTGACCTCTCATTGTACGGAAATCCTTAACAATGCGAGATCAGCTTATATTACTAACTGGAAATGTATAGCTGTGGCGGCATCTGCATCGCCACATGCGAACTACACATTACACTAACGTCACGCAAAATCCTGCATCGCGCAATCAGAGTTTACCGCGCGACTAACATATTTTATACAACGTCCCGACACCAACCGTCGGGCACTGGCCCACCCATTATCTGTTCTGTGGGCCCACCAGACACAACACCCGTAAGGTCGGAAGATCCTCCCTTTTCTATGGAGGATCAGTGAACTTTACACCTTGTTCCTCATGCCTCTGTGTAGCTTGATATGTAGCCGTGTGTACTATCCAGTGCAGGGCCCGTAGCTATTCTATCTAGAGGTTCTTGGCTTGCTATTAGGATCTTACCTAAGTTTAAAGTGGTAAAAAAACAGAACTGTTACAAATTAACTTTTCTAGATTTAATGTAGGCAAATTGAGAAAAATAATATTCGTATCAATTTTCCTGATCAAAATAATCATCAATATAAATAAAAAGAGAAGTCCTGACTGACTGATTGACCGACTCATCAATGTCCAGTCCAAACCCTTGGACCTAGAAAGCTGTTTGCACAGAGGTTCCCTTTATAATTTAGACAAGGAATAAGGAAGGAATTCTGGGTAGTACGTTCCCGTGGGATATTTTCCGACATCAACGCGGGCGAAGCCGCGCGGGAAGTGCTATTAGTATTCTATATTCATCAAAGAGAGATGATCCAGGCATTCTTGACCCATCGAGTTCTTCAATTCGTTTTTGATGCGATTTAATGTTGAAAATGAACGTTCGCCACTGCATTTAGAGATCAATTAATCATAATATATAAAAAACTAGCTTTTTCCCGCGGCTTCGCCCACGTTTATCATATAAACCTTCCACTTGAATCTATCTATTAAAAAAAACCGCATCAAAATCCTTTGCGTGGTTTTAGCGTGAATAACAATATTGCAGTGGTTTATACAATAGCCAGAAACGAGAAATATTTATTTATTTATTTGGGATCACCAACAAAGGATACATAAATACAATATAAATCACAAAAATACAAAAGGTTCTTTGACGTGTAAAGATCTAAGCATACGAGGGGGGGATCAAAAAGTAGTGAGAATGACATACTCCTTGGTAAGAAAAAAAATAATACTGGCAGGCATAGCCATCAAAGAGAAAAGGAGAGGAAAACTTCGAAGGGGCGTGCTGTTTCATCACGACAACGCACCCGCGCACAGGTCAGCAATTGCGATGGCTGCCATTCAGCAAGCTGGCTTGGAATTGGTTGACCACCCCCCTTATTCACCAGATCTGGCGCCTAGCGATTTTTATCTGTTCCCCAAATTGAAAAAATACTTAAGGGGAAACAGGTACGAAGACGATAACGAGGTGATGGGTGCCGTGGAGAGCTTTTTGCAGGATCAAGACGAAACTTTTTTTTTGAAATGGATTGAATTCTTAGAAAAGCGCTGGACTCGATGTGTAGAGAGACTCGGAGACTATGTAGAAAAATAAATGATTAAGTTATCAATAGTCATTATAATCTATCTCATTCTCACTACTTTTTGATCCCCCCTCGTACATAGGGACAGACAGACAGCGGGAAGCGACTTTGTTTTATACTATGTAGTGATACCTACTACATTTTATCATCCAATAACTTATTCCTCACTTGGACTGCCTCGTTGGTCTAGTGGTCGCAAGCGAACAGTGAACACGAGGTTCTGGGTTCGATTCCCGGGTCGGGCAAAGTGTTAGTGGGTTTCTTCATCTGGAATTTCTCAGTAGCAGCCGGTTGATGGCAATAGGCCCGCCCCCTATTACTTAAAACATAACTGGCGAAATGTGGTTGCGTACTAATTAGGTGCACCTCTGCTTATTCCTTCGCGGAGGCGTGGTGTTTTATTATCTTATGTTATGTTAATGTAATGAACGAAGGAAGGAGGGAGAAGAAAGAAGGTAGCTAAGTAATAACAGCTGCACGGGTTGATCGATCAGGTTAAGCTACGCTTGCCGCGGCTGGTCCGTGGATGGGTGACCATCTTTGATATCGAGACCTCTCCGTGCCTCGGAAAGCACGGTTCCGGCTGTCATTCGTGGATCTTTGACACTCGTTACGAGTCGTCAGAAGCCCGAAAGTCTGACAACCAGTCTTACGAGGGCGGCACTGAAAATTTCGGGAATCAAGGAAGTGACACAACATTACTATTTAAAAATATATTTATTGCTTTTCGAAGTATTCTCCGCGAAATTTGACACATTTTTCCATACGATGGAACCAATCATTGAAGCAACCATTCCATTCGGAAGTTGGGATCTCCAAAATGGCCGTTTTCTAGGCGTCCACAGCTTCTTCAGGTGATGAAAATCTCTGACCACGCAATTTATTCTTTATTTTAGGGAAAGTATAGAAATCATTAGGGCTTAGGTCGGGGCTGTACGGCGGATGGTCCAATAATTCTATGTTTTCTTGCTCTAAAAACTCTTTTATTGTTCTGTGCGCGGTGTGAGAACTCGCATTGTCGTGATGGAGGATGATTCGGCGGTTGCAGTTTTCTTTACGGAGTTCAGAAACGACCTGTGGCAAACAAATGCTAGCATACCATTCTGCATTAACCGTTCTTTGTCCCTCAAGAGGAATAGTCGCAACATGGCCGGTTTTGGAGACAAACGTGGGCACCATTTTTTTTGCAACACTCCGTGAACGAACAATTTTTGTTGGCTTTAACTCATTTTCGAACACCCAAACTCGTGACTGGTTTTTTGTTTCGGGTTCGTACGCGTATATCCAGGATTCGTCACCTGATACGATGTTGTATAGGTACAGCATTTGAGGATCCTGCGTGGAATCTTTCGAGAGTTCTGACGCACCAAGTAACGCGAGCCGCTTTTTGCTCTTCACAGAGCGAATGCGGTATCCATCGGGAAAACAACTATTTTACACCTAATTGTTCATGCAAGATTATTTGTATTTGACTCATGCCAATGTCTAAAGTTGCCTGAATTTCGCGGTATGTCACATGTCGATCTTCCTCAATCAGCTTACGCACAGCATCAACGTTTTCTTGGGTGACTGCAGTTTTGGACGACCTTGACGGGGATCATCACTGAGCTTGACACGTCCACGTTGAAATTCAGCAAACCAGCGATAAATTGTGGTTTTGGATGGGGCTTCATCACCAAATGCAGAAATCATCCGGTCAACACACTGTTTTTGTGTTAAACCACTTCGAAAGTCATAATAAATCATCGCTCTAGAATTTTCTTGAGTCAATTCCATTTTCTCAACGACTAAACAAGTTTGACAAAACCTTGTGACAAGACCGAGAATCTTTTTTTAAATAAATAAATGGTATTCGATTTTTAAAACCGAGGAGTTTTCAATTAAAAAGATTTTAATATGACAGGAACAATGGAAATATTCCATTCCCGATACTTTTAGTGCAGCCTATGTACTAGGGGTATGGTTTTACCCAGTAATTGGGTTATGGAGGTCAGTAAAATACATCTGCATCCGGTTAGACTGGAAGCCGACCCCAACATAGTTGGGAAAAGGCTAGACAGATGATTATATCGATAACTCGAATACTATTGCTGGTTTTTAGGGTCCCGTGCCTCAAAAGGAAAAAACGGAACGCTTATAGGATCACTCGTGTACTGTGTCTGTCTGTCCGTCTGTCACAGCCAATTTGCTCCGTATGTAATGGACCGATTAAGTTGAAATTTGGTACACATATGAATTTCTGTGACCCAAACACGGACGAGTAAAGTAAATAAATGAATTTTGAATATTGGGGTCACTTTTGGGGTGAAAATAAGTAAAAAAAAGTTTTGCAAACTCTACCGTGCGACATATCAAATGAAAGGAATTACTATGAGGGTCTCAAATATATTTTTTTATAGTTAAAAAAAAAAAAAAAAGTTGTTTAAGAAATAGACGAAAATTGACCATTCCCTCCCCTTATCTCCGAAACTACCGAGCCTAAAATTTTGAAAAAAATACAGAAAATAATTCTTTACCTGTAGATTACAGGAAAACCTACAAAAAGTCTGTGGTCTTAAAATAACATGGTAAATCTCTCAATATTGTGAGTAGAAACTGTGTGGCTGACACTGGCATGGCCACCATCACGGATTTTAATTTTGATAACACAAAAAATTTGTCGCTAATAAGTCGGAATCAGTCGCCAAATATCAGAATTTGCCGGTCACAGGTTCAAAATATATAAGGGTTTATAGGGGGCCCAGCTGGAGTGAATTTCCCCAGCGTGAGCCCTAAGTCTAGACTTTGAAAAAAGGACATGTTGCGTCGACCCCAAATATTGGGATATTTGGGGTCGGCGCAACATGTCCTTTTCTTCCATACTTCTCTATTATTCGTCATCTCGGTAGTCACCCCCTTTCTAGCCATGTCATCTTTCACACAATCCATCCATCGTTTCTTTGGTCTTCCCCTACTCTTATAGCCATCGACATTCATACTGAAAACTTTCCTCACGACATTTTCCTCACTCCTCCGCATCACATGCCCATACCATGACAACCGATTTCCGCACAACAAGCCCTAAGTATAATAACTAAAATTCTATACTTAGGTAGGTACCTAGTTCCTTTTTTAGAAAGGCACCATGCATAGGTAAATCTTATGTATCTATGTAGCTAGCCTAACTACTTATATATGTAACTGGCGGCAGCATAATATTTGGTACGTTAAAGCATGTATAATTATGTCTCCGCTCATTGCCTGCGTAATTACAGTTTTCCAGCAAAAAAGCGTAGTGGGGTGCGCCTGCGCAGCGCAGCCCGGTTGTGAGTGCAAAAGCTTCCATATTGCATCAGCCATGATCGACGAATGTGGAGGCTTGCGTCAGGCGGTCAGTCTGGCTGTATTCGGAGAAGGCTAGGTTCAGGGTTGTTTCGTTCTGCGTGTTACCTATGGCTATACAGGGTGTCCTGTAATTAATGGATAACCTATTATGGGGTCATTGTACTCGTCATTATGAGCAACTTTTACTATAGGACCAAACTTGAAATCGCGAAAAAAAATCAGCTGTTCCCTACATTTTGACGTTATGCGAACATTTAAATGTAGGGAGCAGCTGATTTTTTTTCGCGTTTCAGGTTTGGTCCTATAATAAAAGTTGTTCATAATTACGAGTACAATGACCCCTTAAGATGTTATCTATTACGGGACACACTGTACATGACAGTTTAGCACATAATAGGATTGTCATACACTCCATATAAAAAATCTGAACACATTGAGAGTTTTATACTTATTTCTAAGTAATACCTAGTAAAGCGAACTTAAGTCGTTTGACTTGCACATAACATCATGCCTCCCCGAAGGATGATCGACAAATGTGGAGGCTTGCGTCAGGCTAGGGTTGCCGATGACAACCAATCAATCTGCCTAGCCTTTTCCCAACTATGTTGGGGTCGGCTTCCAGTCTAACCGGATGCAGCTGAATACCATTATTTTACATGGAGCGACTGCCTATCTGACCTCCACAACCCATTAACTGGGTAATACCGTAATACGATACCCCTTGGTAAGACTGATTGTCAGACTGGGGCTTCTGACGACCCGTAACGACTGTCAAAGATCCACGAATGACAGCCGGGACCAACGGCTTAACGTGCTTTCCGAGGCACGGAGGATTCTCGGTATGCAAAGATGGTCACCCATCCACGGACCAACCCCGGCAAGCGTAGCTTAACCTGATGGATCGATCCGTGCGGCTGTTATTACTTAGCCACGAGCTCCTCTGCCGATGACAACCATCATCATCATTCTCCTGCTCTTACGTATCCCATTTTTTTTGGGGTCGGCGCAACATGTCTTTTTCTTCTATACTTCTCTATTAGTCGTCGTCTCGGTCACCCCCTTTCTAGCCATATTACCTTTCACACAGTCCATCGATCTTTGGTGTTCGTCTACTCCTATAACTAGGTGTAGGGGAAGTCTAGACTTGGTCAGGCGGTCAGTCTGGCTGTAATGAGCATTAGGGATGCATTAGGATCGGTTTAGGTAATTACTTAGGTAAACAAAAAAAACACCACGTGTCTGGTTAACCGACTAAACGTCACCTCAGTCACCTGTCACTTCAGTTGTCATGCTACGACACAGTTGTACTCTTCAATTTAGCAACGTTATAATTCGTTGTATAACGTTGCTAAATTAAAGAGTACAACTGTGTCGTAGCTTGTCGTAGAATGGGCCTTGTTCGTAGTTTAAAACCACAAATGTAATTTACAAGACAACCTGAACACTTTAATGTTGTGAGTTTTATTCCTTATTCCATACCAAGTAACGCAAACTTATATCACACCTATCACCACTCCTGTATTCAGCGAAAGCGTAGGTAAATGTGTCGCCAAGGTAGCCGGTGCAAACACAATAAAACTATTACTAAAATATGCCTATGAAAAAAGGTAGGTAATAATAAAAAAAAAAGGTTAATATTCTGTATTACTTACAGCTAAAACATTTTAGTTTTCTTATGCTTTACAATTTAACAAATGAGCAATTGTACCTATATTAAAACAACAATAAAAAATCAAAGTTCGACTATCACAGTCAGATAGTTACATTGAACGAATAAGTATAGCTACTAATTGATTCAGTGCAATGATGAGCTTCGTAACCTAGGTCTGTATATTAATTAAATTACATTATAATAATATGCAATAAAATGCACTGATAATCGTGTCACACAACAAACAATGTGTGATAGGTATTTCTAGGTAACCCACTACGTAATGTCCCTGTAATAAATTATCATAGGTATATTTATTATTACAGTGTTATTGTATGAGAAGTCGTCTAGTGTAATAGTTGTGCACTCTGAACCTTGCAGTTTTATTGGTAACCAACTAGTGTTCGGAAAGGGCCGCAAAAGATGTGATAGTGGAAATATAGCATAATTAAATATATTCTAAACACATTGATCTCGTCGCTTGCGGCGTCACAATCGTCCTCCATACAGCAGGGTTGGTCTCGAGATTGCACTTGCTCTCCGAGTTTATGGCACAGTGTATCAGGGACCGCGCGCGGGAAAAGTCGCTCCGCCATCTTTTATTTGAATATTTTTTAAAGTTTTTAATTTATCGCGTTTGAATAACTGAATTTGGAACTTTTGAAAAATGACGATGCTTCTGAGAAAAATGTGGAAGACCCATTCAAAACATAAAAGTAAGTTTCCATTAAATTATTTTAAATTTAATTAAGGATAGCAATTTTATTAATGTTTGAGTAATTAAGATTTATGTGGAATTAAAGTTTATTAGATATTATTAAGTTTATTAGAATAGAATAGATTTAGAATAGAATTAGAATAGAATTTTATTCAAAAATAAAAATTGGTAAAATACAGTATAAATCTTAGAAATAATGTAGGTGTTACAAAGTATGATGCCTGATAACATATTAGGTATCTATAAATAAAATAAAATTAACACTGCTACTTTTACGTAACATGTAAATTGATACAAAATGATTTGATTATCTCCTTTTTACCTAAAATACCTATATAAGAGTCTAGGAGGTCTTTAAATTTTACTTCTGTTCCGATTTTAATTAAATGACTTGCTCAATAATTAAGATTTAAAAAACTGAAGTGTTAATCGACTTTTGTTGCTGACTGTACTTAATCATAAATAATGACGTAAACGAAATTTAATAGTTTTTACCGGTCACTGTTTTAATTAAGTTACTGAATAAAATAACAGTCAGTTCATAGCAGACTAAAGGCTCTTTCTTCAACCTGTGAAAAACACCACCAACCAAACAACGTTTAAGTCATCAAGAAAATGGAAAACCGTGTCATGATTTCCTTTTCTTATTAATCACGGTCTAACGTCCAGTTATTTAAATATCGTGCTATGGACCAGTTTGCCGCCCCTTTTTAACCGACTTCAAAAAGGAGGATGTTCTCAATTCGTCGGAACCTTTTAATTTTTTTTTTTTTTTTATGTATGTTCCCCGATTACTCGAAGATGGCTGGACCGATTTGGATTTTTTTTTGTTTTATTCGAGAGGGTATACATCACAGTTGGTCCCATATAAAATTGATTAACTTTGCTTCGGTAGTTTTTGAGTTAGCTTCAATAATACGTATTTTTTCCCCACTTTTATATGGATGATGTTCTAGTTTGTTTTGCAGGTAGTGGTATTAGAATTTGTGTGGGGTAGGTACACAACAAAAAAGTGAAAAATAAAAACTTTTTTACAAAAAAATACAACCGACTTCCAAAAACAACACTACAAAGTGAAAAATAACTCTAATTTCGGAAGTCGGTGGCAAAAAAACGAAAATACATTTAACTAGACACCGACTTCCGAAATTAAAGTTATTTTTCACTTTGTAGTGTTGTTTTTGGAAGTCGGTTGTATTTTTTTGTAAAAAAGTTTTTTAAATTGCAATAGACAGGTTAGATTCACATTTAATGGTCCGCTCAATCATCTACGTTCACGTTTTTACGTCTTCATTAAAGGTTCCGAGTATGGAGTATCTAACCTCGCAAAAGGCCGCGGTCCATCTCCGGGGCAAGTTTCTCTAATTACTCTGGAATTAGGAGCTCTCGCTAAGCCTTAAATGGCCGACTGTGGAAAAAGTTGTTTCTTTTAGCCAGCCTCTATTTTATACGTCGTACATTGAATTGTGAGTACTGCGGTGGATACCAATACAGCGATGTACGGTGAACTGATGGAGATTAGTGCGCGCCTTACTTAAAATGACGAGTTGTTTTCTTTTTAAAGGGCTAGTGTAGCGGGAAAGGATTAGAAAGTAATTTTTGCTTGATTTCTTTAAGTTATAATTACTATATTGTATTACTAGCTTTAGCCCGCGGCTTCACCCGCGTGAATGTCGGAAAATATAGGGAACGTACTACCGGGAATTCTTCTATAGTCCTTGTAATAATGTAATTCGATCATGATTCGAGAGACACGTGGCGCCATCTATTATCATAAGAACGTTATTGTTGTTTTCTTGGGGAATTGTACTGTTTTCGAGACGAAAGATACCTTATGTCCATTTGTGTACACCTGACAACGTATATGCAAAATTTCAGGATGATCGGTTCAGTAGTTTAGATGTGAACTGAAAAGCTAACAAAAACAAACAAACTTCTTACTTTCGCATTTATATTAGTTAGGATGTTTACACTGGTTTAATGATACCTATGTAGATAGAGTTAGGTTAATGCGGTGAAAGTTCAGGTTATCACTGTGAATATGTTATCTGATCGGCTAATTGCGTTCATTTGATGAAAGCCGCACATCTCGGCAAGCAGGCGACAAAGAGAATGTTATCAGGCGGGGATTTACAGGCAGCTTTGTTATCAACGTGACTTGAACGTCTACAAAACTGTCTTGAGTTCCGTACCAAAATGGTAAAAGGAACCCTTATGGTGCGACTCAGTCTGTCTGTCCGGCTGTCACAGCTGGATATCTCAAGAACTACTAATGCTAGATATCAACTTGAAATTTGGAACAGTTTTAGATGACGTTTGCCTAACTATTTTAATAGGTTGGGGAAAAAGTCTTTTCGCATTATAGTATGTATGAACTTAAAATAAAATCTCTTTGGCTATACTATTTGTATCTGGCTGGTTTTGGTAACATTGAAAGTTTAAATTTTAAAGAACATAATTCCAAATTCAAATTAGAAAAAGTGTGATTTTCATTTGTTTTTCGTACTGTCAAGATGAGAGAATCTAATGAAGAAATTCGATACATTTTAAAATTTTACTACAAAAAAGGTAAAAATGCAACCCAAGCCGCGAAAAAAATTTGCGATGTTTATGGACCCAGTGCAGTGTCTGTGAGAGTAGTACAAATTTGGTTTAAGCGTTTTCAATTCGGAAATTTTGATGTCAAAGATAAAATGGATGCCATTTTTGAAAAAGTGGAGCAAGATCGGCATATCAGTAGTTACGACGTAGCTGAAGAACTGGGAATTGACCACAAAAAAGTTTTGTCGCATTTGAAAAAAACTGGATACACAAAAAAGCTCGATATTTGGGTACCTCACGAGCTCACTGAAAGAAACCTAATGAACCGTGTACTCATTTGTGATTCTTTATTACGACGTAATGAAACCGAACCATTTTTGAAGAAGCTGATAACTGGTGATGAAAAGTGGATCACGTACGACAAGAACGTGCGAAAAAGGTCGTGGTCAAAGGCCGGTCAGGCTTCACAGACTGTGGCGAAACCCGGGTTAACTCACACCAAGGTGATGCTATGTGTGTGGTGGGATTGGAAGGGCATTATTCATTATGAGCTGTTACCACCAGGCAGGACCATCGATTCTTAACTCTACTGCGAAACACTGATGAGATTAAAGCAAGAAGTTGAGAGAAAGCGGCCGGAATTAATCAACAGAAGGGGTGTGGTTTTTCATCATGATAACGGTAGACCTCACACATCTTTAGCCACTCAGCAAAAATTAAGAGAGTTTGGCTGGGAGGTGTCAATGCATCCGCCGTGTAGTCCTGACCTTGCACCTTCAGATTTCCACCTGTTTCGGTCTCTTCAGAATTCTTAAGGCAGTGTCAGGTTAACATCACGAGAGGACTGCCAAAACCACTTGTCGCGGTATTTTGATCAGAAGTCCCAAAATTTCTATAGCAATGGGATCATGTCCCTACCTACAAGATGGCAAAAAGTTATCGAACAAAATGGTACCTGCATACTTTAGATAAATGTAAATAATGTATATTAAAAAATGTTTTGAATTTTCTTAAAAAATGCGAAGAAACTTTTTCCCCAACCTATTATATTTTGTTTTGCAACAGGGACTGAAAGGGGTTCTTAAAAATTCGAAGTGCGGCTACTAAGGCATATGGGGCATGTGAAAGAACGCTGTTTGCACATTCTCAAACATTTTTTTTCTTTTTTTTTTGGCCACATAGGTTTCGACTTTTGATGAGAAATGTAAAAAAAAAACCGATCTCCCCCCTTATCTCCAAAGTTTGCGTGGAGAAAAATCTGAAATTTTTCTATGTGATAGAAGTTTATGCAAAGATTACAGGAAAAATAAAACGATGACTCTAATTAGCACACTTTTTCAGAAATCGGAACGGAATTCCTCGGTGCACGAGTCGACTCGCTCTTGACCGGTTTTCTTTCATGCAGGATGTCACCAACAAAACAAGCGACTCATATTGAATAGTTTCGACCAGTTTCAGTCAGGCGAACTTAATTATGAATTTTCTACGTTACATTCGGTTTTAATGAACTTAGCGTACCTACCTAAAACCTACAAATTGTGCAGTTTCTAGCTTACCGCTTTCAAGGGCACTAAACGGCCATAGACGTCATAACAATAAAACTTCTATTGTGTCTCGTTCACTGTCCTCGGCGTATCTTAAACTTGGTGAAGATAGTGTAAGACACAGAGTACTTTTTAACCGACTTCAAAAAGGAGGAGGTTCTCAATTCGTCGGAACCTTTATTTTTATTTTTTTATGTATGTTCCCCGATTAGTCGAAGATGGCTGGACCGATTTGGATTTTTTTTGTTTTATTCGAGAGGGTATACATCACAGTTGGTCCCATATAAAATTAATTAACTTTGCTTCGGTAGTTTTTGAGTTAACTTCAATAATACGTATTTTTTCCCCACTTTTATATGGATGATGTTCTAGTTTGTTTTGCAGATAGTGGTATTAGAATTTGTGTGGGGTAGGTACACAACTAAAAACTGAAAAAAAAAAACTTTTTTACAAAAAGTACAACCGACTTCCAAAAACAACACTACAAAGTTAAAAATAACTTTAATTTCGGAAGTCGGTGGCAAAAAACGAAAATACATTTAATCAGACACCGACTTCCGAAATTAAAGTTATTTTTAACTTTGTAGTGTTGTTTTTGGAAGTCGGTTGTACTTTTTTGTAAAAAAGTTTTTTATACCTAAAAGGTATGTAAGATTAATTACTATACCTATGGGTACCTATCGATCTTACGTACAGACGGACGATTTATTTTGGCAAGTCCGAACTTCGCCCAGAAGGCTACGTAGTAATTTTTTTTAGGAATCAAATGGTGACATTTGAGGCGAGTGTGAGTGAGAGACCTCGCGCGAAAGTTTGCAGTGCTGCCAAGATATTTCGGCCGTAGTGTATGTCATTGGTAGGTACCTATATCAGGAAACAACCGTAGGTAGGTATAAAAAAAAAAAGTATGGTATTATATTATCAGTGGTATGGGTGTTTCCGAACGAGACAATAGATACTTGTATTCTCTGCCTGTACAGTTACGAGCACTAGTACTAAGCAACATTTAAAAGTGATTTTTTCCTACTGTGTTGATTGTAACGAGCAATAGTATTTTGGAACCCATAGAGTAATATGAAATAGTTCTTATCTCAAAGTTCCAGTTGCATTTACACGAGAAAACCGCTTATAAGAGTTACAAGGTACCAAGGTACATATATTTAGATATATAAAAAAAAAACCCAATAATAGGTACCTACGAAAATGTTGAAATATTTAGCAAACACACACAGGATAATATTTTTAACCAAATACTGGTTTTTCCCTAGGTGAGCGAATTAAACCTACCGTGTATTTACAATACAAACAAATACACTTCTGGACACATCTATTGGCCCACCTTAGAGTTTAGGTTTCGATGGCCCCTACCGAAATATGATTGCTAGATTGAACAAAAACTGTTGATGCAGTTTTAAACCTGATACATTTTACCATCTTTTTCGATCGTATTGTTTTAAATTTGAATTCAGAATACCATACGACATGGAGCTACGCCTAACAAGTCGGATATGCGCCTTGTTAAAGGCAATTGATTTTTGAATAAAAAACATGTTTTATCAAATAAAGGTTTAATTTAATAACGCGTGTTGCCTCCATGGGCATCTACCACAGCTCTCATACGATGAGGCATAGAGTTTATCAACCGCTCTATGAAATTTTGAGGGATCATCTCCCATTCCTCTTCTATGGCAGTTTTCAACTCCTGCATCGTCTGGGCAACTGGCTGACGAGCCCTAACACGTCTTTTTAGCTCGTCCCACATGTGCTCAATGGGGTTCATGTCTGGGCTTCTGGCTGGCCAGTCCATAACTGTGATGTTCACATCCCGAAGATATTCCCTGACGATGCCGGCCGCATGGGCTCTTGCATTATCATGCATAAAAAGGAAATTTGGGCCCACATAGTCCGCGTATGGTATCACGTGAGGTTCTAAGCACTCACGAATGTACCTTTCAGCATTTAATGTTGGCAGCCGTGGTCCTGTAACAACCTCAAGTTGAGTTTTGCCGCTCGCGGATATACCGCCCCAGACAGTCCATGAGCCACCGCCATAAGCAACCCTCTCTTCAAAGCAGCATTGTGCGAAACGCTCTCCCTTACGTCGGTAGACCTTCTTCCTTCCATAATTGCCATGTAACACAATTTTAGACTCATCAGAAAAGAGTACACGGATCCGATCTTGCTGTGTCCAATTTAAATGACTGCGTGCGAAATGAAGGCGCGCTGTTCGGTGGGCTCGCGTTAGTTTGGGGCCATTAGCTGGCTTGTGTGGTACCATATCGCGTTCTTTTAACCTACTCCGAACAGTTCGAGCGCTCACAGATACTCCGTGGAAGTCGCGAAGTTGGTTTTGTATCTCAATGGAGGTAAGGTGACGATTTCTCAAGCTGGTCGTCACGATGAATCGATCCTGCCTTTCAGTTGTGACCCGAGATCGTGGCCTTCCTTGGCGACGAACAAAGCCGCCAGTCTCTAGGTACCTCCGATAAACATTTCGGACCGCAGATCGACTTAAATTAAGTTGAGTACTCACGTTTCTTTGGCTGTGTCCGGCCTGAATAAGTGCCACAGCTTGGGCGGCGACTTCAGGTGAAGTATCCATAGATTATTGATAGAACATCACCTTAATGTTAAGAATAAGTAATGTTTGTTGCAAAACCAAAGATATCAATCACTTTTTCAAGAATTAAGTCCAAGTAAACCAATAAAACCAAGTTTTCTTAGTATTCGATTGTTTGATATCAACAAACAGGCTCCAAATTGTCTTTTGTTTCTTTAAATTCTGTGTTCGAAATTCAAAAAAAGACTATTGAATGAAATTGTGAATGTGCCAGGTTCAAAACTGCATAAAAACTTTTTGCTCGACCTAATATAAAATTTTAGCTAGGACCAAACGAAACTGAAAATACAAGGTGGGCCAAAAGATGTGTCCAGAAGTGTACAAACTCTGTAAATTTTGTACCTAGGTACAACCTACTATAATCTATACTCTATACAAATAAATAAAATTGAAGTGTCTGTTTGTAATGTCAAAATAACAGCTTTTTACTAAATGCATAATGAAAGTTACGGTACCTACTCATAACAAAAAAACAGTTTTTAAATTTTTTGTCTGTCTGTTTGTTCCGGCTAATCTCCGAAATGGCTCGACCGATTTTGACGGGACTTTCACTGGTAGGTAGCTGATGTTATAAGGAGTAACTTAAGCTACTTTTATTTTTGAAAAACAATTAGGGTTGCAAAATGTAAACTAAAAGTCGGATTTGAAAAATTCTTTTTCATTTAGTAGCCCAATTCTCGAGGATATTTAATCTAGGGTCGTAGTGTGACCCTCAGGAACCGAGCAAAGAAAAGTCTGAAAGAACGCTAAGCGAAAACGAAGTAATACCGCGGGCCGGCGACGCAACGTCGGGGGACGAGGGAGTTTTATTAAAATGTGGCTGTTATTTTAGTATATCTTACGACTTCCACGCGAACGAAGTCGCGGGGCACAGCTAGTATCTGGATAAAACTTCCTATAAAAAGACCATACAAATGTGAAGAGCTTTATAAACAAAGATAAAATAATTATGTCACACGCGGTCCGGAACTAAGTACCTAATTAACGCAACTCAACCTTGACCAACATTTTTAATCTGTAATTCAATGATTTAATTAAAAAAAGTTTCATCGCATCGCATCGTGATATTTCCCGCTAAGTGATAAATTATTAATTGAATGAAAGGCTGTGGTCGGATGGAGAGCCAGCCAGCTAAGCGGTGTGGCCGGCATTCTTGCTAAAACGTTGCACTTTATCTACTTAGCCCAAAGCATACTGCGCAAAAACTGAACGTGAAAGCTAGTTGGAAAAGCGATTAATAAATGTTATAGCGCTTTAATCGCTATGAAGCGTTTGATTGGAAGCATAATAATCGTAGAATATAATAGAAAATAATAGATCTTTATTTGTACACAAAGTAGGTACAAGTAACCGATGTGTAATTTAAAAAATCGTCGTCGTATTTTATAAAATTATAAAAATTGTAGTTATCTGGGCTATCCTAATAACTGTGAGCGTTTTTTTTTTTAACATAGCTACCTCAGCCAACACACACATACCCACACTATGTAAACTGATTAGAACAATATTATTAAAAAATATATCTTACACACCTACAGAGTGAATTTTGCAAGTGGGCGTGGATGGCCAAATTCGAAAATAAGAGGAATATTGGTGCCGATTCTGTTGTACACCGAACTAAACTATCACTAAAATTCCTTACTTTTTGCTATGAGAATCTTAGTGCTATTCTGACAAAAAAAACCTCTAAATTTAATAACAATTTTGACACAACTAAAATCGAGTTTGACAATCGTGACTCCGCGTGGTATAGTGCCTGTAGTATATTTGACCCGGTGGCTTTAATTGGAACTAACGAAATCACTATGAAGTGACAGGCTTGTCATATTTTGTTCACCGACATCGCTGTCGTTACCGGGTCAAATATCTTTTAGAGCTGGAGGGGCGCAGGGAGGGGGCAGCTTCAACGTGTTTTATATGGAATGAACCTTTTTTTTGGTGCCTTTTTTTGTACCTTTTTTTTTTGGTACTTTTTTTTTTGGTGCCTACATGTTGAGTCATAGGGGTTCATGAGTTTTATAAAGGGGGGCCAAATTTTCATTATTTTTGCGATAGGACTCACCGTTTTCGAGATATATGCAAAAGAAAATAAAAAAATACACTACTGTTTTTGCATCCGAAGTCAAGGTCTCGGTGTGAATTTTAGTTCATATCTACTAATTTTATTCCACACCTTTTTAATCGCGATTAAACCTAGTCTGATTTAGTTTAACAATTAAAATTTTAGGTGAAAACCATGTGAAAACAGTCAAATTCAGAATAGCAAAATTGCCATTTTCACTAAACTCCGTACAATCTTAGTCCTGTCAAACTAAAATATAGTTAAGTTGTGTCACTTTATTTAATTTCAGAATGGGAAATCGTCGTTTGACAGGAATAAACTAAATTTTAGTGATTTTTAGTCTAGTTTAGTGGCATTTGTGACAAGAGAATCGGCACCATTGTAATGCTGAATGCAGTACAACCCTTGAGACGTCGAATCTAGCTATGTATTGAAAACAATGGTCATCATTTTGAACAGTTAATCAGTTAAGGTTTAATAGGTAGGTAACATAAGAAAAATAAAAAAGGTATTTAGTTAAAAATTTCAATTTAATTTATTAATTTCGGAAATCATCCATTTGGTTAGTATTAGAACTTACAAACTATGTTAGTGTTAAAATCACAAAGTTAAAATTAAAACTTAAAATCAAAATTAAAATCAATATTAAACTCAAAATCACAATAAAAAATCAATCAAAATTAAATTTAAATCAAATTAAAATTAAAAAATGAGCTCTTTCCTTTAGTTTGCCGTATAACTTTCATAGAATTCAATCCTTATTAGCGACACTATCGAATGGTGTAATACGAGTAATACAGTGTGTAGATATTTCTTTTTTTTATTAACAGGTTCGATTCCTGGATAGAAATATTGATTTTTCAATCAAAAATCCAATGATGCAGTTTTACTTTTCATCAAAATCGAGCCCGAGACTCCGTTGAGTACTTTTCGCTATTCCTCATAGTTTCGGATTTGGCCTTCCACGCCCACTTAAAAAAATCACTCTGTATATAAAAAAAGAAAGGTAAAAAACAAATTACATACAATCATGATTAAATTAAAACTCATAATAAGTGTCGTCGCAAATGTTAGCGTAAAGGGTGCGAAGCTTTGGAACTTTATTTCCAAGTTTTCAAAGCTTAGGTACTGTGAGGGCTCCAACCTCACAGCAGGAGATTTACTGCACTACTAAATAATAAGAGAGGGACTCTAGTTATATGGGGCTGATGCCCTCTGTATTTTTAGCTCCAAATCAACTATAAATCACATTCCTTAACTAAATTGGTTCTACGCGGAGCCCTCACCAGAATCTATCTGTCTTCGAGAATCGTTTTCTTAATAGAAGACATTCCATATTTGAATGATTGAATGTCAGCCAGTATAATATTGTCAAGGCTTGATCAAAGCATCGAACCTCCACAGTACCTAGTAGCCATAAAGCCTAGTACTTTTTAAGTGAACATTGTCAAATCTAAAACTTTTTAAAAGGTTGGTCCTTCGGGTCCTTTCAGGCATAAGTATCTAGGTAAAAGCTATGTTAAAGCTTTTGCTCTACTCATGAAAAAAAAAACAGGCCAAGTGCGTGTCGGACCACGCACAATGAAGGGTTCCGTAGTTGGGATGAATTTATCTTAAGAACAAACTTAACATTGTAGTTGAAAAACATGTTCTCCCATACATTCCAACTGTAAATGTAAGTTTGTACTCACAATATTGATAGATTTACCACGTTATTTTAAGACCACAGACTTCTTATAGGTTTTTCTGTAATCTACAGGTAAAGATCTATTTTCTGTATTTTTTTCAAAAATTTAGGCTTTGTAGTTTCGGAGATAAGGGGGGGGGGGAATGGTCAATTTTCGTCTATTTTCTTAAATAACTTTAATAAAAAAAAAATAAATAAAAAAATAAAAATTGTTTATTGATACCAGATACATTCACAAATTTGCAGGCTAAAGCGGGTAACAATTGAAATGCTGATATTGATTCCCAAACTAAGCTAGAGCTTGTATTTTGGGAAACAATGTTCAGTCATAGTGATGACATACAATATACATTGACTGATGCTTGAGGACAAAGGTGAAATATTGTGAAAAATTTGATACATTGAAGATAGGGGGGGGGGGGGGGGATGGTCAATTTTCATTTATTTTCTTAAATAACTTTAAAACAATTTATTTTAATATTATAAAAAAAATATATTTGAGACCCTCATAGACCCTTTCATATGACATGCCACATGGTGTAGTTTCCAAAACTTTTTTTTTAATTTTCTTATTTGCCCCCCAAAAGTGACCTCTATATTCAAAATTCATTATTTACTTTACCCGTCCGTGTTTGGGTCACAGGAATTCATATGTGTACCAAATTTCAACTTAATCGGTCCATTAAATTCGGAGCAAATTGGCTGTGACAGACGGACAGACAGACAGACAGACACACGAGTGATCCTATAAGGGTTCCGTTTTTTCCTTTTGAGGTACGGAACCCTAAAAAAGAAAATAAACGCCCCAATAAAAAAATCTTTTTACGCATAAACACAGCCTACTTTCGTAACTAACAACTGCAATTAATTTCTACGCAATGCAATCAACACATTAATTTCCTTTACACATCTAACGCGCCACAGACTGCCAGTTAGAACCAGTACGAGAAGCGCATCACGACTATCAACACTCGTACGCATCGATAAGTTTCGCTCAACTTATTACGCCTAATAACTGACCTATGGCCTAGTTCACTATCAATACAACCCGTCTGGCCTAGATGAAGTTAGATATCACTAAAATAGCTGATTGCCACCATTTTGTGATTATTGTTTTGCGTTCCTGTCTGCGTCCTTGTGACGCAGTTTAGATTATTAGTAAAGTTACTGTTAAAAACAATAGTTTGTTTGGAGAAGATTTTGTTTAGTTGTCTATTAATTTTATTGTTGTTATTGCGTAAGCTAGTCAGTTGTTGATTCGATTACATCAACCTTATACTGACTCGTAATTAGTGACCAGTACTTAAACCCATGATTATACTCATGATAACAAACAACTTTTACTATGGGACCAAACCTGAAATCGCAAAAAAATAATCAGCTGTCCCATACATTCATGTTCGCATAACTCGTCAAAATGTAGGGAGCTGCTGATTTTTTTTTCGCGATTTCATGTTTGGTCCCATAGTAAAAGTTGTTTGTTATCATGAACACAACGATGTGTTTAAGTATCGGTCACTAATTACCAGACACCCTATACACTACTATTTTTTAATTAGTACAAAAAAAATGGGGCTCCCCGTACTCGTTACTGATCATATTTGTGAAGTCAAATATAAAAAAAAAAAATCCCAAAATTGTCCACGAAAATTCGTCATAATTGGTAAATTCATAAAGGGAAACGCCTATTCTTGGCCATGTTTTGCCCATCAATGTGACAAATACAAAAAAAATACCCATTTAGTAACTAAAATATTGCTAGTACTTATTTGTATTGAAACCTCCGGAATTATACGCCGATTTAATCAAGAAACTCAATCGTATTTACACTTCCGGTCGTTGGTCAAACCTGTCAAAGTAGGGATGACAACATTTACTGAAAAAACGATACACTAAAACTGGTTACCAAAAATACGTATTTAGGAAAATCTATTTTTGACATTATGTAGTTGTTTCGCTTTTATTTTCTTTAGAGACAAAAAAAATGTTTGTCTATTTTCGGGCTTCTAAATACGATCCATTTAACCGATTCCGTGTTTCAAGTTTTACAAAACTATAGATTTTTCGATAAATCGATTTCTTAAAGACATCCCTACGTCAATAATAATCGTAATTGACAACTGATTGACATTGACATTTCACATTTTGTTTGGTGCTGTTTTCTTGCGACTCGTGATTTTTTTCTCTACTGCGTTTTTCTATTTAATATTCCGACGACTTTGATTACGATTATGGACCCTGTAACCGCTTCCGATGACGACCTTGGCTTTATATTGGATTCTGTACCCGCCTCGACGACACCGGCTTGCCAATGGATACCGTACCTGTTTCTCACGAAGATTCTTGGGCTGGGCAAGGTTTCAATCAGATATAAATCCTCCAACCCAATTTCTGATGACGTGCTCGTCATATATTTAAATGAGAACGAATAAAAAATCGGAAATCTTTAAGTATGTCTTTTATTAACCTGGATTTTTATACTATGATTTTTAAAAGTCCAACCGCGTTGTATGTAAAAAATAGTGTTTGTATCTTTATCTATGATGTCAACCCTAATGCCTCTAATTTGTTTCTTTCGTGGGCGTCACTTGGCCAAAACCTCTTCATCAAATGGGCATTTCCCTTTCATAATTTAATCAATCATTCATAACAATTGCTACTAGAAAATACTACGCGCAGTGCTTTTCCATGATTAATGAATGTAGCCTGTACCTACAATGTTTCCATAAACTGAGTGACATTTTGGGATTTAAACAAACGCTAATAACTTTGCTGTTTGTGAATACTTTACATATATAATAACAAGACCTCTAATAAGCCCTTTAAGTATTTGTACTAATTAAAAATTAGTAGTGTGTAGGGTATGTAATATTGTAAGCAATAGCAAATGGTCCAAATTTACGACCCAGTAGTAGTAGTAGTAGTATATATCATTTATTCTCTCTTCACAAAGCTGACTTTAAGTTAGTGTGTACAAAAAAAATGTTTCAGCTGTATTCCACCTTTGTGAGAGACTGGTGCCTGATATAGGTTTTTGGGAAAAACCTGTGTTACAGGTCACCAGGCGCCCTTACACTGCTAGAATTAGCTTTCACAGAGATACCGTGCAAGAGTCGAAGTTTAACAATATGCAAACAAAAAAATAAAAGCTAAACAAGAGTCAAACAGTGTACTTGTTACTTTATCTTTATCTTTAGTGGCACGACATCGCGGCAGCCCCAGTCGGAGATGGCGGGATGAGCTGGACTCCTTTAATATTCAATAAAGATTGGTCCTTGGCAACTCTGGACAGAGAGAGGTGGAAAGAGAGTAGGGAGGCTCTTGCCCAGCAGTGGGACAATTTAAAGCTACTAAAAAAAGAAAACAAGCTCTAGCAGCTACCTACCTAGGTATATATTAGGTCTTCTATGAAATTGCCGTTCTGCAGTACTGGCCATTTCAAATCAAAATAATTTTTGTTTGGCTAAGAATTCTAATTTCAAATTAATTTTATTTTAAAAAAATGGATTTTTTTTTCCAAAAGTAGTCATTTGTTTATTGATTAGTGTTACATTTTCATCGCATTTCAATCTTTTTCGTCATCATGGATACGTTAAAAATTCGAGTAATTATGGAATATGAGTACCGTCGTGGCAGCAACGCGGCACAAGCGGCACGCAACATCAACGACGTTTACGGAGCTAACACTACAAACCAACGCACCACTTGTTATTGGTTTCCTCGCTTCCGTTTTGGAAATTTCGACCTGAAAAATGAACCTCGCGGTCGTCCGAAGACTTTGGTCGACAATGACGAATTAAAGGCGATTGTGAAAGCTGATGATACACAATCTACGGCTGAATTAGCAGCAGCTTTCGACGTTAGCGTCAAAACAATATGGTCCATTTGCGTCAAATTGGCAAGGTAAAAAAGCTTGACAAATGGGTGCCCCACGAACTTAATGATCGCCAGCGCGAAGTACGCGTCGAGACGTGCCTTGCACTGCTCAACAGACACACAAATGAAGGAATTTTGAACCGCATTGTTACCTGCGATGAAAAATGGATTCTGTTTGATAACCGCAAGTGCTCAGCAAGTTGGTTGGATCCTGGTTCAGCACCTAAACAATGCCCTAAACGAAAACTTACCCCTAGAAAAGTGATGGTCATTGTTTGGTGGTCTAGCGCCGGTGTGATTCATCACAGCTTCTTACCAAACGGGGTGAGCATTACTTCAGATGTGTACTGTGAAGAACTGAACACAATGATGGAGAAGCTGGCACATCTCCAACCAGCATTGGTCAATCGCTCGTCTCCGCTGCTCCTGCACGACAACGCGCGACCTCATACTGCACAGCAGACGGTCTCCAAGTTGCAAGAACTGGGGTTGGAAGCTCTCCGTCATCCGCCCTCCTCACCAGACCTTGCGCCTACAGACTACTACTTTTTCCAGAATTTGGATAACTTCTTGGCGGGAAAAAAATTAAATACCCGAGAATTTGTTGCCTCCCGTCCAGCTGATTTCTTTAAGAAGGGCATCAATAAACTGCCACTGCGTTGGCAAAGATGCATTGATTGCATGGGTGATTACTTCGATTAATACAAATAAAAAATGCATGAAAAAAATTCGTTTAAATTTTTTCATACAAAACGGCAATTTCATAGGTAAAGACCTATTAAAGAGAGGGATTAGCTTTGAAAGGTAATTATTTCCAAAATAAATTGAAGAATGATCCGAAGTGGTGTCAGTGGTTATGATCTTATACGGCGTATCATTGGTGCTGACGTGATCATTTCTTCGGCAGCAGCAGCTTGAGGTGAAGTCCACCTTTCTAGATACTTTTGCGAACCTATAGATTTATAGAGAGAGTAGTCATTTAATTCATAGTTAGCAATCAAAATCACTATCACTGCATTTTCAGTTTATAAATAATATTTTCGTCACTTTATCTACGAAAGTTGAAATCCCTCAAAAGGGTCGGTTATTTCTAAACATTAAACGAGGTTTTATTACCCTATTAACTGGCGACAGACACTATCAAGATTCGGTGCAATTTGCCCACAATTTGCCTGATCGATTTCCTAGCGAGCGTTTACGAAACCTGCCTAGCCTGTAATAAGCTAATGAATCTAAGCTTGGAAAATTGGCACGTCGAGTTACTCTAGCTAAATTATCAGCTTTTAAGGCACCTGTCTCACCGCTGACGAGGAAGCGACTAGCTATCAACGATTTGCTCGCTCAGAACAAAAGATTGTACGTCCCGTGTTAGTTAAAAGAGATAAATATAATATTAGTTGTTGACCGCGACTTCGTAAGCGATCCAGGATGAAAATTAGCCTATGTTCTTCTCCAGCTTATGGTCTACCCATGTGCCAAATTTCATCCAAATCCTTTCAGCCGTTTTAGCGAGAAAAGCGTAACAACCACAACGACTGACTTTCATATTTATACGAGTACTCAATTGTCGCAGTGACAAGAGACGACGACCCGCGCTTGGCGGGCAGAACACTCGCTGAGAGTCTCACGCTTGGTACATTTTTTATTTATTTTTATGGATTGGAAATCATCAAATGACTTCTCCCGCTCTGGGCGGAGCTGGAGGGCGTGTCAGACTTTTACTGACTAAAACCCACCCGTGTTCCTTCAGTTGCCTGTGCTAGGGCCACGGTATCACTTTTGAACAACCCGCGACCCCGGCGGCCACGCTTGGTACCTACATAGTTAGGCATACCAGCGAGTAATCGCTCTTCGCCGTCGCGTACTCGCTGCTTGTTGCTCGCCAACTCGCTTTTAGTTGCTAGCTCTACTCGTTTCTCGTTAATCGTCGCCGGTGGGACAGGCGCCTTTGGTAGGTACCTGGTGCCTGGCGACAACGCCCCTTTTATATGCGTTCATATCAGGCTGGAGAAATGTTATACATAAGGTTTTTTTTATCAGCGGAAAGTTCACTCATGTTGCTAGGTTTAAAAATAGATTGTTTTATAAAACACACGTAAGTAATGATTATTTCATCTCAATGATAAAAGTTATTTCCTATGTTACGTTTCTTGAAAAACTAAATAATTATCTTATGAAGCTTGTAAGAAAGCTGTCAAAGCGGCCGTCATCGACAGGGACACGTGAAAATGTGTAGCTAAAGCGTTTGACGGTGTTTTGTCTACTGTTAGTGCGGAAAGTCTTGCTACCTACGAGTGAGTATCTAAGTACCATTTTAAGTTCATTACTAAGCTCTACTACATCAGCATGTGCACTATATAAATAAGAGAAAAACTCTGTCTTTCTCAATGACAAGGGCGTACCCCAAGGATACGTTCTGTGGCTTGTGTTGTTGGATTCCTTAAAGGGTTACTTATTCGAATATGCTAATTTCATTCGCCTAAATGGCTAAGTTACTATTATACCAAACCATTTTGTAATACAACATTAACTAAAAAGAATGTTTATCATAATTATATGCATTACTATTTTTAACAAATTGCCAAAGTATTTAAGAGAACTATCCGTTTAAATATTTTAGAGTAAAACTGCGCAGATGGTTATAGAAAATTGTTTTTAAACACTTCAAGAATTTCTGCAACATAGGGAAAAAAACATTATTATAAGGTAAATATTATAGGTACATAAAAATTGTTAATTAATATCTAATATAAATTACAAAACAACCTTAAGTTCTTTTGTAATTTATATTAGTTTAGGTATAATAAGGTGGTGTGTATTAGATTATGTTAAGGTTTATATTAGATTATAATAAGGTTGTTTTGTTAAGGTTATCTTGTGATTTATATTAGTAGGTACATAGTTGTAAATCCTACTAAAAATAAATAAATACCTACGTAGTTACTTATTATTAATAACTAATTGGCATGCTCTAAACAGGTAAAATATGGACTGCGCTTAAACCACCAATTTTTACATCTGGTAAAACCTGTATTTTCAGCAAATAAATTATTCTTATCCTTATACTGAATTCAGACTAGTGTAATACCTTCTGTAAGAAATTCTCCTAAAAAGTAGCCAATCAGAAAGAAGATGCGAAAGGTCGCGATACATCCGTCTCAATTGCACTGTATTCTGCAGACGGATTCAGTAACTTATTACTAAATTATCATTTGTACTAAAGCTTTTTAAATATGCATAGGTACCTATCCTCTTTTCCTAATAAAGACGACCTAATAAATCCAGCCAAGTGGAATAACAATAACCTACCAATAGTGGTTTGTTTATACCTAAGGACAAAGAGCACAATGATATAAATGGTTAATAAATAATATATGGCAAAAGCCCAGCTAGCTTCGCCTTTTATTAGAACAATTAATTATTCATAGAATTTAGATAAACAATAACATGTAAATAGGTATAGACTTGTAAAGAAAATTATGCGGGATATGAAATAGGTGCAGTATTATGTGTCGTTCGATATGAAAGTTTGAGAATTGCAGCACCAACTTGCAACACCAAAAGACGTGTCAGTATCGACTTTAATGAATTAATGACACACGTATAATCATGTTCACTTCTATTTGTTTGGCTTGCTTGGTGAAAAAGCACGTGTATGATGTTAAGTAGGTATCATGTCAGTCAAGTCATTATTCGATTCTTGTGTCCTTGTTTCCAGAATTATGCGAGGAGTGGGCGCTAGCCGAATGCGAGGGCGAGGGCTGGTGGCGTGAGGCCAGAGACTCTGGGCCTGGTGAGGTGGACGTGAGGTACGCGGGAGCAGCACCCGTGGAGCGAGCCGCTTCCGCCCCCGCCACTGCACTCGCCGTCAGATCTGCTCTGCATTCTGCTAAACGTATGTAGAAAGAGAGATCATAAATCACCGGAGTAAACCAGATTTTACCTGGTGCATGCAAATGCCGTCATTATATATACATATAGTTAGTTACGTAAAAGGGAGTTTTAATTGAAAGAGCTGAAATTGTAAGTGGTTTTTAGGAGAAAATCACTATGTCTCCGCCACCGAACATCTACTCAAACCAACGCGTCCCAAATGTTACTACTACTTTTGCTAACTACCTTTGATAACCATCATTGTCATCTTCCTGCTCTTGTCCCATGTTACGTGGGGTCGGCGCAACACGTTTTGTATTTCCATTCTCCCCTGTCATTCCTGTCAACCGTCACGCTATCATTCACTCCCTTCTCTTTCATGTCATTCCTCACACAATCCATCTATGTTTTCTTTGGCCTTCCTCTCCCTCTCCATCCATCAACATTTGTTTCATCTCTCTTTTAGTCACATGCGTTTGCTCCGTCCTCATCACATACCAAGACAAACGATTTCCTTTCAACTTTTCTGTCACTGACGCCACTTTCAAACTTTCCCTCTTACTTATTTCTTACTTCCTTATTTCCTACCTTTACTAACCATACTCAATCTGCCTACCTAGCCTTTTCCCAACTATGTTGAGGTCGGCTTCCAGTCTAACCGGATGCAGCTGAATACCAGTATTTTACATGGAGTGACTGCCTATCAGACCTCCACAACCCAGTAACTAGGTAATACGATACCCCTTCCTTGTTAAGACTGGTTGTTAGTCTTTCGGGCTTCTGACGACCCGTAAAGACTGTCAAAGATCCACGAATGGCAGCCGGGACCAACGGCTTAACGTGCTTTCCGAGGCAAGCGGCAAGCGTAGCTTAACTTGATGGATCGACCCGTGCGGCTGTTATTACTTAGCCACGAGCTCCTCCTCCTTTACTAACCATACTCACCCTGAAATAAATCGTGAGATATAACTGAGCACTCAAAGATGGCAAACTCCTAGTATTTTGCAACGACGTGATTTTATGCCTAGCAGCGATCGTGAATGAAGCTCCCGGGATGAGGTTACAAAGGTGTCTGCGGTCGTATCAAAATAATATTATATCATACTTGTTGATTTATCGCCTTATTTATAGAACGGTCCGAGATATCTCGACTTCAAATATTCCGGTCAAGAACACGATGAGAACTGGTCCCACTGAATTGTAAATGTTTTAGATAATTGTGTTTTGGTAAATATTTTGTTTGTGGCTTCCTACTTAATTCTGTTTATCCCTTATTATCAATATTATTATATTTCAGACTTCCGTAACAATGCGAATTTTATATAATTAAACCAAAGGGGATATTGTAAATCATTCCTGTTTTCGTAGGGAATCAGTCTCTGATAATGATGTTCATTGGAAGGAATAGAATAGAATAGAATAGAATAGTTTATTTCCATCACTAAATGTTACAAATGTCTCTGTAATGTGTCTGTCTGTTGTCTGTGTGTCTGTGAATAAAAGTAATATGTGCTATAAACATAGGCTTCGCACGGTTATAACGACTTGACAAAACATCGAGATTTCTTTATTCTAGATATATGTATATTGTACGTTCGGGATAAATTCTCTAAATAATGGTGAAAACCGCATCAAAATCCGTTGCGTAGTTTCGAAGTACAACGCGGTCACATAGACACGAAATGCAACTTTAATTTAAGACTGTCTATTGTTTCAGTGATAAACAAGAAGCTACAGCGAGTGAACTTGGACATAAGCGCAAAAGGAATCGTAGTGAGCGATGCAGACTCACAGGAAAACGTTATTAGCGTTTCTATTTACAGGTAAAAACAATTGTGTACTTAGTAGATATCTCCCAGATGAGCATATAGGTTTAAAAATAAACAAGTTAAGACCTACCTCGAGTCACATTTGCATCACAATTTTTATGAATCTTATTGTTACCTATGTAAAATTTATAATTATAATTAAAAAAAACTAATAAATTTGTGATCACATTCCAAAAAAAGCTATACGAGTAGCTTTGATCATCAAGGCCTTCCATTTCATACCCATATTGTAATAATTGAAGATTTTTTTTTCACATTAATGAAAATGGAGTCATACCGTCGCCATATTGAATTTTGTCAAAAAAAAAATATATTGAAAGTGTCACTCGGGACCATGATAATGTAAGGATTCTACACTCCTACCAACTTATCTGTGAAATGACGAAAATTGGAACTACGGCCGTCATGTTGAAATGCCTTCGATTGTGCCGACGCATGTCATTCGATTGTGTCGACGCATCCTCTTTCAGTTCACAGATAAGTTGG
Organism: Cosmia pyralina; assembly: GCA_946251885.1. Lineage (NCBI taxonomy): Eukaryota > Metazoa > Arthropoda > Insecta > Lepidoptera > Noctuidae > Cosmia > Cosmia pyralina. Next base: position 19,563,454 of record OX276359.1, on the reverse strand, counting down.
TAGGACTGAACGATACGTCGAAACCTGTGCAGGCATTCAAAAGTTATAGTGGAATAAATAATGAATTCGAGGGTCTTGTAGCTAAGTAATTACAGCCGCACGGGTCGATCCATCAGAATAAGCTCACTTTCCGGGGTCTTATCTTTACATACCGAGACTCCTCCGTGCCTCGGAAAGCACGTTAAGCCGTTGGTCCTGGCTATCATTCGTGGATCTTTGACGGTGTTACGGGTCGTCAGAAGCCCGAAAGCCTGACCAAGGGGTAATATCCTAATATCGTATTACCCAGTTACTGGGTTGTGGAGGTAAGATAGGCAGTCGCTCCATGTAAAATACTGGTATTCAACTGCATCTGGTTAGATTGGAAGCCGACCCAATATAGTTAGGAAAAGGCTAGGCAGATGATGACATACATGAACCCTGAAAACATTACACTCGTTTTTGGGGCAGTCGTGTAAAAACGCTCTGTATTTGGACACCCGTTATTATGTGACCGTTGTCCGCTCGCTTTATTAGGATACCAAAACTTAATCGGTAATGTTACATCGTCGAAGATAACGTTAACAATGCAATTATTAAGATACAAGAGCCGGATGCACCGCGGGTCGTGCCTGGTACGGCAAGAAAAATATAACTTGACTAAGATTAATTGTCCATGTCTGACCTACAAAATTATCTAGACAAAAAAACTTAATTAACAAGACGTTGACAATACATTTAACATTATCTATACTTGTTATGTCGTATTAATATTAATGGATGCAATAATTAATAACGGCTAAGTCAAGTAAAAACAAAGTCATTGGCACTGATTGGCTGTGGAGGGAGGAAGTTCACTTTTTCCTAGAGTAGGTACACGTTTTCCTTAATATTTTAATGTTAGTAAATATAATTTTTAGGTAGGTTAGGTATATCTGCGGTTTCATTATCATCTAGACTATGTTTGTTTTGGTTTTGATTCGAAACTATACCTACGTTTTTAAAAAGCGTCGACGAGAAAAATCTATTTACCATTTCTTTGAAGTAGTAGAATACCTGTTGACTGGGGGATAAAGATTTCACGTGGACCAAGTCTCTGGCCGAAGCTAGTATACTAATAATAAAGCTGAAGAGTTTGTTTGTTTCGTTAACCTCTTAAGGGGTCATTGTGTCTTAAGGGGTCATAGCACATGTGTGAGTACTATGTACATACTCTAAAGCTACCATTTACTGGGTACGTCTTTGTTTGACTTGAATGTGCCCTGGCGGCTGAGAGTATGTGACGCTCACTCTAATGTCTCGCTGATGGTGGCGCGTGTTGGATCATTTAGCTAATCCATGCGTCAGGTTCGTGAACAAGCGCTGTCAGTGAAGGCTGGGCATACCTTAGCGGCCACGGCTTATTTTAATTTAATTTAAATATTTGAATTGTTTTTTTTAAGGACGCTTTTAACGTTCTGCATCGTTCTCACATGTAAAATTTCAACATGAATGATGTAACCATTATTTTGTAACCATATCTTGATTTAAAAGAGTGTCCGTGGAGTTTCTTGCCCGTTCTTCTCCATAGGTACCTACTGGGTGAATTTCAACAAGAGATTTTTATGTATCATTTCGGTGGGATTTTTTTATTTCAATGCAATCTATATATTTTTAGTGACAAATAATACTTTAGTCTATTTTATAACATTGTGCGTGAGTGGACATCAAATATTATCAAAACTTACATAAATATTTAAGGATAAAGTTTTAAGAGTCCACTGAAATTAAAAGTGTCCACCGAAATGATAAACCGATATGACTTTGTATTTGACACCAGGATCTCTAAAACTTTATGTTTTTATCATTTCGGAGATACTTTTAATTCCGGTGGACTGTAATTGGTATAACAGTCCACCGAATCCACTGAAATGATAACACTGAGATGATAAAATAGAGGTTAGTTCTACATTTAACTCCGAAAAAAAATTATTTAAAAAATATGAACACTACTCAAACAAAACAGTACTTACTGCGAATTTAATACACAATTTTGAAACAAATTAAACAAATCTAGCACGAGTTATAACAGCCACCGAAATGAAACTATTTTTGTCCCCATATTACTGAAATGATAAACTTACTTTTTTGGCGGGAAACCGCAAGACGTTGGGACCGGTGCGTTCGCGCCGAGAGCTTAAGCCGGACTGATCCGGAGTGAGAAAAGGTGAAAGGGGCGTAACAACGCAATGTTGATGTGGCTATTCTACTAAAACTTACTGTCCTCTGAAATGATAACTTTTTTCCAGACAAAAGTTGACTGCCTGTCAAATCCATGAGAAAGAAGATAAACAAACAAAAATTGTTTTATTTGATCGAATATATTATAATTTAATGATAACAAAATCAATTTAAATCCATATTACGAATGTATTTGCAGGAGAAGGTATGTTATGAGCGGAATTGGGTTCAGGACAGGTCACCGTGATGATAAAATAACACTTTGTAATTTTTTTTTTGGGTATATTAGAGGGTAAATACCAATGATTTTTTTTGCCAAGGTAGAGAAATACTTACGTTGTTGAGAAAAAATATATAAAATTAATAATCAGCACATTGCACTACCGTTCTCAGGTTTGCCGTGTATTTTTTTGCTTGGGCAATTCACCCTACTATGCTTTGGAATGGGCGCCTAGCTTCATCTTTCTGACTGACCGACCCCTTGACAATTCAAAAGTGCCTGTAATTGGTTTAATTGAAATAAATGCTTTGAGTTTATTGTACTCATCATTATGAACAACTTTTACTATGGGATCAAACCTGAAATCGCGAAAAAAAAATCAGCGTTTCCCTACATTTAAGCAACAACCCCAAGGTTCTTACAGAAGTACTAGGACACCATAAAACCTAAAAGATCTCACGACAATTTACCACCTAAACGGCAATTCAGAAGCTACAACCCCAAGGTTCAACATTCACTCTTGAAGAAGTACTAGGACACCATAAATCCTGAAGGGATTTCAGTTTCGAATATCCACTTTAGGCTTTTGGAAGCAACTCGGATACTGACAAGTCGACACAAAGAGAATAAGGTACAGTCAACAGCAAAAGTAGATGATCAAAATCAGTAATTCAATACTAATCAAAACTGATCACGAATATATGGCAGCTGTACTAGTAGTAAATGTTTGGTATAATTTACAATCACATACTTTTGAATCACTTCGACGCCACACAGTTCTGACGCGAACTCCGTTCATTAGTATTGAATTTCTGATTTTGATCATCTACTTTTGCTGTTGACTGTACCTTCATGAATGCTGAACATTCATGTGTGATGTTGCGAGACATTCCAATGGGCCAGACTGTTGCTGGCAACAGTTAGAACTGTTCTGTGGTTGCTGGGACTGAGCTTTTTGTCGAAGCTTAACCGTGCGAAGCTGATAGCAACCCTATTTTGAGCAATAAATTTAATCTGGCTTGTGATATACTTAAATAGCCATATTATCTAAACTTCCAGGATCTCGTACTGTTCAGCGGACGCAGCGAACGCCCGCGTCTTCGCCGTGGTGGAAGGCAAGCCGATGGGGGGATCAGCTGAGAATCACGTGGTGCATGCGTTCGTGTGCACGAGAAGGAAGCATGCACGTGCCCTCGCGCTGTCGCTAGCACATGCCTTCAATGATGCGTATCAGGTAAATAGAAATACAACGTTTTATATTTTTAGCTGTAGTTCTATTTACAACTCTCGTGCATGAGGTTGTGGGTTCAAATCCGGGTAAGTACCAATGTGACTTTTTCAATTCATATGAACTTTCTGAGTTTATCTTGGACATTACTGACATCGGTGAAAGACACCTCTTCTGGACTTAAGTCTGAAATCGCCAACCCGTCTTGAGCAAGCGTAATGATAAATGCATAATCAGCTTATACTGTTCCCACTGCTGGGACACAGGCCTCCTCTATGTAAGAGGGAGGGGGCCGTAATCCACCTCGCGGGCCCAGTGCGGGTTGGTATATCTACCAACCCGCACTGGGCCCGCGAGGTGAGTCACATGTCTTCGAACTTTTGGTTCTAGGACATGTTTCCTCACGATGTTTTCCTTCACCGTTTTGAGAGCAGTGGTGATGAGTAAAGTGCCTGTCTGGGTTCGAACCTACGACTCGTAAGTTGCGGCCGTTACTATTGGACCACCACTGCTCTGCTATGCCCTGCAGTGGGACATTAATAGGATTCGTTCGTTCGTGTTTCCGGTAACTCTGTTTGTCATCTTTTTTTTTAAATATTTAAATTGAAAGAACGATGTTGAGGTGTGGAATGAGTTCACTTTGAAATTGTCTATGATAATTTCAGGCGAAACATAGGTTAGGTACTTCATAGAGTACTTCTTTTGATAAGCTCTTTCCCATGATTAGTGTTTTTTGTAACTTACGTTGTAGTTACTCAAACTGCAATCTGCCTAGCCTTTTCCCAACTACACATGTTGGGGACAGCTTCCAGTCTAACCGGATGCATCTGAATACCAGTATTTTACATGCAGCGACTGCCTATCTGACCTCCACAACACAGTAACTGGGTAATACGATACCCCTTGGTAAGACTGGTTGTCAGACTTTCGGGCTTCTGATGACCCGTAACGACTTTCAAAGATCCACGAATGACAGCCGGGACCAACGGATTAACGTGCTTTCCGAGGCACGGAGAAGTCTCGTTATGAGAGATGATCACCCATCCACGGACAAGCCCGGCAATCGTAGACCCGTGCGGCTATTATTACTTAGCCACGAGCTCCTCAGCGTTGTCGTTACTTATTTGAGGTAACGGAGGACCCGTCCCAGTCAGAAAGTGCTCAGGTATCTATTCGCTTTCAAGATACACCAGATATTGAACTAGGTCCATTGCAAGTAGTTCAGATAGATGCTAGTTCTGTCCCTTATAGTAGTAAAGTATGTTGCAGTTCAATTATGTTTTCTGATAGTTTTGGAAAAGGGTTAGGAAAATTACTTAGCAATAACCTGAGTCATTCTTCTCAAAACTATTGTATGCCTCAGGCTTCCCACAAACAAATAATGGCTTCAATAACTAGGAATAAATATGATCCTAATGCCATTATTACTATACTTATAGGTAACAGCCTTAATGTTACAAAAGATGATATTACTGATAGTGTCACCGAGCTATTGAAGTTAAATTGTAAAAAAATAATTGTGTGTGCTTTTCCATATTTTGAATACTTGTCAAACAGACAAAACAACTACATTCATATGTTAAATAATCACATGCAATTCTTAGTTAGTCACCATAGTGACAAGTTTATATTTTTTGACACCAATATTTTTGTTGATAAGCTAAGCTCGACTAGGGATACGGTGTATCTGCCCAGTAGTTTTAGACGTCAAATAGCTAGGCTATTAGCTTTTAATATTAACTCAGACATAATTAGTATGTCGAAGTCATCTATAATTAGCACCACAGTTAGTAATAGTACTAATGTTAAGGTAGTCAATAATTTAAACTAGTTTGTAAGACTACAGAAGGTACCACTAACAGTATAGTTACACTTAATAACAAAGTGGTATTTTCTAGCACTAAAATTGTTAACTGTAGAAAAGGGGCTAAGCAGAAATCCTTGAAATTATTTCATCAAAATATTCAAGGTTTTTCGTCCAAACAATTGGAAATTGAATTGTTTTTAGAAAAAACAATGTTTGACATTATTTGTTTAACTGAGCATTGGTTAAAAGATTACGAAATGTTAATTAATTATGAAAATTATAGTGTGGCCAGTTGTTTTAATCGAACATCAATGATGCGAGGTGGTTCACTAATCTTAATTAAAAATTGTATTAAATCAAAAACTCGTACAGACATAGTTGAACTATCGGTTGAACATAGCATTGAACTTTCCTGTGTTGAGCTGGATAAGCATGTCATAGTGTGCGTTTACAGACCTCCAAATTATCAAAACTACTCCATATTCGAGTCAGTAATGGAAGAAGTTTTGGCAAAACTTGCAGCTGGTAATAAGTCAGTAATTATCTGTGGTGACTTTAATATTAATATTTTAGAAAACAATTCAAATACCAGTAGATTGTTAAATTTGTTTAAATCATTCAATTTGTCAAATGTGTTTGTAGAACCAACCCGAATAACTACGACTACTGCTACATGTATTGATAATGTTTTTTGTTGCTGTGACTATTTAGAAAAATCCATCGTTAATTATCTCCCTTCTGATCACAGCGGTCAAACTGTAGCTTTTGAGTCCAACATACCAATACAAAAAGTGCAGATACAATCCAGACCAATAACATCTGCTAATTTAAATAAATTTAATAGCACTTTAATTGGTATGTTAAATGACAAAGAACTAACAATGAACAATGTTAATATTTTGTATGAAGAATTCTTTTCGGTAGTCCAAACAGAGTTCGATAAATCTTTTAAGAAGATCACAAAAACTATAAGCCCTAAGTTTTTATTTAGTGACTGGGCAACTAGAGGACTCAGGAAAAGTAGGGAAAGACTTTTCGAGCTGTATGGCCTTAAGCCTTATATTAACACGGAATCTTTTAATAAGTATGTTTCTACTTACTCTAGAATTTTTAAGAATACTTGTAAGGTAGCTAAAGCTTTATACATTAGCAACAAGGTTAAATCAGCAGAGAATAAAATTAAGACAGTTTGGAAAATTATCAATAATGAAACTAACAGGATCAAAAAGCATAATTTTGATTACACACTGGAGACGTCATATGGTCTCATTTGCGATAGCAAAGAAGTTGCTCAAGAATTTGTAAATTTCTTTACCAGTATCCCACTTAAAACTACTGAAATATTAAACTCCTCGCCCTCACTCTCTTTTGATTTATTAAAGGCGAACGTTTCGGCCTGCCCGATTGAATTTAACTTTAAGCACATTAACCCCATAACAGTAATAAAAGCTTTTAAGCAAATTAAGATCAAACCGACCGAAGATCTTTGGGGAATGTCCATTAAAGTCTGTACCTCCATAATTGAGACTATAGCGCCTTACTTAGCCTTAATATTTAATTTGTGTGTGGATCAAGGAGTTTTCCCGGATTTAATGAAATACAGTAAGGTAATACCACTTTTTAAATCCGGGGACAGTAAGGACACAAATAATTATAGACCCGTATCCGTGTTGCCAGTTTTCAGCAAGGTTTTTGAAAAAGTAATGCTTAATCAAATGCTCAATCATTTTAACACGAATAAAATACTTCACGATCAACAGTTTGGTTTCACCAAAGGAGTTGTACGACCGACGCCGGTGTAACCTTATTAAAACACATTTTTAACGCGTGGGAAGAGGCCCAAGACGCCATAGGAATTTTTTGTGACCTCTCCAAGGCATTTGATGGCGTCGATCACGAAACCTTACTCTTGAAACTTGAGCATTACGGACTTGGAAAACTTGCGCTCAGTTTAGTAAAATCTTATTTAAATGATAGACAACAGCAAGTTCAAATAAATGGTATCACTTCACTTGGTTTAAATGTAAAAATGGGTGTTCCACAAGGCTCAATATTGGGTCCTTTCCTCTTTTTAGTGTATATTAATGATTTACTCCATTTATTAAAAAATCAACCACAAATGGTGTTATTTGCTGACGATACTTCCTTAATTTTTAAGGTAGGTAGACGTGATACAAATTTTGACGACGTTAATAACGCCCTACTGCAGGTCCAAAATTGGTTCACTGCTAATAATTTAGTATTAAATGGGAAAAAAACTAAGTGCATTAGATTTTCTTTACCAAATGTAAAAAGTAGTGATTGTGAGATAGTATTGAATCAAGAGAAACTAGAATTCGTCGATAAAACCGTTTTCTTGGGGATCACGCTCGACTCAAGGCTACAATGGGGTCCTCATTTAACATCACTTGCAGGACGGCTAAGTTCAGCAGCATATGCTGTCAGAAAAATCCGTCAATTTACTGATGTAGATACCGCGCGGCTAGTCTATTTTAGTTACTTTCATAGTATCATGTCTTACGGTATTTTACTTTGGGGACGGGCTGCAGACATCGAGTCAATTTTTATTCTGCAGAAAAGAGCCATTAGAGCCATATATAATCTCCGCAAGCGCGATTCTCTAAGGGAACTGTTTAAGGAAATTAACATCATGACGGTACCTTGTCAATATATCTACGAAAATATCATGTACGTAAGGAAAAATTTACATCTTTTTAGTAAAAGAGGTGAAAGGCATAATTATAGTACTAGAAAAAGGGACCTATTAGCTCAACCAGGTTTCAGACTAGCTAAAGTAGACTCGTCGTTCATGGGGTACTGTTTAAAATGTTACAATAAAATACCTCCACACATACTTCAACTCAATGAGACTAAATTCAAAACTTGTATAAAACGCACACTATGCAGGCAGGCATATTATAAGTTTGGGGATTACATAACTGATAAAAATGCTTGGCTCAATGCTGGTCCTGCTCCACAACCACAACTAATTAATTAACATTTGAAGATACTGTTGGAGCTGCTGAAGATTGTAAGACTATCATTGCATTGTATAGACTCAATCTCCTTTGTATTATATAATTGCATAGCACATGTGTGAGTACTATGTACATACTCTAAAGCTACCATTTACTGGGTACGTCTTTGTTTGACTTGAATATGCCCTGGCGGCTGAGAGTATGTGACGCTCACTCTAATGTCTCGCTGATGGTGGCGCGTGTTGGATCATTTAGCTAATCCATGCGTCAGGTTCGTGAACAAGCGCTGTCAGTGAAGGCTGATCATACCTTAGCGGCCACGGCTTATTTTAATTTAATTTAAATATTTGAATTGTTTTTTTTTTTTTTTTAAGGACGCTTTTAACGTTCTGCATCGTTCTCACATGTAAAATTTCAACATGAATGATGTAACCATTATTTTGTAACCATATCTTGATTTAAAAGAGTGTCCGTGGAGTTTCTTGCCCGTTCTTCTCCATAGGTACCTACTATGCTTTGGAATGGGCGCCTAGCTTCATCTTTTTGACTGACCGACCCCTGACAATTCAAAAGTGCCTGTAATTGGTTTAATTGAAATAAATGCTTTGAGTTTGAGTTTGAGAATTTACGTTATGGTTAATATTCAGTAATAAGTGAGTAACATTTGTGTGTGTTTCCAGGCATGGCAGGCAAATCTCAATCAAGGCAGTTCGTTGGGGTCCGATAATAAACGCTTAGCTCCCTGGGTGAGTACTATCATGCAATTTTAAAAAGTAAAACCCACATCAAAAACCTAAAACGAATAAAATAACTTTCATAATCGTGTGGTTTTATGTACAGTCAACAAAAGAGATATCTAGACAGGGTATACTAACATATTTGTATGTGAATTGCTTCATGTTCAATTTCGTGACAATATACAATTTTGTGTTGGTGTGTTACAATGAGGAGTATTGCAAAAACAAAGTATTATATATAAAATTGAACATGAAGCAATTCACATACAAATATGCCTGCCTAGATATCTCTTTTGTTGACTGTACCAAGTGTCTGACAGATTTCATTACATGAGCTACGAGTAGGTGTTCACTACGAGCTCGTTCCCACTTGTCGGGTGTCGGGCGCCGTATTTTAATCGGATATCGGCGTCTCTGTTCACACTTCACACTAGTCGGATCCGATCAAAGCTGGAGCCGAGCCGATTTGCGGCAGCAATGGACGCACGGGTGGGCGGAACAAGGGGCAGCGGGGAGAGGCTTGTCGGCACCAACATCCGATAAACGTGAACAGCGCCATACTTACTCATAGGCGAGCGGACCCGACACGATTTTTTTCCGGGCGTGGAGGGCTGGCAAAACACCCAACATTTCTTGTCGGCCCGACACAAAATCGGTGTCAGACAAGTGTGAATAACTACATATAATATGCTCAGCCATTGCAACACCCGATTAAAATCCGGGCCCGACAGCCGACAAGTGGGAACGGGCTGTACCTACTACTAAACACCCCGTACCTACTACTAAACACCCCGTACCTACCAAGGGGTATCGTATTACCCAGTAACTGGGTTGTGGAGGTCAGATAGGCAGTCGTTCCATCCCCTTGGGAACTCGAGGCGTGGGTGCTCGCCAGAGTATACGAGTGGACGGCGGGGCGGAGGGCGAGAGGAGAACGCCCGGCCCCGGAAGAGCGTGAGGCCCTCCGACGGGAGTCGCGAGACGCCATCGTCGTCCACTGGACGGGAGAACTCGCCACTGCAGTCTTTGGCCGCCGGACCCTCGATGCGCTCGGGCCAGTGCTGCGAGACTGGCTCGAGCGGTCGCACGGGTTCCTCTCCTTCCGTCTGACGCAGGTGCTGTCCGGACACGGCTGTTTCGGGTCGTACCTGCACCGAATCGGACGGGAGGAGACGCCGTCGTGCCACGGTTGCGGCGCGGCGGAGGACACGGCGCAACACACCCTCGGGTCGTGCCCGTCGTGGTCCGAGACGCGCCGCGATCTGTTCGCGGTGATAGGACCGGACCTCTCGCTCCCCGGCGTGGTTAACGCCATGCTGGTGGATGAGAGGTCCTGGGCGGCGGTCGCCTCCTTCTGCGAATACGTCATGTCCCAGAAGGAGGCGGCGGAGCGCGCGCGGGAGGACGATCCTCTCGCGGCGCCGCTCCGCAGGCGGAGGAGGGGTCGGAGCAGACGACTCCTCCCAGGTGGAGGCCAGCAGGCAACGGGTGCGGGGGCCTGCTGGGGGGCAAGCGGGGCCCGCCAGCTAGGCGGGCATGCGCCGGGAGGGTTGTGGATGTAAAGGCTGAGCCAGTTTCCCATGACCCTCCCGTCACGGCGATGCGGGAGCGCCGCTGGGTCGTTTAGTGGGTATACCGGATTTACCGGGGAGTCCCACATACCCCACCCGTCCCCCGACGGGTGGGCATGCGTAATGCATTTTTCCCAGCGTCAAAAAAAAAAAAAAAAAAAAAGGCAGTCGCTCCATGTAAAATACTGGAATTCAGCTGCATCCGGTTAGACTGGAAGCCAACCCCAACATAGTTGGGAAAAGGTTAAGCAGATGATGTCCTACTTCAATTAATCTTTTTTATTTAGATTTAAGTCAAAGCTGTTTATAATTTAGTTTTTAATTTGAATTATTATTTTAATTTAATTTATGAAGGTTCCTTTGTTTTATGGGAATGTCGTTGTCCTATAATCGGTACCTACCTGTATTATGTAAGTCCTCTAGACCGAATTTCGGTTATGGCGACCAATCTCAGCGGCAATTCGTTGCTCACCCTAATTGCGTAACGCACTACCAATCGGAATTTGAATCATTTTGAAACAAATTGCTAATCGATTGCTTCATATGTTCGAAAAATTTGTCCGCTCGACAACGTAAATAACGCAATGAATGTTGTTGAACTGTCAAAATGAAACCGATTCCAATCGATAGTGTGTTACGCAGTTATGGTGTAGTCTTCGGCGCGGGAGATTGTTAAAGTGCACAAGAGTGTGCTCAGCACTCTCCCTTCCCTCACTCGGTTCGATTATTGTCTTTCTAAACTGTTGGTGTAGATATTTTAAATAAATAAATGCTTTTTACGTAATTATAGTTTTCTTTAAAGACTTGTATTTAAATACCTAATAACAGGCATTTTTCTTCTTTTCAAGGTCCGTTTCCAAGAAGAGTCGGATGAAGAAGAGTTGGAAGATGAAGACTGGCACTCTCCCGCTCCTCTGGTGACTTTTGCATAGAAATAATAAGTAAAAATAATGTATCATAAGAGTTAGGATAATCTAAGAACCGTTGGACACTGTTAGATATGAATCCTATCTGAATCCAAGAAATGACGATCCGAAGTATTTTGTATGAGGAGTTACGCTCCTGAACTCTGTCCTTTCGAATTTGGAAATTTTCTAATCCGGATGGAACTCGGATGTTAAACTCGAATTCCGATTGGTTGCAGTGCGTAAACAGTCTTGAGGTGGATGCGCTGTGGTAGCCCGCGAAATTAAAATTTTCTTGCGTTTTCTGCAATTTGCAGGTCAGTGTCAGGTTGTATCTTGATCAAAATATGATTTGCGACTATAATAAATATGTATTTATATAACCATAAAAATCATCAATACATCTCTCTAAGTTAGTTCCAAAATGTCATGATTTCCGAAATCAAATTTAGAGAGAATAAATCTAACTTAGAGAGTTGTATTGATGATTCTTAATATTATAAGTACGTAAATGCATATGTGTTATTGTCGCGAATCATATTTTGATCAAGATACAACCTGACACTGACCTGCAAATTGCAAAAAACGCAAGAAAATTTGAATTTCGCTGGCTACCATTTCGAATCCACCTTTATAATGTATCTCAATCCCAATCTTGATCCCGATCTTTGTCTGTAGCCAATCAACGGCCGAGTTTGCCAATCTGAGTCTTTGGGAGGGCGAATCACAAGCAGTCGTCAGAGACCGCAGATCAAGATTGGGAATGATAAAGGTACATTATTGATTTCGGGCGTTAGTCTTTATAGTTTTAACTTTAGATAACAGAGCCCTACAACAAATATTTTTCGCTATTTTTTCATCCTTGTAGACTGAAACTCTCTCGTTCTATGATATTTAGGCTGATAAGCGAACAAAATCTGATTAGGGTCTAGAATTGGGCACCAATGGGGAAGGCAACTGTCAAAATGGCGCTGTCGTAGCTAGTTCTCAACACAAGCTAATAACAAGGCGTGAGGTGGTTTTATTTTATTTTTGCGAAAATGACGCGTTGATGTTCCTAAATACTCCAAAATTGGAGTCCACCGTTTCCCGAGACACCCTAAAATTAGAGAATTCTGGATTAAAGCTATTCGTAAAGATTAAAAAAAAAAATCAAACGGAGTTCGAAATATTTTTAAGAAAGTGATATTTAAGGTTTTAAAATCCGACACATTTCCATGTCAAATACTTGATTAAAATTATTGAAATAACCGAAAATAACGAAATAGTGAAATAAAACCAAACTCATGGATGAACGAAATGTCAAATTTATTAAAGGCCTTAGATACCTAGCTATGATCACGCCATCTACAATTAGCTTTGCCCGACCTTCCCCATTTTGGGTCCTAGCTCAGCCACAGACTAAATAAAAAACATAGCGCTGTCAACAGTGATGTGAGGCCGCACGTTTCGTGTTTCGTAAACGTGTGCACGTAATGAGGTGTAGTTTAATTGTAGTTTGGTGTAAATGTGTGCGTGTGAGCGTGTATGCACAGAGCGAGGTGTAGTTTTGCGCATGCTTCACTGTGTTGTTCGCAGCGCTATGTCTGGGTTTTTTATTTAGTCTCAGGCTTCGTCCTATTTGGCTAACCATCGTACGAGCAAACGATGCGTTTTCATCGCACGACGGGATTAAACACACACATTTCTTTAGTGTCCTAATTGAGCTTGCAAGTCATCGCGCGAGCACAGGAACACATTTTCATCGCGCGACGAAATCGCATCGTTTGCTCGTACGATGCTTAGCCAATTAGGACGACGCCTAAGGGTTCTAATTCACATTGATATTCCATCTTATCGCCGTCATTTACAGCTTAAAGACTTTATGGTATTATGATTTTTTGGACTTAATCGTTTTTGGTTTTCAATGAAATTTAATTGTTTCTTGTTACTTTGACTATTGATGTTTACGAAAAAGTGGGTAGATAAGTTTATTTGCTTTTGTTAGGTTCGAAATACACAATAAATAATTTCTTTGTTGGATGGATTTGCTACATAAGTTCATTTGTTTCTGAAATGAAAGTCGATCTCGGAACGAGAGTAGATCTACAAAGATGAATGATGAGGCTAATTCTCAAATAGTTTTATAAAACATATCCTATTTGAATTAAGATTATTCTATTAGTTATAAATTAAAATAATATTACATACTTAAGTTTGAGCTACTTACTTTAATTTAGGTAAATTTAGGGGGCCTAGCATTGGGCGTTCGTCCGGCGCAGGCGCAGCGAAGCCGTTCGTAGAATGCATGCTTGCCAGAATCATCATTTAGTATTTTCATATTTTGATAATGTTCATAACGATCACATAACGTAGGCACGCTTTGCTTCTGCGGGGTTTGCTAGTAGTTAACGAGGGTCTACGCGAGTGCTACGAGGGATCTACGCGGGCTCTACGAGGGTTCTACGAGGGGTCTATGCGGTTACTACGCGGGTCTACGAGAATACTACGCGGGGCTACGACTGCTACGAGCGTACTACGCGGGGTTACGTGGCCCATAAAGCATCTTAGCTGGACATGTGCCCAATGCGAATTGAAAGAGTGTCGATGAGGCAGCATATAAATGTAATACATTGTAATTATCATAAAAACAACTCTCGGAACTACTCGGAAGTAGTGCATTTGTGGAAAATATGTAAACTGATTCTTTTTGATGTAAATATTTTTAATAATCAATAATTTAGTTTAATTGTAGGAAATATATTCTAAGTACAATATCTATGTTTCAATTGATATTCTATAAATTATAATAGTGTATTAAGCATTATTTGACTGATGTTATGTATTTTACGAATAAAGTTATTATTACGTTTATGTTGTTTTAATCCATTTGTTACTTCTACTAATTCTATTTGTTTATTTATTTATTGAAGTATGTACGAGTATCTTCTTATCTAAATAGTTCTTCGTCATTTTAATAAATAAATGACGTCAAACGTAATTGCTAATTAGGTACCTACTAAAATAAGTAATCTCATGGACCTTTGAATAAAAGTGCTTTATCTTGTTCCATTGAATTTATATGTTTAGATTTCATGGCTTTCCTTTCATTTAATGTATCATGTTTGTTAGAAAGAGTTGATCCTTACGCTTGATGCTATAAAAGTACAGGGTGTTATTTTTTTGGATTTTAGCCGGTTCGATTCCCGATTGTGACATGCGAATTTTGAAATGCAGATTTGTTTCTATAAAAAAATAAAGGAATGTTTCCTTTGAGTAAAATTATCGCTAGTATTTAGATTACTTTCCCTTCAGGTGAGGTTAAAAAATTCCAACCTGTAGATACGTACAAATATTGCTCATTTAATAGTAAAAGATTATAAAAAATTTAAAATTATAAAAGATTAACCAAATGGCGAAAATTGGAACTACGGCCGTCATGTTGAAATGTCATTCGATTGTGCCGACGCATGTCATTTGATTGTGTCGACGCATCGAAGGTGCCGTCCTCTTTCAGTTCACAGATAAGTTGGTAGGACTGTATTTTACTTTTGACATAAGCACGCCTATGAAGTTCCTTGAGTTTGAGTTGTTTGATGACAGCAACTATAGACGAAAAATGCAATACTTCTTGGACGCTATGAAGTTCCTTATTTATTGACAGGCAACTTTAGACGAAAAATGCAATACTTCTTGGACGCTAAGAACTTCCGTATTTATTGACAGGCAACCATAGATGAAAAAATGCAATATTTCATGGACGCTAAAGTAAAATAAATGGTTGGAAAGATTATAAAATAATGCATAGTTATGTCCGGGATAACAGGACGAAAATGGGGAATTGATAAGTGAGCGCCTAAACAAGTGGCAATCAAAAAGCGTTTCGTATTTCTACAACGACAATCAGCGGCATTGACATAAGCTTTTTGGTAGCTTATGTCAGTCCCACACAACTACGTGGTGATGAGGCTCATATGTGAGCGGCACGCTGCATACGGCAGGAACAATTGCAGCCGTCGACGCGTCTGCAGCCGTTCTCGCACAAACTTACGGCTGTCGCAGATGCGTCGACGGCTGCAGCTTTGCCTTTGCCGTTGGCAACGTGCCGCTCGGATATATTATGAGCACTAACGTAAATTCAAACGCTTAGATTATAGAATAATCTAAGTTCAAACGATATTAAAATTCAAAATACTCGTTTCAATTATAGTATTTAATTACCGAGTTTTATGACTTTATTCATATCATCATTTATGACTATATCCTTTTTGGGTGATAGGTACCTACTAATTGGGCTTTTCGCAAATATTTAAACATAAATGGTATAGGATTTTCGATTCAACAATGGTTCGAATTTAGGTAACGTTTACTTTGCTCGTTCTTACTAGGGGCACAGATAATATTATATAATGCTAGGGCCTAGTATGTAAAGTCTTGAAGCCCGAGTATCAAATGCGTGTCTGGAGTACTCTAGAAAGAGTATTATGGCACAACTTAGGCTTCATAAAAAGCATGGCTGACTACTTAATAAACAATAACAAAATCAAACGGTCTTATTACAAAACGAGGTTTTTCTTCGTCATGGTTTAAACCATCGAGCCAGTTTTTGTAATATGAACCTAGCTTTGATAGAAATACAGTTCTTTATACAAAACTGACAACTTAGTCCGGTACTGAGTTGTCAGTTTTGTAAAACTGACATCTTAACGTGTCAGAATAAAGCTCGAAATTCAAAAAAGGGTCCATGGTTTAAACCTGGGTTTGAAGATGAACCTTGTTTTGTAATAAGACGGAAAGTGTTTATGAAAAGCGACATTGCTGGTACGAAGTAAGCCATCGTCTCCCAGACTTGGTGAGGGACAGTGGCTTGGAGCAGGCGGCGCCGTGGTAGTTGATCATCATGTAGTCGAAACAGTCTGTGACGCCGTCGTTGTTGCAGTCCTGAAATATATACCGAAGTTTCATTGACTAAGGGCTAATTTTTCAATCGTCAGATAACTTTTATTTATGGAATAAATATTGCGGTTTGTTAACATTTATATACAAAATATGTCAAACTGTCATGTTTATTCTTCAGATAAAGTTATCTGACTATTAAAAAAACAGCCCTTAAAAAATCTTTATTACTAGACCAATAGTGTTTAGTTTAGCTTCAAACGGAGAAAAACCTCGGGGATTATTGTTAAGCAAAACCAATAACAGGATATCTAACGTAAAAGTTGGTACTTAGCAGTTGTACTGGTTAGTGACTTTATCAGATTTCTGATAAATGAGACAAGCCAAGCCTTTTGTGGCCGATAATGGAGGGTTCAGTTTTTTGGCTTATGATTAAAAATTTGTAAATGGTAGTCTTATTGATATTGGTACTTGCCTTTCCAAACTTCGCCATGTAACTCTCAACGATTCTGATTGAACAGTGGTAATCTCTGGCGCAGTCTTCAAATGCTGAAACGAGATAAAGTGCATTTGAATGATAATTGGCTGCTACAGCTAGACGTACATATTATCCACATTGAAGGACTTAGTTTGAAGAGTCGTAAGTAAAAATGCTGCTGGATGACTTGACAATGCTGTATGCTGTATTCTTCAACCTTGTGACTTGTGAGTTAAATGGAAACTTCTACGCAGGCGCTTTACTTTATGTAGCTTATTTTATCACCACTGCTCTCAAAACGGTGAAGTCACCGTGAGGAAACCGGCATGTCGTAGACCAAAAATTCGGAGACATGTGACATCCACCAAGCGGCAGTAGACCCGCATGGTGGTTTACGACCAGTTCTCTCTCACCGAGAGGAGGCCTGTGTCCCAGCATTGGGAACGTTATAGGCTTTTTTTTGGGTGCATGTAAAATTATCAAATGGCTTCTCTTGCTCTCGGTGGAGCGGGAAGGTGTGTCAGACTTTTACTGACTAAAATCCACCCATGTTCCTTCAGTTGCCTGTGCCAGGGCCACGGTAACTCTTTCGAACAACCCTCGACCCTGGCAGGCGTCGGTCCTATCGGACCCCATCACTGCTGACATTTCTTTGAGGTGCGCGTGGAAAACAACGCGCCATCGATCCGGGACTGGTCCTTTCCAGACGGCGAGCTACCCATTGCTCGCCATCTGCAAGCCCGCGCCTACGGTGGCCGGGAACCGACTATCAATTCCCGACGCCTAGGGCGTCTCCTGCGGCGGCTAGGGCGCAAAAGTTGCCTCTCCCTCACGGGTTCCGCCACCTTCGCGAGCATTACAGCTTCGCAGAAGGAAGTGACGGCTTTCCATGCACTCTTACTCTGTACCGTGGCCTGGACCAGGTTTGGATGCGAGAGATTGCCGCCGACGACCGCCTCCACGAGGAAACGACACGGTGCCCCGTTCAAGGGGAATGTTATAGGCTGATTATGTCAAACTTCTACGCAACTTTTCTACATTTAATTTTTAGTTCAATGCTACAACATGCTTTATTTATGCATCATCATCAGTCATGTCGATTGAAAAATTTCTCACCTTCTTTCCTATCCGGGTCATCATCAGGCAGGGTCGGCTTCCCAGCATCGACCCAGTACACCCTGGATATGAAGAACGGGCCGCAGTACCCCTCACTGCAGCCCCTATTCATGTCACAGCCAGCCACATGGCAGAGGCACCGGATGCAAGCCCCGTTCAGGTTTGTTATACGCACTCCTGTAATTGGCAAGGTTTTAGATAGATAGACGTTGATGAGCATAAACCGAATTATTGAGTGGAAGATCTTTCGTCAATGTGTCTGTAGGGCGAATATTGGGGTCTGAAAAGTACGCAGCGATTTGTAACAAACACGCTAGATCCGTCCTTTCTCCTATTGCTCAGTTTTCGTTGATGTATTATTAAAGGAAGTACACTTGCACGGAAGACATTTTCCGCGAAAGACACGAGCGCTAACCCACTTGCGTGATAAGACATTTCCGTGAATGGACGTTTACGCGAATGGGCTTTTGCGCGAAAGGACATACTTGCGCGAAAGACACTTGAGAGAAAAGACACTTGCGCGAGAGACATTTGTGCGAAAAGACATTTATGTAAATTCACTTTTGTGCGACTGGACTTTTGCGCGAAAGAAACTTGGCGTGTGTTACGTATGTGTATCAGTCTTTATAAAATATATATTATCTGTGGTATTTCCGGATCCTGTTGTCTTGTCACCGACTCCGATCGCTCGTCATGCAATGGCTGAATACACGATACATAAAATAGTCTGGTCGTCTTATTTATTTATAATATCTGGCCACCCGTCGTAACATGGTGTCAGAAGATACAGAAGAAAAAGAAGTCACAAAAAACCACAGAAGTAAGTGCCGCAAACAGTCAAAAAAAAAAAAAAAAAAAAAAATTTCGAGTAAAACGTCGCCGCGTGGTCCAGCCCTAAAATGCCGGAAAATAAAAACGCAAATAATACAAGTTATCCCCTGCCGCCGAGTAATTTCAGCTTAGATATCAACAACTCGAACATGCCATTGGCTTGGAGAAATTTCAACACAAGTCTAGAGATTTACATGATAGCCAACAATTTAGAAGAACAACCAGACAAACGAAAGGTAGCCATTTTACTACAAATCATAGGCCCAGACGCTCTTCAGATATTTTACTCGTTTAACATACAAATTGACAAGATCACCTATAAGGATTTACTCGCCAAATTTGAAGACTACTTCACACCACGTGTCAATATTTCCGTCGAAAGACATAAGCTGTTCAACAGAAAACAAGGTCCAGATGAAGAAATTGAGACATATGCCACGGATCTCAAGAATCTAAGTATCCAATGCAATTTTGAAGGTCTTGCCGATGATATAGTAAAGGACATATTCTCATGGAACTTAAATTCATCTTGCTCGTACATCAGAGAACGTATCCTGATCGAGAAACCATCAACATTTGATGCCGCCGTCAGTCTCGCTAAAACACTAAGAAATACTAGGTTACAGGCTAAAGCTTTATCAAGCCAAGAAGTAAGTGTCGTTGCCAGTCGTCAATCGCATCACAGTCGCCAAACACATCGTAGTCAAGAGAGTCGCAATCAAAAAAGTCACAGTCAAAGAAGTCACAGTCGTCAAAGAAGTCATAGCCGTCAAGAAAGTCAAAGTCATCAGTCTCAAACAAGTCAAAGTCGTCAATCAAGTAAAGCATCGTCCAGTCAAGAACCTCAATCCAAACAGTCAACCAAGAATTGTTCCAGATGTGGTCAAGTTCACCGAACAAAATGTCCAGCCATAGGAGTCATCTGTAACAACTGCCACAAGCCCAATCACTTTGCCAAGTGTTGCCGCAGCAAACATGTGAGATCCATAGAAGAAGAAGAAGAAAGTACGGGTACTGATACTTATTTTCTAAATAGTCTTTTCACTAATGAGATTTCTGTCAGCAAAAAAAACCCTTATCATACAACTTTGTCCATAAATAGTAAGAATGTAGACTTTTTACTTGATACAGGTGCTGACACTAACATTTTATCATTTAACTCTTATAAAAAACTTAATTTGCCATTGAGTAGTTTAAAGAAAAGTAGTCACAAACTATCAACCTTTAGCGGTGAAGTATTACCGACTGTAGGTCAATGCATTCTGTCTGTCACACATAACAACAAACTATACAATGTTAATTTCCACATTATAGATATACCCTGTAGGAATATTATTGGTCGCAACAGTTGTGAGAATTTAAAATTAGTTAAAAGAGTCCATAATGTCCAATTTCATGAGTCACTCAATGTATCACAGCTTGACAAATATAAAGATCTCTTCTCAGGAATAGGTTGTCTTAAAGATTATGAATGTCATTTGTCAATGAAGCCTGATGCTGTACCGTCTATAGATGCCTGTCGTAGAATTCCATTCAGTCTCTTAGAACAATTAAAAGAAGAATTAGCCATGTTAAAAAAAAATCAAATTATAGTCAAAGTCGAGGAACCTACTGAATGGGTAAGCTCAATTGTAATTGCATCAAAGAAAAATGGTAAACTACGCCTGTGCATTGATCCAAGAAAACTTAATAAAGCCATTATGCGTCCTCATTATCAATTTCCAATTATTGATGAAATTAAATCCAGCCTCTCTGGTTCACAATATTTCACTACCCTAGATGCAAACAAAGGTTTTTATATGCTAAAGTTAGATGAAGCTTCCTCAAAACTATGTACATTCATCACACCTCAAGGTAGATATAGATTCCTAAGACTTCCCTTCGGGATAAATGCAGCCCCAGAACTGTTTCATTCCATCATGACAAATAGATTCAGTGATATTCCAGGAGTCAAAATCATGATGGATGATTTCCTAATTTACGGTCAAACTAAACAAGAACATGATTTTAGGTTAAAACAAGTCTTAGATAGAGCTAGAGAAATAGGAATAAAATTTAATAAAGACAAGTCTAATATATGTAAAAGTGAAGTCAAGTACCTAGGACACATCTTTTCTAAAGATGGTGTGAGAGTTGATGAAAACAAAGTGAAAGCCATTTGCAGTATGCCACCACCAACAAATGTCACAGAATTACAAAGGTTTTTAGGTATGGTTACATACTTAGGCTCATACATAGAGAATTTGTCAGATAAAACTTCTAATTTAAGAACACTTCTGTCTAAAGATAATGAATGGTCTTGGCAAGAGAGACATAATGTAGAATTTAATGAATTAAAGGAATGTATAACAAAAGCCCCTGTCTTGACATATTATGATCAAAATAAACCAATTACACTGTCAGTTGATTCGTCTAAAGATGCCATGGGTGCAGTGATTTGCCATGATAAACACCCCATAGCATATGCTTCAGCTTCATTAAGCTCATGTCAACAGTCATACTCTCAGATTGAGAAAGAGCTGTTAGCAATCCTATTTGGTTGTACAAAGTTTCACCAATATGTCTATGGTCGCCACACTTTAGTTGAAACAGATCACAAACCAATAGTATCGCTGTATAAAAAACCAATTTATAACATTCCACCCCGTCTTCAAAGAATAATGCTAAGATTACAACCATATGACCTGAACGTAACTTACAAACCAGGTAAATATCTTTATGTAGCTGATACTCTGTCTAGAGCAGCTTTACCAGAACAGTCATTACATGATCTAGATTCTGATCTAGATTTACATGTCAATTTAGTCATTAGATCACTGTCAGTTAGTCCAAATAAACTTAAATCTATTCAAGAACAGACTTCCCAAGACAATGAATTGTCACTCTTAAGTAAATATTGCATAACAGGTTGGCCTGAACATAAAAAATTGCTTCCAGACATACTTAGGCCTTATTTTCCTTTAAAAACCGATATACATATAATTAATGGTATTGTCTTCAAAAACAACAGTGTCATTATACCAGTAGCCATGAGAAAAGACATTTTGAAACAGATACATGAAGGTCACCAAGGTATTCATAGTTGCCAAAGATTGGCAAGAAATCTAGTATACTGGCCCAATATGTACTCTGATATAGAAAAATATGTTAATAATTGTCATAACTGTCTCACTAACAGACGCAGCAATTCCAAAGAGTCACTACAGCCCCATGAGGTAAAACCAATCCCTTGGAATAAAGTCGGAGTTGATCTATTTGATTTCAATTCAAACAAGTATGTCATAGTCGTAGATTATTTTTCCCAATATGTCGAGCTTGTAAAGCTAGCAGGTGGTTCTACTAGTAAAATTGTCATTAGTCACCTAAAGTCTATATTTTCCAGACATGGAATACCCAACATTCTAATTTCAGACAATGGTCCCCCATTTAACTCAAAAGAGTTTAATCATTTTGCTTTAGATTGGCAAATACAACATATTACATCAAGTCCCTATTATCCACGGTCTAATGGTCTTGTAGAAAGAACCATAGCCACGGTTAAAAACATATTAAAGAAATGTCTTACTGATAATACAGACCCTCATCTAGGATTATTACAGTATAGGAATACACCTAAAGAAAATATGTATTCGCCTGCCCAATTACTAATGTCCAGGACACTCAGAACTAAACTTCCAGTCTTAGAACAAACTCTGAAACCTAAAATACCTAACTACAGGTCTCTAACAAATAAAACTCAAATAAAAGTGAACAAATCACAGATTTATTATAATAAACATACTAAACCGTTGTCTTCCCTAAACATTGGTGATAAAATTTACTTCCAGAAACAGCCAGACAGTATTTGGACACCTGGTACTGTGTCAGACATAGGTCCACAGCCTAGATCATATACTATTGTCTCCCCGGAAGGTACTTTTCGCCGTAATCGCCAACATATCCTACAGCCAAAACATTCACCAACTGAGTCCGCTCCTAGTAGAAGAAGTTCACTTCAATCCCCATCAGTTCCACTTGACACTGATCCACCGTCGCCTTCCAATATACTGCCGTCGTCATCTCCATCTAATTATCAATCTCCTTGTACAAGTAATCCTGTCCAAGAATCTGAAACAAAAACAAACACATCACATACACCAAATAAACAAACTCAACACACAACTTATTCTTCATTCGGTAGAGCAATAATAAAGCCCCGAAGATTTTGAAAATTGGTCTAGATTAAGTTCTTAATTTGTACTTAGTTTTAATTTAATATACTAAATGTATTGTTTGTTGTACAAGCATTGTCAAACCTAATTTTGTTTTGTTAGTAGCTGTCAAAACTTAGTTAAGTCAATTTGATAGACGTCACTGTCAGAACTGTCGCAATGTAAATGTCAGTCAAGTCAACTTGTCACTTCTTAGAGATGTTCCGTTCCACTTAGTCTACTAGTATATAAGAATTTTGTTAATGTTAAAAAAAAAAAAAAAAAAAAAGAGTATACTTACGTACCATGTTCCACGTAATGATTCCATTTTCTTTTCTTAATAAGGGAGATGTTACGTATGTGTATCAGTCTTTATAAAATATATATTATCTGTGGTATTTCCGGATCCTGTTGTCTTGTCACCGACTCCGATCGCTCGTCATGCAATGGCTGAATACACGATACATAAAATAGTCTGGTCGTCTTATTTATTTATAATATCTGGCCACCCGTCGTAACAGCGTGAAAGAGCCCTCGAAAATCATGAATGATGAAACATTGGCGAATTTTCGGTGGTGCCATCTTTAATTTTGATTTTGGCCCCATCATCGTTGTCAGCGCCCTCGAAAACCATGAAAACGACACCCATGAACTAAAATTTGCAAATTTTCGGTGGCGCCATCTAGAATTAAGATTCTGACCCCATTTTTCTTTTGCGCAAATGGAATCTCACTAGTGTCCAATAGATTGCTTGACTTTAAAAAGATTACCTTGTACTAAACTCAGTTTTTTTTGCGAGTTAGTCCAGTCATTATCGACACAAAAAAGGCAAACATCGCAAACTTGGATATAAACTACTCTAAGGGGACCTAATAACATACAACAAAAAAAACCGGCCAAGTGCGTGTTGGACCACGCACAATTAAGGGTTCTGTAGTTGGGATGAATTTATCCCAAGGACAAACTTAACATAGTAGTTGAAAAACATGTTCTCCCACACATTCCAACTGTAAATGTAAGTTTGTACTCACAATATTGAGAGATTTACCATGCTATTTTAAGACCACAGACTTCTTATAGATTTTCCTGTAATCTACAGGTATAGAACTATTTTCTGTATTTATTTTTCAAAATTTTAAGCTCAGTAGTTTCGGAGATAAGGTGAATGGTCAATTTTCGTCAATTTTCTTAAATAACTCTAGAACTATTTATTTTAAAATTATAAAAAAATATATTTGAGACCCTCATAGTTAAGCCCTTTCATTTGATATGTCACACGGAAGAGCTCGTGGCTAAGTAATAACAGCCACACGGGTTGATCCATCAGGTTAAGCTACGCTTGCCGGGGTTGGTCAGTGGATGGGTGACCATCTTTACATACCGAGACTCCTCCGTGCCTCGGAAAGTACGTTAAGCCGTTGGTCCCGGCTATCATTCGTGGATCTTTGACAGTCGTTACGGGTCGTCAGAAGCCCGAAAGTCTGACAACCAGTCTTACCAAGGGGTATCGTATTACCCAGTTACTGGGTTGTGGAGGTCAGATAGGCAGTCGCTCCATGTAAAATAATGGTATTCAGCTACATCCGGTTAGACTGGAAGCCGACCCCGACATGGTTGGGAAAAGGCTAGGCAGATTGACACGGTATAGTTTGCAAAACTTATTTTTTAAAATTTTCTTATTTGCCCCCCAAAAGTGACCCCCATATTCAAAATTAATTTAATTACTTTACCCGTCTGTGTTTGGGTCACAGAAATTCATATGTGTACCATATTTCTACTAAATCGGTCCATTAGATTGGGAGCAAATTGGCTGTGACAGATGGACAGACAGACAGACAGACACCGAGTGATCCTATAAGGGTTCCGTTTTTTTCCTTTTGAGGTACGGAACCCTAAAAATAAAAAAAATCGTAGTTCGTAGTATCGCTTTTGCGATGATTGATGTTGTTATTGACTGGGCTAAGTAGGCACGGTTTGTCGATGTTAAATCTAAACACACAATGGAATAAACTGTTTTCGGTTTTTTGTTCCCCCATTGTGTGTAGATGTGGTTCACCCACACGCCTACTCTATGGTAGGTGGTAATTGCTATCTGGCCAGTAACCTCACAGAGATATAATATAATTAAATAATCTCAGATTAGCAATAAGTTTTATTTACTAAAGTTTTAAGGGTTCAGTAACCAAATAGCAGAAACGGAACCCTTATAATTTCGTCATGTTCGTTTGTCCGTCCGTCGGTCCGGATATTACACAGCCATTTTACTCAGTCTAAGATCGATGTATGGGAGACCATGTTTTTCAACTACAATGTTACGTTTGCTTTTGGGATAAATTCATCCCAACTACGGAACCGTTCATTGTGCGTGGTCAGACACGCACTTGGCTGGTTTTTTTCTTTGGTTCCTCTTTAAGTGCAACAAGCAATTATAATAAATAAAATAAATAACTACAAATACGTATACGAACGCAATCTGGACGATAACAGAGTTGTAGTACATGGCTCCTGTGATTGCCTTCATCATATTTTACTAAATAAGAACTTTTTTTGCCGATAGACTTTCCCCAAGAATTACAACGGCTGACCTAGAGGTCTTGTTTACTTGATTTTAGCCAGGGAAACCGATCTTTCGACAACCACTTTACAAAAAGCTGTGGTATAGGGTTGTTACGGGTTACGGCGTACGGTTACCTACCTTGTTTTTTGCGGATAGGTACTACCTACTTTATAAACCAAATATTAGATAACTATCGCTCGATGCAAAAAGTTTAAATCCATTTGGAATGATTGACATGTGGTTGTGTTGTTTTTGATACATCTATACTCCATTTGCAATAAGATTAGACATTTGAACAAAACCTTTTTTACAGTCCGTTCAACCGATTTTGACGAGCAAAAAACGCCGAAAAAATCACGTTTCTTCTGATGGCAATAGAAATACACACTGTGAAAATTTCAACTGTCATATCTATTACAGTTCATGAAACTGCTGACAGACAGGCGGACGGACAGCGGAGACTAAGTAATAGGGTTCCGTTGGCACCCTTTAGATAAGGAACCCTAAAAACAAGCTCTTTACTAAAGCAATTTTACAAATTTTTCAGCCTGTAAACACGTTAGAGGAACCTACTTCTTGGCTGCAGCAAAGAAACGACACAAGGAGAAACCTACCATCACCAGCAAAGCGAATCGATTATCTTAATAACAGTGTGTTATACTGCTTAATAGGTATCACATAACATCAATAATACGCTACAGGTAATAATCACATAACCATAATAAAATCATTTCATATTAAAGCTTGAGGTTTAGCCCACAAATTGATATTATTTTCAAGCACTTATTTGTATCCACTTACGCGAATTAACAAATAAACCATGATCTAGAAACAGTTTCCTAAGTAATTAAATACTTTTATTGGTAACAGAATCTACCAAAGTTCATTCTCAATCTGCCTAGCCTTTTCCCAACTATGTCGGGGTCGGCTTCCAGTCTTACCGGATGCAGCTGAATACCAGTATTTCACATGGAGCGACTGCCTATCTGACCTCCACAACCCAGTAACTGGGTAATACGATACCCCTTGGTAAGACTGGTTGTCAGACTTTCGGGCTTCTGACGACCCGTTACGACTGTCAAAGATCCACGAATGACAGCCGGGACCAACGGCTTAACGTGCTTTCCGAGGCACGGAGGAGTCTTGGTATGTAAAGATGGTCACCCATCCACGGACAACCCCGGCAAGCGTAGCTTAGCCTGATGGATCGACCTGTGCGGCTGTTATTACTTAGCCACAAGATCCTCCACAAGTTTCCTAAGTAATTAAATACTTTTAATGGTAACAGAATCTACCAAAGTTCATTATTATTTATAAATGCAAAACAGTTAAAATTAAACAGTCACTTACCTAATACAGACGAAAGAAAACAAGCAAATCCAAGAAGAATCACGACAACAAATATTTGTAACCGCATTTTCTTTGATCACTAATCAAATTACTGTTGCACACAACTTTGTATCACCAAAGTATATTCTACAATAACTTTGTAAACTCAACTACATAAACATTATATAATGTGTATAGTTTACGGATGTTCCGTCTAAGCTTTTGAGTTACAAACGCAATCTAAGTACGCAAGTCGATTCATGGAATTGGATCTAAAAAAGTTTGGGTAAAAAACTTCGACATTGATCAGGTGATTCATCGCTGTTTGCTTTATTTGAGGATCGGGATTGTTTTTATGAACAACCAGGTTATTTATAAACTATAAAAGGTCTATCTATTCAAACACGAAATTTCTTAAGGGTTCATTGTACTTGACATATCTCGGGACCCTGGGGCCCGGACCTTTGGAAGGCGTACGAGGAGCCGAAGCCAACTCGCAGAGGCCCCTTAGGCAATTTTAAATTAAAAGAAGGCACCAGCCGACGATTATCCCTGTATGCACTATGCAATTGCACCCAAGGACAACCCCCGGTTGGTGCAGAACTATTGCAGAACATGGAAACAAAACACATTGGGCCTATGGGTTTGGGTGGCTATAGTGGATTGGGTACCTTGAACTATGGAAGAACTATGTCCCCTGCCTGACCAATGTTATATAATATACACAGATAAATTGGCAGGGGGTGACTTGCACACTCAATAATGGGCCCCCGGAAACGGTCGCTAGCACATAGTGACGTAGCGACAAGGGGCAATATGTCCTGAGGTGCTTGAGGAGTGGAGAGGTATTCCACGGCTCTCAGAACAATCCCAGAGCCCGGAAGATGGTCAAGATCCCTACAAGCACTTACTGGAATACTTCCTTCCTCCGAGCACGTTTGCTCTTGCGAATCTCCACTCAAGCCGGCCAATAAAGGCAAGAATGAGGTGGGAGCTCTGTTCCCGTCATTGTTCACTCCAGCCGGCCAAAAAAGGCAAGAATGAGGTGGGAGCTCTGTTCCCGTCAGTGTTCACTCCAGCCGGCCAAAAAAGGCAAGCCAGAGGTGAAGAACAAGACTTCTCCCGGGAAATAGGGTCCGTGGGGTCGCTACTGTCCAACAGTTCGCCACATGCTGCCCTGCGGGTTCACGTATCTCTCTTGGTCTGGCTCCTCACCCTAGACCTATTTCGGCAAAGTAAACTCCATCGGCACAGAGCCAGAGTTCGGAGCGCGCAAGCCCCACCACGACGTCAACGTAGAGATACGGCGGTGGGGTCATTGTACTCATTATTACGAACAACTTTTACCATGGGACCAAACATGAAATCGCGTAAAAAAATCTGCCGTTTACAAAATGTAGGGAACAGATGAGGTACAATGACCTTATATATTTATACTGTTTCGTTTTAGGAGGCCTATGTTTGCCAGAGGAGCTCGTGGCTAAATAATAACAGCCGCACGGGTCGATCCAACAGGTTAAGCTACGCTTGTCGGGGTTGGTCCGTGGACGGGTGAGCATCTTTACATACCAAGACTCCTCCGTGCCTCGGAAAGCACGATAAGCTGTTGGTCCCGGCTGTCATTCATGAATCTTTGACAGCCGTTACGGGTCGTCAGAAGCCCGAAAGTCTGACAACCAGTCTTACCAAGGGGTATTGTATTACCCAGTTACTGGGTTGTGGAGGTCAGATAGGCAGTCACTCCATGTAAAATACTGGTATTCAGCTGTATCCGGTTAGACTGGAAGCCAACCCCAACATAGTTGGGAAAAGGCTAGGCAGATTGATTGGTGTTTGCCAGATGTCAACTTTAACAGAGGCAAGTGATGAGGTAGACGGCTTCCAGTCTAATAATCTTCTAAATCTCTTCTAATCTAATCTAAAAATCTTATAAAGTCGAAAACTATGCGGCCTAAGAAAAGAAAAAAAAAAATGTTTGAAAATGTGCAAACAGCGCTCTTTGATATGATACCCCCACAATCCCTAGTAGCTCCACTTCGAATTTTTAAGACCCCCTTTCAGTCTCTGTTGAAAAAAAACTTATTTGCAAAACAGTTGGGCAAACGTCATCTAAAACTGTTCCAAATTTCAAGTTGATAGATTAGTAGTTCTTGAGATATCCAGCTGTGACAGACGGACAGACAGACAGACTGCGTCGCACTATAAGGGTTCCTTTTTAAAAAGTACAAGATCTCCATAATTTCAAAAACCAAAATAGTCACGTAGTCTATTATTGGTTCCTTCATAATTGACTAACTGCAGGAAGGATATGGATGATTAGTTTTCAATCAGACTCCGGCGCAAGACATCACTAAATTAGAATATCAGCCACTGATCCTACATACCTACGTAGGAACAAGATCGTGTCTTACTTCTTATGAGGTTCCTCCGATGTGTCACGACTCACGAGTAGATTGAATTATTCATAGTGAGTGGAACTTAAAGGTGACATCCGTGAGCTGAGCTCTAGTTTCAATATCCTGTTATATTTCTTACACCTACTCTGTGTATTTAATTATTAATCTAATATGTTTGGGATGCAACATGTGTCGATACCCTTGACCCATCCCACCTTCCTAGTACAGTGGGCTGTGCTGGTGCGGCTGCTGCAGGTGCGGAAAACCTCAAACGGCGAAAATATTCAAATATTTTTGGGAGTTATATTTTCAAGCCGTTTGGGGTTGAAACACTAGGGCCATGGGGTCCGAGTGCACACTTGGTTTTTCAAGACATCGCTAAACGGTTGGTCGACTCCTCACGTGACCAGAGGGCTGGCCTATTTTTTGGCCAAAGAATCAGTATTGCCATACAACGTGGCAATGCTGCCAGCCCTTTGGGCACTTTTCCTGTTGACAGCGATGCGGACGAATTTTTTGATGCCCTATGATCCTTTCCCCTCCTTTTTTACATACCATGTACCTACATATTATTATTTTATATCTGTTAGTTTAGTTAATATGTAGTACATACAAAAAATCAATAAAGACAATAAGTCACTGAAGAAAAATTTGTTATCACAGAAAAAATAATCAGAACAACACGTCAAATAACCCGCCCCTAACTGTACCTGGTGCAAAGGTGCCTATAACACTTGCTGCATTGCCACGTTGGATAGCAATGGATAATCTTTGCACTAAGAACGAGCCGGAGCGGGAGTCACCCGTTTTCTCAGGGAGCTTATGCCCTATCTCATTAATGAGCTTCTTGGCCTCAGTGCCCCAACAACTCATATTCTCAACGGCAATTGGCACAAAATAGCACGGGTCGCCAACGGAGCGTACTTCACCCTGTTCCTTTCAGCGGCGTCTTCCGCTGCTGCCGACGCGACGGCAAGACGACCGTGTGATCAAGGTGGCTGGCGGCAACAGTGCTGACGCATGTTGTGTCTCAAATTAGGCACTTGCCGTTTCTCCAAGGCACCAGGGTCAGCCCATCCGGCTTCTTGCCGTCAGTCCTGCACAATCCCGGAGGCTCCAGCATGCAGGGGACATCTGCCGACACGAATGCCCTCCTCACAATATTATTGAGGGGTGTCTCCCTGTTTAGCAGACAGAAATTTCATAGAATTTCGTTTCCCAGAAAATGTTTCTCATATAATATTTGGTTATTATATTTTTATTTCGAATATTATTGTTTCAACTACTATTTACTTGAATGAAACATATTTTACAGAAACAAAATTCTATGAATTTTATCACATTTTTTAATTTAACAAACTTATCAAACAGTAGAATTATTTTTTAATGAATAATGTTTGTTCGGTGTATTTTTCCAAGGTATTTTATATTTCAACGAAAATGTAAAAATAGACAGTTGGTGACAGAAACGAATCGCTGCAAAACCGACTCCACGTAGTCTTGTTCTGCCATACCCCTAGAGTGTAATTTAAGCCCGCGTAGGCACGGAGGGGCGAGGCGGCCCGAGAGCTGAGGAGCAGGTGGGGAGCGTTAAAACCATCTGCGACGATAAGCTCGCGTGGGACCGCCGGAGTCCCGCAGCGCCGGAGCCGTGACAGAAACCATGCCTGCTGCATGTTGCATGCTCGCTTGCATGCATGGTGTATGCTTGTTTGCATGCTTCTTACAGGGAAATAAAAACCACATATGTTCACAATCAACTGTTTTCTGCAAGGTGATAAATAAGTCTTTCAATTATTTTCGTATATGACGGGGTCACAGTTCTAACCTAATCTACCCTACTTTTCTGATAGCTAGTCGTATATGACGGGGTCACAGTTCTAACCTAACCTTACCAACTTTTCTGATAGCTAGTCGTATCTGACGGGGTCACAGTTCTAACCTAACCTTACCAACTTTTCTGGTAGCTAGTCGTATCTGACGGGGTCACAGTTCTAACCTAACCTTACCAACTTTTCTGGTAGCTAGTCGTATCTGACGGGGTCACAGTTCTAACCTAACCTTACCAACTTTTCTGATAGCTAGTCGTATCTGACGGGGTCACAGTTCTAACCTAACCTTACCAACTTTTCTGGTAGCTAGTCGTATCTGACGGGGTCACAGTTCTAACCTAACCTACTAATCTGGTAGCTAGTCATATCAGACGGAGTCACAGTTCTAACCTTTTTTTTTTTTTTTTGACGCTGAGAAATGCTTTATGCATCCCCGCTCGTGGGGGACGAGACTGGGTATGTGGGACTCCTGTCGGAATGACAGTATACCCAC
The DNA here is from genome assembly GCA_946251885.1 of Cosmia pyralina. Classification (NCBI taxonomy): domain Eukaryota; kingdom Metazoa; phylum Arthropoda; class Insecta; order Lepidoptera; family Noctuidae; genus Cosmia; species Cosmia pyralina. Next base: position 19,531,712 of record OX276359.1, on the reverse strand, counting down.
TAAAACTCAGCAGTGTTCCCACATCGCCGTGATGGGAGGGCCATGGGAAACCGGCTCAGCCTTTACGTCCACAACCCTCCCGGCGCATGCCCGCCTAGCTGGCGGGCCCCGCGTGCCCCCCCGGATGGGGGGCTACGGGAATGACCGGGAACACCTGGCCATTCCCGTCCGACACTGGTGGGGGCCTGTGCAATACAGGCAAGGATGCCCCCACACCCGTTGCCTGCTGGCCCCCACCTGGGAGGAGTCCTCTGCTCCGACCCCTCCTCCGCCTTCGGAGCGGCGCCGCGTGAGGGTCGTCCTCCCGCGCGCGCTCCGCCGCCATTTCGGCCGCAGAGGATAGGGAGAGCGGCCGACGTCATACCGACACTCCTCTTCCCCTGCGGCCCCACCGCGTCCGCCATCAAACGGTGGCGGCCCCGTCAAGGCCGCGGAAGGTAGGGAGAGCGGCGCACCGCAATACCGGCACTCCTCTCCCGCCGCGGCCTCCAATCCTCAGCCGCGATGCCTCCCATAAGACACCGCGGCCCGCCTCAGTTGCGGTGTCGCCCATACGGCCACCGCAACCTACCCGCTGGCCGCTACGTCGTCGGCTTATCGGCAAAAGCCCTGACGAGCGGCCCCCGCATGGGTTCCTCTTCGCTTCACCGTGGGTGACCAAGCCACGGCTATTGAGCCCCCCCGCCTCGACAATGCGGGAACCCTCCGGGGGGTCACAGTTCTAACCTAACCTAACAATCTGGTAGCTAGTCTTATCTGACGGGGTCACAGTTCTAACCTAACCTAACCTACTGTTCCGGTAGCAGAACATTTATGATGGCGATTCGTTTTCTGGTGGAGTCGCAGCTCTTTTTTTTTTTTTTTTTTTTGTTGCCGGGGTGGAAAATCCTCATGGATGTCCCCCGCCCTGGGGTGAGCGAAGGGGTCTGTCAGACTCTTACTGACTAAAAACCACCCCGGTGTTCCCTTCCCACACCTGGACCGGGGATCATGGGAACTTGGGCGCCTTCCACGATCCCCGGCTAGTGCCGGCCCGCATTTGCGGGCCTCCTCAGGCCTGCGAGGGGAGTGAGGTGCAGGACTCCCCCCGCAACGTCCAATAGGGGCGCGCGCGGAACACTACGCGCCGCCGCCTCGGGTCCAGCTGGTTGGGGGCCGGCGGACGTCCCCGAGTCCACTGTCCCTCCGGACCTGTTTACGGGGGCTGGAAGAGGGCGTTGTCCGCCCTCCGCCGACGCCCGGGCCGCCTTCTGCGGGTCGGGAGAGTCGTCTCGATCTCCCTCTCCCTTTCCGCAGCCTCCTTCCGCGAAATGACGGTTTCACAGAAGGAGATCACCGCATCCCACGACTCGGCGCTCCCGACCATCGAACGAGCGACGGCCGGCAGCGACAGGTCGGCTCCGACCTCTGCCACGAGGGCACGGCGCGGCCCCTCCCATGCGGCACACTCTGCCACTGTATGCCACGCCGTGTCCTCCTGACAGTGGACGCAGTGATGGCACCGAGCGTCCGGCTCCCTGTCCATCTCCATGCCCCGAGAGCACCTGGGTCGCTCGAAACGACAGGGAGCCGTGCTTCCGACCCATTCGCCGAGCACTGGTCGGATCGCCTCGACGGTGGCGAGGCCGGCAGTAGGCCGCAAAAGCCTGTCGCGCCATTCCGTCAACAGGACCTCGCGGAGCCGTGACCGGCGATGCTCGACCTCGCGCTGCATCGGCTCACCGCCCCGCGCCCCCGCCTCCTCACGCCATCGGTACAGTGACGCGAGGGCTCTCGCCTCTAGGTCCCAGCTCTCACCTAACCTAACCTAACCTACTTTTTTGGTAGCTAGTCGTATCTGACGGGGTCAGAGTTCTAACCTAACCTAACCTACTAATCTGGAAGCTAGTCGTTTCTGACAGGGTCACAGTTCTAACCTAACCTAACCTACTAATCTGATAGCTAGCAGCCCCGGTACCGGGTCCCGGTCCGGGCCGGGGGCCGGTGTCCTGTAGCAGCACATTTCTGATGGCGATTCGTTTTCTAGTGGAGTCGCAGCTCTAACCTTACCTAACCTACGTTTTTGGTAGCTAGTCGTATCTAACGAGGTCACAGTTCGAACCTAACCTAACCTACTGTTCTGATAGCAGCACATTTCTGATGACGATTCGTTTTCTGGTGGAGTCGCAGCTCTAACCTAACCTAACCTACTTTTTTAGTAGCTCGTCGTATCTGACGGGGTCACAGTTCTAATCTAACCTTACCTACTTTTCTAGTAGCTACCAGAAAAACCTAACCTACTATTCTGGTTGCAGCTCATTTCTGATGGCGATTCGTTTTCTGGTGGAGTCGCAGCTCTAACCTAACCTACTTTTTGGTAGCTAGTCGTATCTGACAGGATAGCTACCAGATTAGTAGGTAAGGTTAGGTTAGAACCTAATCTAACCTACTAATCTGGTAGCTAGTCGTATCTGACGGGGTCACAGGTCTAACCTAACCTAACCTACATTTCTAGTAGCTACCAGAAAAGTAGTCGTATCTGACGGGGTCAGAGTTCTAACCTAAGCTCACCTGCTAATCTGGAAGCTAGTCGTATCTGACGGGGTCAGAGTTCTAACCTAACCTAACCTACTAATCTGGAAGCTAGTCGTATCTGACGGGGTCACAGTTCAAACCGAACCTAACCTACTAATCTGATAGCTAGTCGTATATGACGGGGTCACAGTTCTAACCTAACCTTACCTACTTTTCTGGTAGCTAGCCGTATCTGACGGGGTCACAGTTCTAACCTAACCTAACCTACTGTTCCGGTAGCACCTCATTTCTGATGGCGATTCGTTTTCAGATGGGGTCTCAGTTCTAACCTAACCTAACCTACTTTTTTGGTAACAAGTCGTATCTGACGGGGTCACAGTTCTAACCTAACCTAACCTACTTTTCTGTTAGCTAGTCGTATCTGACGGAGTCACAGTTCTAACCTAACCTAACCTACATTTCTAGTAGCTACCAGAAAAGTAGTCGTATCTGACGGGGTCAGAGTTCTAACCTAACCTCACCTGCTAATCTGGAAGCTAGTCGCATCTGACGGGGTCACAGTTCTAACCTAACCTAACCTACTTTTCTGTTAGCTAGTCATATCTGACGGAGTCACAGTTCTAACCTAACCTAACCTACTTTTCTGGTAGCTCGTCGTATCTGACGGGGTAACAGTTCTAATCTAACCTTACCTACTTTTCTAGTAGCTACCAGAAAAACCTAACCTACTATTCTGGTTGCAGCTCATTTCTGATGGCGATTCGTTATCTGGTGGAGTCGCAGCTCTAACCTAACCTACTTTTTGGTAGCTAGTCGTATCTGACAGGATAGCTACCAGATTAGTAGGTTAGGTTAGGTTAGAACCTAATCTAACCTACTAATCTGGTAGCTAGTCGTATCTGACGGGGTCACAGGTCTAACCTAACCTAACCTACATTTCTAGTAGCTACCAGAAAAATAGTTGTATCTGACGGGGTCAGAGTTCTAACCTAACCTCACCTGCTAATCTGGAAGCTAGTCGCATCTGACGGGGTCACAGTTCAAACTTAACCTTACCTACTTTTCTGGTAGCTAGTCGTATCTGACGGGGTCACAGTTCTAACCTAACCTAACCTACTAATCTGGTAGCTAGTCGTATATGACGGGGTCACAGTTCAAACTTAACCTTACCTACTTTTCTGGTAGCTAGTCGTATCTGACGGGGTCACAGTTCTAACCTAACCTAACCTACTTTTCTGGTAGCTAGTCGTATCTGACGGGGTCACAGTTCTAACCTAACCTAACCTACTGTTCCGGTAGCAGCACATTTATGATGGCGATTCGTTTTCTGGTGGAGTCGCAACTCTAACCTAACCTAATCTACTTTTTTGGTAGCTAGTCGTATCTGACGGGGTCACAGTTCTAACCTAACCTACTTTTCTGTTAGCTAGTCGTATCTGACGGGGTCAGAGTTCTAACCTAACCTAACCTACTAATCTGGAAGCTAGTCGTATCTGACGGGGTCACAGTTCAAACCTAACCTAACCTACTAATCTGATAGCTAGTCGTATATGACGGGGTCACAGTTCTAACCTAACCTTACCTACTTTTCTGGTAGCTAGTCGTATCTGACGGGGTCACAGTTCTAACCTAACCTAACCTACTGTTCCGGTAGCAGCACATTTATGATGGCGATTCCTTTTCTGGTGGAGTCGCAGCTCTACCCTAACCTAACCTACTTTTTTGGTAGCCAGTCGTATCTGACGGGATCACAGTTCTAACCTAACCTAACATACTATTCTGGTAGCACCTCATTTCTGATGGCGATTCGTTTTCAGATGGGGTCGCAGTTCTAACCTAACCTAACCTACTTTTTTGGTAACAAGTCGTATCTGACGGGGTCACAGTTCTAACCTAACCTAACCTACTTTTCTGTTAGCTAGTCGTATCTGACGGAGTCACAGTTCTAACCTAACCTAACCTACTTTTCTGGTAGCTCGTCGTATCTGACGGGGTCACAGTTCTAATCTAACCTTACCTACTTTTCTAGTAGCTACCAGAAAAACCTAACCTACTAACTACCTACTAACGAATCGCCATCAGAAATGAGCTGCAACTAGAAAGTTGCAGCTCATTTCTGATGGCGATTCGTTTTCTGGTGGAGTCGCAGCTCTAACCTAACCTACTTTTTGGTAGCTAGTCGTATCTGACAGGATAGCTACCAGATTAGTAGGTTAGGTTAGGTTAAAACCTAATCTAACCTACTAATCTGGTAGCTAGTCGTATCTGACGGGGTCACAGGTCTAACCTAACCTAACCTACATTTCTAGTAGCTACCAGAAAAGTAGTCGTATCTGACGGGGTCAGAGTTCTAACCTAACCTCACCTGCTAATCTGGAAGCTAGTTGCATCTGACGGGGTCACAGTTCTAACCTAACCTAACCTACTTTTCTGTTAGCTAGTCGTATCTGACGGGGTCACAGTTCTAACCTAACCTAACCTAACCTACTTTTCTGGTAGCTCGTCGTATCTGACGGGGTCACAGTTCTAATCTAACCTTACCTACTTTTCTAGTAGCTATCAGAAAAACCTAACCTACTATTCTGGTTGCAGCTCATTTCTGATAGCGATTCGTTTTCTGGTGGAGTCGCAGCTCTAACCTAACCTACTTTTTGGTAGCTAGTCGTATCTGATAGGATAGCTACCAGATTAGTAGGTTAGGTTAGGTTAGAACCCAATCTAACCTACTAATCTGGTAGCTAGTCGTATCTGACGGGGTCACAGGTCTAACCTAACCTAACCTACATTTCTAGTAGCTACCAGAAAAGTAGTTGTATCTGACGGGGTCAGAGTTCTAACCTAACCTCACCTGCTAATCTGGAAGCTAGTCGCATCTGATGGGGTCACAGTTCTCTTTCGTTCTAACCTAACCTAACCTACTGTTCCGGTAGCAGCACATTTATGATGGCGATTCGTTTTCTGGTGGAGTCGCAGCTCTAACCTAACCTAATCTACTTTTTTGGTAGCTAGTCGTATCTGACAGGATAGCTACCAGATTAGTAGGTTAGGTTAGGTTAGAACCTAATCTAACCTACTAATCTGGTAGCTAGTCGTATCTGACGGGGTCACAGTTCTAACCTAACCTAACCTACTTTTCTGGTAGCTAGTCTTATCTGACGGGGTCACAGTTCTAACCTAACCTAACCTACTGTTCCGGTAGCAGCACATTTATGATGGCGATTCGTTTTCTGGTGGAGTCGCAACTCTAACCTAACCTAATCTACTTTTTTGGTAGCTAGTCGTATCTGACGGGGTCACAGTTCTAACCTAACCTACTTTTCTGTTAGCTAGTCGTATCTGACGGGGTCAGAGTTCTAACCTAACCTAACCTACTAATCTGGAAGCTAGTCGTATCTGACGGGGTCACAGTTCAAACCTAACCTAACCTACTAATCTGATAGCTAGTCGTATATGACGGGGTCACAGTTCTAACCTAACCTTACCTACTTTTCTGGTAGCTAGTCGTATCTGACGGGGTCACAGTTCTAACCTAACCTAACCTACTGTTCCGGTAGCAGCACATTTATGATGGCGATTCCTTTTCTGGTGGAGTCGCAGCTCTACCCTAACCTAACCTACTTTTTTGGTAGCCAGTCGTATCTGACGGGATCACAGTTCTAACCTAACCTAACATACTATTCTGGTAGCACCTCATTTCTGATGGCGATTCGTTTTCAGATGGGGTCGCAGTTCTAACCTAACCTAACCTACTTTTTTGGTAACAAGTCGTATCTGACGGGGTCACAGTTCTAACCTAACCTAACCTACTTTTCTTTTAGCTAGTCGTATCTGACGGAGTCACAGTTCTAACCTAACCTAACCTACTTTTCTGGTAGCTCGTCGTATCTGACGGGGTCACAGTTCTAATCTAACCTTACCTACTTTTCTAGTAGCTACCAGAAAAACCTAACCTACTAACTACCTACTAACGAATCGCCATCAGAAATGAGCTGCAACTAGAAAGTTGCAGCTCATTTCTGATGGCGATTCGTTTTCTGGTGGAGTCGCAGCTCTAACCTAACCTACTTTTTGGTAGCTAGTCGTATCTGACAGGATAGCTACCAGATTAGTAGGTTAGGTTAGGTTAGAACCTAATCTAACCTACTAATCTGGTAGCTAGTCGTATCTGACGGGGTCACAGGTCTAACCTAACCTAACCTACATTTCTAGTAGCTACCAGAAAAGTAGTCGTATCTGACGGGGTCAGAGTTCTAACCTAACCTCACCTGCTAATCTGGAAGCTAGTTGCATCTGACGGGGTCACAGTTCTAACCTAACCTAACCTACTTTTCTGTTAGCTAGTCGTATCTGACGGAGTCACAGTTCTAACCTAACCTAACCTAACCTACTTTTCTGGTAGCTCGTCGTATCTGACGGGGTCACAGTTCTAATCTAACCTTACCTACTTTTCTAGTAGCTATCAGAAAAACCTAACCTACTATTCTGGTTGCAGCTCATTTCTGATAGCGATTCGTTTTCTGGTGGAGTCGCAGCTCTAACCTAACCTACTTTTTGGTAGCTAGTCGTATCTGATAGGATAGCTACCAGATTAGTAGGTTAGGTTAGGTTAGAACCCAATCTAACCTACTAATCTGGTAGCTAGTCGTATCTGACGGGGTCACAGGTCTAACCTAACCTAACCTACATTTCTAGTAGCTACCAGAAAAGTAGTTGTATCTGACGGGGTCAGAGTTCTAACCTAACCTCACCTGCTAATCTGGAAGCTAGTCGCATCTGACGGGGTCACAGTTCTAACTTAACCTTACATACTTTTCTGGTAGCTAGTCGTATCTGACGGGGTCACAGTTCTAACCTAACCTAACCTACTAATCTGGTAGCTAGTCGTATATGACGGGGTCACAGTTCAAACTTAACCTTACCTACTTTTCTGGTAGCTAGTCGTATCTGACGGGGTCACAGTTCTAACCTAACCTAACATACTAATCTGGTAGCTAGTCTTATCTGACGGGGTCACAGTTCTAACCTAACCTAACCTACTGTTCCGGTAGCAGCACATTTATGATGGCGATTCGTTTTCTGGTGGAGTCGCAGCTCTAACCTAACCTAATCTACTTTTTTGGTAGCTAGTCGTATCTGACAGGATAGCTACCAGATTAGTAGGTTAGGTTAGGTTAGAACCTAATCTAACCTACTAATCTGGTAGCTAGTCGTATCTGACGGGGTCACAGGTCTAACCTAACCTAACCTACATTTCTAGTAGCTACCAGAAAAGTAGTCGTATCTGACGGGGTCAGAGTTCTAACCTAACCTCACCTACTAATCTGGAAGCTAGTCGTATCTGACGGGGTCACAGTTCAAACCTAACCTAACCTACTTTTCTGTTAGCTAGTCGTATCTGACGGAGTCACAGTTCTAACCTAACCTAACCTACTTTTCTGGTAGCTCGTCGTATCTGACGGGGTCACAGTTCTAATCTAACCTTACCTACTTTTCTAGTAGCTATCAGAAAAACCTAACCTACTATTCTGGTTGCAGCTCATTTCTGATAGCGATTCGTTTTCTGGTGGAGTCGCAGCTCTAACCTAACCTACTTTTTGGTAGCTAGTCGTATCTGATAGGATAGCTACCAGATTAGTAGGTTAGGTTAGGTTAGAACCCAATCTAACCTACTAATCTGGTAGCTAGTCGTATCTGACGGGGTCACAGGTCTAACCTAACCTAACCTACATTTCTAGTAGCTACCAGAAAAGTAGTTGTAGCTGACGGGGTCAGAGTTCTAACCTAACCTCACCTGCTAATCTGGAAGCTAGTCGCATCTGACGGGGTCACAGTTCTAACTTAACCTTACATACTTTTCTGGTAGCTAGTCGTATCTGACGGGGTCACAGTTCTAACTTAACCTTACATACTTTTCTGGTAGCTAGTCGTATCTGACGGGGTCACAGTTCTAACCTAACCTAACCTACTAATCTGGTAGCTAGTCGTATATGACGGGGTCACAGTTCAAACTTAACCTTACCTACTTTTCTGGTAGCTAGTCGTATCTGACGGGGTCACAGTTCTAACCTAACCTAACATACTAATCTGGTAGCTAGTCTTATCTGACGGGGTCACAGTTCTAACCTAACCTAACCTACTGTTCCGGTAGCAGCACATTTATGATGGCGATTCGTTTTCTGGTGGAGTCGCAGCTCTAACCTAACCTAATCTACTTTTTTGGTAGCTAGTCGTATCTGACGGGGTCACAGTTCTAACCTAACCTACTTTTCTGTTAGCTAGTCGTATCTGACGGGGTCAGAGTTCTAACCTAACCTAACCTACTAATCTGGAAGCTAGTCGTATCTGACGGGGTCACAGTTCAAACCTAACCTAACCTACTAATCTGATAGCTAGTCGTATATGACGGGGTCACAGTTCTAACCTAACATTACCTACTTTTCTGGTAGCTAGTCGTATCTGACGGGGTCACAGTTCTAACCTAACCTAACCTACTGTTCCGGTAGCAGCACATTTATGATGGCGATTCCTTTTCTGGTGGAGTCGCAGCTCTACCCTAACCTAACCTACTTTTTTGGTAGCCAGTCGTATCTGACGGGATCACAGTTCTAACCTAACCTAACATACTATTCTGGTAGCACCTCATTTCTGATGGCGATTCGTTTTCAGATGGGGTCGCAGTTCTAACCTAACCTAACCTACTTTTCTGGTAGCTAGTCGTATCTGACGGGGACACAGTTCTATCCTAACCTTACCTACTGTTCTGGTAGCAGCACATTTCTGATGGCGATTCGTTTTCTGGTGGGGTCGCAGTTATAACCTAACCTAACCTACTTTTCTGGTAGTTAGTCGTATCTGACGAGGTCACAGTTCGAACCTAACCTACTATTCTGGTAGCAGCACATTTCTGATGGCGATTCGTTTTCAGGTGTGGTTGCAGTTCTAACCTAACCTTACCTACTTTTTTGGTAGCTAGTCGTATCTGACGGGGTCACAGTTCTAACCTAACCTAACCTACTTTTCTGTTAGCTAGTCGTATCTGGCGGGGTCAGAGTTCTAACCTAACCTAACCTACTAATCTGATAGCTAGTCGTATATACCTACTGTTCTGGTAGCAGCACATTTCTGATGGCGATTCGTTTTCTGGTGGGGTCGCAGTTATAACCTAACCTAACCTACTTTTCTGGTAGTTAGTCGTATCTGACGAGGTCACAGTTCGAACCTAACCTACTATTCTGGTAGCAGCACATTTCTGATGGCGATTCGTTTTCAGGTGTGGTCGCAGTTCTAACCTAACCTTACCTACTTTTTTGGTAGCTAGTCGTATCTGACGGGGTCACAGTTCTAACCTAACCTAACCTACTTTTCTGTTAGCTAGTCGTATCTGACGGGGTCAGAGTTCTAACCTAACCTAACCTACTAATCTGATAGCTAGTCGTATATACCTACTGTTCTGGTAGCAGCACATTTCTGATGGCGATTCGTTTTCTGGTGGGGTCGCAGTTATAACCTAACCTAACCTACTTTTTTGGTAACTAGTCGTATCTGACGGGGTCACAGTTCTAACCTAACCTAACCTTACCTACTGTTCTGGTAGCAGCACATTTCTGATGGCGATTCGTTTTCTGGTGGAGTCGCAGTTCTAACCTAACCTAACCTACTTTTTTGGTAACTAGTCGTATCTGACGGGGTCACAGTTCTAACCTAACCTAACCTACTTTTCTGTTAGCTAGTCGTATCTGACGGGGTCAAAGTTCTAACCTAACCTAACCTACTAATCTGATAGCTAGTCGTATATGACGGGGTCACAGTTCTAACCTAACCTTACCTACTTTTCTGGTAGTTAGTCGAATCTGATGGGGTCACAGTTCTAACCTAACCTAACCTACTTTTCTGGTAGCTAGTCGTATCTGATGGGGTCACAGTTCTAACCTAACCTAACCTACTAATCTGGTAGCTAGTCATATCTGACGGAGTCACAGTTCTAACCTAACCTAACCTACTTTTCTGGTAGCTAGTCGTATCTGACGGGGACACAGTTCTAACCTAACCTTACCTACTGTTCTGGTAGCAGCACATTTCTGATGGCGATTCGTTTTCTGGTGGGGTCGCAGTTATAACCTAACCTAACCTACTTTTCTGGTAGTTAGTCGTATCTGACGAGGTCACAGTTCGAACCTAACCTACTATTCTGGTAGCAGCACATTTCTGATGGCGATTCGTTTTCAGGTGTGGTCGCAGTTCTAACCTTACCTAACCTACTTTTTTGGTAGCTAGTCGTATCTGACGGGGTCACAGTTCTAACCTAACCTATTTTTCTGGTAGCTAGTCGTATCTGACGGGGTCACAGTTCTAACCGCTAATATGAAAGCGGCCCTAAACAAAAAAACAGTCAAGCGCACAGTCATGCGCATGCGCACCATGACGTCAGCCGGCACTTCGGAAGTGAAAAAAGAAAAAGAAAAGAAAGAAAAATCGTTTATTTTGCACAAATAAAACGCACATTAAAAACTAAAAATAACAAAGTACACACGTTATGCAAAGTAAGCAAAAGCCTCGTATCCAAGTTGTCTACGATCTCAGACCAAAGACAACAATTTAAAACAGTAAAATAACTATGAACTCTATATTGCCTCTACTCTGTGTTATGACACTAGGAAATGTCATGCAACAAACAATAACAGCAGCAAACAAACAATAACAGATCCGAATTGCATAGTGTAAAAATAATACTTTTATAACAAAAATAACTAAAACACATTAATCCGTGCGTCGTATCTGTGCAAGAAAGGTCGTTGCTCAGCAAAATGCCGTGACGTCGGACGAGCCTATCATCAGCGGCGCTGATTTTCAGCAACTACCTATCGAATGACGTAATGACGTCCCCCTGTGTAACATAATATCTCGGGTAAGTAACTTTATTCACAGAGATACGTGTGAGTTTAGCTGAACATAATTTACCAATAAATAAAGATAAACATACAGAATAAAATAAATAAATAACATACATACCTATATGTCTTCAGCTATGCGTAACTTATAGAAACAAAAATGAACAGCCATTTGCAAACAGCCATCAATCAAATGTGAATCAAAGCATGGCGTTTTCAACCGCAACTTTTTCTGTTAATTAAATGTTGTGTGTTTTTTTTTTTTTCTTCTAACCGACAAGTATGTTTCTCAGTTCAAAGCGGTTCAGGTATAGCTTGATATAATATAGTAAGTAATGCTAATGTGGAAATACTATTTTAGTGAGGCGAATGGATCATGGATCTCTGGATCATGGATGTACGTTTACGAACTAGCTAGATTACAAACAATGCCGAAGTGGTTACAAACAATGCCGAAGCGACGAAGATTCATGGAATCTTGTAACACTTGAATGTTTTTATGTTTGCCAGAGAACTGGACTCTATTTTAGTGTGCGTTTCGTTTGAATGTATGATCGTATAAAATTCACAAAAATATGTATGTAAAGAGCAACACAGTTAGTTTCAGATTTCTAGATTTCTAGATTTTATGGTTTAAAATGCAGGCTGTGTTAGAACTGTGACCCCGTCAGAAACGACTAGCTACCAGGAAAGTAGGTTAGGTTAGGTTAGAACTGTGACCCCGTCAGATACGACAAGCTACCAGATTAGTAGGTTAGGTTAGGTTAGAAATGTGACCCCGTCAGATACGACTAGCTATCAAAAAAGTAGGTTAGGTTAGGTTTGAACTGCGACCCCACCTGAAATTTAATCGCCATCAGAAATGAGCTGCTACCAGAATAGTAGGTTAGGTTAGGTTCGAACTGTGACCCCGTGAGATACGACAGCTACCAGATTAGTAAGTTAGGTTAGGTTAGAACTATGACCCCGTCAGATACGACTAGCTACCAGATTAGTAAGTTAGGTTAGGTTAGAACTATGACCCCGTCAGATATGACTAGCTACAAGATTAGTAGGTTAGGTTAGGTTAGAACTGTGACCCCACTAGAAAACGAATCGCCATCAGAAATGTGCTGCTACCAGAACAGTAGGTTAGAACTGTGACCCCGTCAGATATGACTAGCTTTCGGATTAGTAGGTTAGGTTAGGTTAGAACTGTGACCCCGTCAGATACGACTAACTACCAGAAAAGTAGAAATTCTTTAGAACTATTAGCTATAAAACAACGTACAATCATTATTGAGGGCATGGTGACAGGGGAACCTCCCCGAGCAACGAGGTCAACTCAAAGCGATAGCCATCGGCCTTCACCATGGAACCGCAGGTGCATCTGTGGGGTTCACACACCTTACAGCCCAGGCGGTTGCCCACCGCCACACGCAAAGTATCGTCATCAAGCAACGAGCCCAGGTGAGGCAAAGGAAGCGCGTGCAACCATTATTCCGGGTCCGACCGCCATACAACTGTTTCTATGGATACAGCCCTGAGTCTGGCTAGATCAGCCCGATCAGCCTCCGAGGAACCCACCAACATCTGTTCCTGGATCAGCCTAGACGAGACGTCATTACTTTAAAAAACTCAATATTTAAATATTTTATTTAACTAATAGAAATAAATATTTGTTATCTCGGGTATTTAAAAACGTGTTTGAATCTAGGTTCGGAGGAGCTCGTAGCTAAGTAATATCAGACGCATGGGTCGATCCATCATGTTAAGCTACGCTTGCCGGGGTTGGTCAGATGGGTGACCATTTTTACATACCATAACCAGTCTTACCAAGGGGTATCGGGTATAATATCATATATCGGTGTCATCAACCCAGTTACTGGGCTGTGGAGGGCAGATAGGCAGTCTCTCCATGTAAAATACTGCTATTCAGTTGCTCCCGGTTAGACTGGAAGCCGACCCCTACATAGTTGGGTTTTCCCTAGTCACCTTGCGAAGACCCCCCCCCCCCCCCCTCAGGTTTGTGCTATGCTAAATTAAATGAAAGATTGAATGATTTGTCTTGACTTTCTGCATCTTCTCATCAGTGTAAGCAGGTCATTGTGTTATAGTCGCCGGCCGGCACGTAACTTGGCAAGAATCGTTAGATGCGCATTTGGTTTCTTTACTAACTAAACTGATATGTTTTATGTAATAATGTTTTCAATAGGTAGAATAATGGCAAGCAATAAAAGTAAAAAAAAAAATTGTAGCACTAAGTGCACAGGCGCGAATTTACTCCCACTTCGCCAAAACCTTGCCAAGTTACGTGTCGGCAACTAAAAATGGGTTTTCCATAAACTATTAAACCGAGTAATATTTTACAAACTTTTCTTTGGTTAAAAAGGGAATTCTAGTCACCAACATACTGAGTGCCAAAGTGCCAATGAATTAGTGCCAGGTAAAAAGTATTGTTACTTGTTAGTGTCGCGCCGAAATCGATCTCCGTTTTGTCCGTGTTGTTGTATGTTTTGTATTGCTGGTAATGGTTTGCGATAATAGAGTAGGTAACACCTCAGGAGAACACGAAAATAACTTCAATATTATTTATTTCTGATAATAAATTCGTTAAGACGTATTCCAAGAGTTGTAGAACATACATTCATTCTGTCAGGTACTTACTACCTACAGACAACAAACTTTTAGCAAACAGTTACTAAGTATATCTTCCTAACTGCGAGAGAGGACCACGTTATTAGTATAAAAGAGATATCTAGGCAGGGTATACTACTAACATATTTGTATGTGAATTGCTTCATGTTCAATTTCGTGACAATATACAATTTTGTGTTGGTGTGTTACAATGTAGGAGTATTGCAAAAACAAAGTAATATTATATATAAAATATTATATAAAAAAAATTTGAGAGGTGTCAAGGGACACCCGGATGGAACTAAGTTCCTTTCGATTAATTAGTAAAGGAATTGTAATATTTTTTTTTATTTTTTTTTGTTATATCTGGCTTGCTTTCTATAATAGAGAGAGAGAGAGAGACAGAGAAACATGCGCACGTCGCACAGCTTACAATAGCTTACTATAGCAAAAAGTGTCGTTACAACTTTTCGTGAGAATTTTTTCCGTCTAGCCCCCTTCCACAACGCGCGATAAGGAACTTCGTTCCAAAACTTCGTTCCAATTGAACATGAAGCAATTCACGTACAAATATGTTAGTATACCCTGCCTAGACATCTCTTTGGTTGACTGTACCTACTTAAGTTAAGGCAGGTTTAATTACTTCTTCTTCTGCCTAAGGGCAGTAGCTGACAAAGTCTTTGACATGACAGGGCTTGGCGCAGCACTGGTCTGCCAAGGAAGCTGAGGGGTCTCTCTTCATCACCTGTCCCTTCCATTCGTGGTGATGATGACTGTGTTGGTGATCATGCTGGTGGTCGTGTTGGTGGTGATCTGGGGACGAACATTTTAGTTTATAACTCGTGCTATTATTAAAAAGTAGTAAATCTCCCTAAAAGACGAAATCATGAAATGGCTTGCATGGGGCCTATATTTTAAGGGGGGGGGGGGGGGGAGGGGTTTGTAAGGAAAGAGCCATAACAATTTACGTACACTATCGTAATTATTGAAAACTGTGATGTCGTGTTCATATCAGTTCGTGGCTATATAAATAAAAACCTTTTGAGGTTAGATCCATATTTTCATGATTTTAAATTGGATAAATCGATTTATCCAATTTAAAATCTGACCCTTTGGTCAGATAAATAACTTACGCTGCACTTGTTGAAGGTTGAAGAAGTCGAGGTCCCCATCCTCGCAGACACGTTTCATGGCAATGGCTAGCTCGTTCCCGCACACCTGAATCATCTTGCCGCGAGGATGCTCTTCAGCAGATGATAGTGCCAGAGTGCATACCACCAGGGCACAGAGAAGCTTCATTTTGATGCTGTTGAAGTAGGTTTAGTCTTTTTCATTTCTGCAGAATGTGATGTTAGAGAGCTCAAAAAAATTGGAAATCTGTGAAAGGCCTATTTGGCGGTACAGACAAGATTTGGAGAGCCACCAGCCACTATCAAACTGATAAACTTGTTCTGAAAAAATTGGCTCCATCAGGAAATATATTATTAGTACAGAATAGGTATTAATTTTATCTTGCTAAGAAACTTCCATTTTCTTTCCATCCATTTGCAAAATGTAACGGCAGTTTTTGAAATGGTTCATAAGAACGAGTTCGAATTTGGAAGGCGTCCAGCATGACTTTAATTATTGATGACCCCAGTAATTTTTATGCATTGCTTTAGGAACAAAGTTTTAAAACAAATCCAAAGAGTTTAAAAAAATGAATTGACGTCTCTTACCTTTCAACACAACTTATCAACAATACTGTACCCAGAAATTAGGAGCATCGTTTATATAGGTACTTATGTCTGATAATTGCTTCCCTCTTCATTGGACGACAACAGGATGCCTGCATTAACCCACAGCAAGTCATTTTAGACGTACTTATTTGCATAATAGCATCAGTAATGAACTTTGAAATGCGGGTAAGAAGAAAGAGCAGTAGTATGTCCCAGATAGATTTTTATAATTAGTTTCGCAAGTTTGGGATATTCCTCGAAGCGCACCAACTTTGAGCTGCACCAAATGAAGCGCACCAAAAGTATTCCTCGAAACGCACTTTTCAAGTGCGCTAAGGAAATCAATTAAAAATATACTTTTCACTTCAGTAGCTCAAACATGTAGGTTTTGCTGCCTGAAATCAGAGAGCAAAATACGATTTTGCTCACTGAGTGAGACCAAGTAACTTTTTAATTTTTTTTTTTTCAGAAAGTCGCGAATGTCTTATTCAGCTTTCACACAAATTCAAATTCAAAACATTCACACTCACATTTCTGTCATCTTGGTAGTTTTCAAAACAACAAATGATTCAATTTCAAAACCTGTGTTTTTACCATTATTGCGCTTATTATTAATCTAGCTGGGGCGACTAGCAGAAACATGACATATTTTGACTATTGATTTCGGGATCAGATTTTCATTTTCACACAGCTCAGCAGGGCACTTTTGACCGTAGCGGCATCGTGGTCGTAGCGGTCGATTTTCAAGTTATTTTTCTGTTATCAATCTTCGTTCGTGATTTGATTCTGCGCTATGTGCCTGTACTAGCCAGTCAGCTCTTTTAGAGAATTAAGATAGATGTGCAGGTCATCAGCGGTATAGTTGTAGTAAACATGAGTTTGGTTTTTGGTTTAGCCGAGTACCACTAATCAAGTTTACATTAACGCATTCAAGGAAACTCACTCGAGAAACAACAGAAGTTACATTGTTATAACGCCGATGGGCATTCAGTGGCCCTCAACGTGTTAAGTACCACAAAATATTGTAAGATCGTCTGATCTCAAACTAAAAGCATTCTTCGATTGGTAGTCAAAAGGAGTCAGGAGGAAATAAAACAAAATATATAACCCTAAAGACTAGTTCGATTTTATTAAATGTTTTTTTTAGAAAAATATAAATATAATTTTTGATCCTTGACGTTGGTTAAAATTAAAAGGTTCCAAACATTTACGAACGAATACGTTATTATTTCCTCTATTTCTATAGAGGATCATGAGGTGGCATACCGAAGTATAAGCTGCGAGGATTAAGAAGATATTTGAAGTGTTTGAGGTACTTAGGATACTTGGCAACAGGGTAACCTATCCCGTGTATCTATGGTTCCTGGATAAACCAACCTGCCAAATGCACTAGGCTAAAGCTACCATTGTCAGTCAGGATCACAATTTTTAAACACAACATTATAATGTGTAGATTTGTCTTGTAATTGTGTTGTCTTCTTGTTTTTATTACTGGCCAGAATGTGTTGATGATTTTATTCAATTTATTTATTTAAGATATACGTATACAACATAACAGATTTAAATAAATCTAAGGCGTTGTACAGCAAAATAATGATGTCGTTTGTTATTTGTTCCATCGGTAATCCAGGGTTGTTGGTTCACTTTTTAACAGAAAATTAATCATAATTCCAATCGTGCTAAAAACTGACAGTTTAATAACTTAAAAAAATCTCTCGCATCGTATGCTCCGCTAGCCTTTCCATCCCTCGCAAGAGTCTTCGTTTTAACGTCCGTAGTGTTGGTGTTGGCCCTGGGCGTGGGCTACTGCACTGACGCACTGGTTGAATACATTGACGTAGCCGAAGGGTAGTTCTCCAACGCACCCGTATCCTCCTTTCTTGTGGATCGCCATGTAATCGTAGCAGTCGACGCGGCCGTCTCCATTGCAGTCCTGGGAAAGACATAGCGATTATAGAAGAGTAATCTATATATAAATAAAAAGAGAAATCCTAACTGACTGACTGATTGACTGACTCATCAACGCCCAGCCCTAACCCTTGGACTTAGAAAGCTGAAATTGCACAGAGGTTTCTTTTATAATGTAGACAAGGAATAAGGAAGGAATTCCCGGTAGTACGTTCCCGTGGGATATTTTCCGACATCCACGCGGGCGAAGCCGCTAGCAAAAGCTACGGCCGAGATATCTTGGCGAGTCCGAACTTCGCGCAGAAGGCTGCGCAGTAACATTCTTTAGGAATCAAACGGTGACATGCGAGGCAAGTGTGAGTGAGAGAACATGCGCGAAAGTTCGTAGTGCCTATGTTCAGACTCGCCAAGATATTTCGATCGTAGTATACTGTGTAGTTATGTAAGAAAAAGGTTTGCTGGTGCCTAGATTATGATTCTGGTCTCCGGCCGCGGCAGTCTGTCTCAGTCTGATAAATTAATTGGGTTTCAAGACCAGTCTACATTACGAGAGATTACTTTTCAGAGTTATGTAGCGTGGGCTAGTCTATGACTATGGGTTGTTAGGTTAGGTTAGGTTATTAGGGCAAATCCCATCGGACTTGGGACTTTAATGCCCATTTTCACCAACCCTAAATCAATCTGCCTAGCCTTTTCCCAACTAAGTTGGGGTCGGCTTCCAGTCTAACCGGATGCAGCTGAATACCATTATTTTACATGGAGCGACTGCCTATCTGACCTCCACAACCCATTATCTGGGTAATACGATACCCCTTGGTAAGACTGATTGCCAGACTTTCGGGCTTCTGACGACCCGTAACGACTGTCAAAGATCCAAGAATGACAGCCGGGACCAACGGCTTAACGTGCTTTCCGAGGCACGGAGGTGTCTCGGTATGTAAAGATGGTCACCCATCCACGGACCAACCCCGGCAAGCGTAGCTTAACCTGATGAATCGACCCGTGCGGCTGTTATTACTTAGCCACGAGCTCCTCCAACCCTAAGTGACACTTAAAAGAATCCCTAAATAAAAGTTGAAAATCCAACAGTGCAATAATATTTAGGGATTTATTTAAGGGTCACTTCTTTTAGGATTTGATCGAGTCTCTATGGAAACAGAGAATTGATTTTGTTCACTCCGTTGAACACTTTAAGACATCAAATGCTAGGTGTACTTCCATCTCCTATTATTTTAGGTCAGTGACACACAGCGTAGTCGTGGTCAGTGCCACTCACAGGTGCCACTTCATCACTGGCAATTACAGTAACAATGTTACAATGGACGTAACTTAATTATCACTTGACGTTTGAATGAGCTTCTTTGGCATCTGATGCTGGCATAGCTATTGCATAAACAACATCAACTTATGAAATAATTAACACTGTTGCGTCCTCAGAGCTAGTGTCTCTATTATCGGATTTAAAAACAAAGGCATTTTTTTTTGTTTTGTCTTCATATTAAGTATTTGACCGTATATGTATATAGGAATTTTTACATTCAACAAACTTATCAAACAGTAGAATTATTTTTTAACGTAAATGACTAACTAACTAACTATACAATTAAATACAAAACAAAAGGACACTTAGGCGTCGAAGTACTCGTCCGCATCGATGTCATCCGGAAACGTGCCCAGAAGACTGGCAGCCTTGCATTAAGTATTTAATTCTTATCAGTAACACTTTCAGCCAGTGCTGCCGTTAATGATACAGGGTGGTAAAGATCGGCTTATGTTTCCTGGGGGTAGCCCGCGAAATTCTAAATTTCTTACGTTTTTTGCAATTTGCAAGTCAGTATTAGGTTGTATATTGATCTAAATATGATCCGATATTTATTTATAGAATTATAATAATAAAAATCATCTATATAACTCTCTAAGTTCATATTGCCCTATTGAATGACTATTTCATGAAATCATGAGATTTGAGGTCAATATGGAGTTGTATTGCTGATTCCAATGATAATTCTGT
Source organism: Cosmia pyralina (assembly GCA_946251885.1). Lineage (NCBI taxonomy): Eukaryota > Metazoa > Arthropoda > Insecta > Lepidoptera > Noctuidae > Cosmia > Cosmia pyralina. The sequence goes on along the minus strand of OX276359.1, from coordinate 19,512,057 downwards.
TGTTGTTGTTCTGTGTTTGTGTTTTTCGTTTTTAGTTCTGTGTTCTGTTCTGTGATTGCGTTGTGTGGCGCGAATCTTATTTTAATCATCATACAACCTGACACTGACCTGCAAATGGCAAAAAACGTAAGAAATTTTGAATTTCGCGGGCTACCTTAGCATATCCCCTTAAAACTTAGAGCTTTTCAAAAAAACAAAGAATGTATTTTTTACTTTTCTTATAAATTGAGCTCACTTTGCTGTGTACTCTCATTTACTTGTTGGATTTTAGCCTGATGAATATCTTGGTAGCATTTCTGCCTAGCCTTTTCCCAACTATGTTGGGGTCGGCTTCCAATCTAACCGGATGCAGCAGAATACCAGTATTTTACGTGGAGCGACTGCCTATCTGACCTCCACAACCTAGTAACTGAGTAATACGATACCCCTTGGTAAGACTGGTTGTCAGACTTTCGGGCTTCTGACGACTTGTAACGATTGTCAAAGATCCACGAATGACAACCGGGACCAACGACTTAACGTGCTTTCCGAGGCTCGGAGAAGTCTCGGTATATAAAGATGGTCACCCATTCACGGACCAACCCCGGCAAGAATAGCTTAACCCGATGGATCGACCCGTGCGGCTGTTATTACTTAGCCACGAGCTCCTCCAGAGACCTATAGCACAGTATAAAATATGATGTATAGACTGTGCCTATAGTAACTCCAGGAGAACAACTTCTGACTCTCTGTTATTTAAATAGCCTGTTGTATGTAGGAGTCATCAGAGTTCAGTCACGACTTTAATAGATTTTAAGAACGAACATTATGCATGAATAATTTTAAACTTATTAGTGTTTGTGGTGGTTCTCCAAGTATTTCGGGTGATGTCATTTCGTCTCGATATGGTAATGAGCGCACAATGACAACAGATTTGCATGTAACATGTTACGCCCACGATTTTATGTTACGGCTTTGTAGGAAAGATTACAAAAAGTAGCACAAGAATTTCAATGTTAATACAATTCCTTTTTTTTTGCTGTAGTTTTTGGTTAATTTTTAAACATAGGTACAAAAAATGACGATGTTCTTGTCGTATTTTTAGGGTTCCGTACCTCAAAAGGAAAAAACGGAACCCTTATAGGATCACTCGTGTGTCTGTCTGTCTGTCTGTCCGTCTGTCACAGCCAATTTGCTCCGAATCTAATGAACCGATTAAGTTGAAATTTGGTACACATATGAATTTCTGTGACCCAAACACGGAGGGTAAAGTAAATAAATGAATTTTGAATATAGAGGTCATTTTTGGGGGACAAATAAGAAAATTAAAAAAAAAGTTTTGCAAACTACACCATGTGGCATATCCAATGAAAGGGCTTACTATGAGAGTCTCAAACATATTTTTTTTATAATTTTAAAATAAATTGTTTTAAAGTTATTTAAGAAAATAGATGAAAATTGACCATTCCCCCCCCTTATCTCCGAAACTACTAAGCCTAAAATTTTGAAAAAAATACAGAAAATAGATCTTTACCTGTAGATTACAGGAAAACCTATAAGAAGTCTGTGGTCTTAAAATAACATGGTAAATCTATCAATATTGTGAGTACAAACTTACATTTACAGTTGGAATGTATGGAAGAACATGTTTTTCAACTACGATGTTAAGTTTGTTCTTAAGATAAATTCATCCCAACTACGGAACCCTTCATTGTGCGTGGTCCGACATGCACTTGGCCGGTTTTTTTTAGTAATGTTTATACCGCATTCGCATTTCGAGCCGGTTAATTATGATTGTTATATCAAGAAGAGGAAAATCATCATATTAACGTGGAAGTCTCATAAAATGAGATGATTTGACCAAAACTTCGGGAATAGACATAATAATATTACCTATTTTAAACTATTCTCCATTTACAATAAGATTAGACATTTAAAAAAACCTTTTTTATAGTCCGTTCAACCGATTTTGACTTCTATTGCGTTGGTGGCATGACAAATGACAGCTGCAGTAAACAGTTGGTATTGTAACAACTTTTTTGCCTTTAATGCCATCCTTAGGCCTAACGGAATAGAAGTCAAAATCGGTTCAACGGACTGTAAAAAAGGTTTGTTTACATGTCTAATCTTATTGTAAATGGAGTATAGGTGTAGAAAAGAGGGTAATTTTTTTTTGGTAAATTTGCGTCAATGAACAGCTGACTAAGGCTATAAACGAATCTGAGTCAGACGGTAAACAATATGGAGGGTTATGTTCAGCTTACCTGAGCGAACTTCTTCATGTATCCTTGGACTGTGAGAGCGGCGCAGTACGGGTCATTTGTGCAGTTCGGGAACGCTGGAAAACAATGAAAAAAAAAACAAATGAATAATGTAAACATAAGAAATATTACGTAGCCAGCAGCTTCCTCAAAATAATAGTACTACTCTGGAATACCTACTACTTTGTGGATGTTGGCGTTTAGACGAGGTCATTGTACTCATCATTATGAACAACAATTATTATGGGAATCAGCTCTTTCCTACATTTTGACGACTAGTTATGTGAACATAAATGTAGGGAACAGCAGATTTTTTTACGCGATTTCAGGTTTGGTCCCATAGTAAAAGTTGTTCATAATCATGAGCACAATGACCCTTTACGAGGTTGTGTATTATTTAAGTTATACCTTGTATATCTGGGCTCTGAGCCCATAGGTCTGGACTGATTTACCAGTTTCTACCGAAAGTTTCCACATATTATATACTTTTTAAGATTCTGAGTTCCGGCTGCTGGTTGTTACACAAGGATGTGGACTTTCGGGTCACTCATAGTTGCTTATCCAGACACCTAGAGTACCTATATGGAAATATACACGAGGACCGACGTCATCTGCCTAGCCTTTTCCCAACTATATTGTCGTTTGCTTCCAGTCCGAATACCAGTATTTTACATGGAGCGACTGCCTATCTGACCTCCACAACCCAGTAACTGGATTATACGATACCCCTTGGTACGACTGGTTGTCAGACTTTCGGGCTTCTTATGACGCGTAACGACTGTCAAAGATCCACGAATGACAGCCGGGACTAACGGCGAGGCACGGAGGAGTCTCGATATGTAAAGATGGTCACACATCCACGGACCAACCCCGGCGAGCGTAGCTTAACCTGACGGATCGACCCGTGCGACTGTTAGCTTAGCCACGAGCTTCTAATATTAATATTAACATTAATTAATCGACCTAAACACTAATATTAACACAATTAGGAGAAACTAAATTTTTATCACCCTGTAGGGTAATCATGTGTACTTTGCCATAATTATCAGTAAGTCTTAAAATATCGCATGAATTTTAAAAGTAATAATTGTATATCTCTACATATTCAAATAATTTTAAGTGGCGTGACCCACGAGTGATTTATTTGGCAAAATCGATATTTTAAAATCGATTTATCTAATGGCTGGCTTAAACTGGTAATAAAATCATCAATTAGTTAAATCAAGGCCGGTCAGTTTTAAGAAACAAGTATACTTGACGTAATTGGTATGTATTTACCATATTTAGGTATCGATTATATATAAGTGATTGATTTAAATATAGATAACATTACTGGTGTCAAGCGTGCAAATTAACAAAAGAGATTCATGAATAAATTACTACCTACCTACTTGGAAACACTGATGTCTCTAAGCAAATATTTTCGCTCAGACAGAGGTAGGTAAATTCTCTGTAGACCTCTGTTTGCCGTGAAAAACTACGGTTGATTCGCCGAGTATAGACACAGTCGTCAGCGTTGTATGGAAGTTTAATGACGATATGGCGGCACTACGGCACGGGGCGCCGCCGCCCGCCCGCGCCGTCCGTCGTCGTATATCATAGAAGTTGTGGTTTGCCGTGACTGAGACAAGTTCACACATTCTGCGGTGCCGTACCACACTATCGTAAAGAAACCGCGCCGTGAACAACTTATTGCACTTCTGCGTTCAAAAAAAGCACGCTTTTAAAAGGGCAGGCTCGACAACGACGCATATTCGAAACTCGAATGTTTATCAGCCAGCCATGGAACTGATGTTTAAATTCTAGAAGGCAACTTTTTTTTTGAGATTGTACCCACAAAAAAGTTGCATACCTACTTAACATTGTTTTAGCAACTCATGTATAAAACATTGCCAGCAACATAATTGCCTTTGAATACGGGGCTTAAAATAAATTGTACAGAACATCGTCTTACCATCAGGCGCATCAGGCGACTGTCCATTCAGGGTAGGTTTGCCGGCATCAGCCCAGTACGCCCAGGTGATGTGGAACAGTCCACAGTGGTCACCTTCGCACTGAGTGCCGACCTTGCACCCGGACACAGCCTGGCAGATGCAGCCGAGACAAACCTCCGTCACCGGCTGCTCTTGCGACGAGCCTTGTAAGTGAGCTGGAAATTACGAATAAATCATTTTATTTAATTATTCTTACAGAGAAAAATACATAAAGGTAGTAAAGAGCACAAAGATACTGCTTATTTCATTAGAAATTTCTTTCACCAGAGTTGATGAGAGACGTAAACACAGTGTGTTTAAATAATTATATTAATTAATAGTTCATATTAGTGGTTTAAAACATTTTATAATTTAAGTGAGTAACTTAGTCGCTTGTAGGGAAAAAGATTTCATGAATGATAATTATGCGATATTCGGTTTTTATCCCGATTACCTGACTGTTCCAACAGTTTTATTGAATTTGTAAAAATATAATGTATTTTTTTTCGTTATTAGTTTATTACACCCTCCTTTTGATGTTATTATTCTATTAAAATCATGAAAACATCGCTCACGATAAAAGCTCATCGATCAAAGTTTAAAACGCAAGAAGAAAACATGCACGAAAGAGTCCAACGACCATAAAGTTTTACGTAGGTATTGAGATTACGAACTTTTAAAATTAGAATACAAACTTAAATCAATAAAGGTTTTTAATGGTGATGTGGTGTACAAAAATCCCAGATCCAAGGTGGCATACCTTTGTATGTGGTGACGAAATGTATGGATATGTAAATGTGACCGCAGAATGTAAAGTGGCAGGTCCTGTTTAAGGTCAAGGTAATTTTTGTGGCCATTGCTGAGCCTTGTAATGTCCGATGATGTAGGTATAAGTTGTTTATATTGCTTGGCCCTATAAATATTCCTATATTGGTCCTTGGCCTTAGATTTTTGTTTTAAAACTACGATTGCTAAAGAAGAAAACTTAACATAGACCTCTAAGTAGGTAACATTGATATTTACACGAATTATTGCTGAAGTTTGCCCGACTTTTGTACAAAAAGTATAGGTAGGTACTTAATAAAATATCTACGAAAACTAAGAAAAGGATCAATCTTGGATGAGACTGGCACAGGAGCATAGACAAAGATTAGCTTTAAGAAAGTGGGTGATGGCGGACTGTGGATGATGACGATGTTGACGATGCAATGATGAAGTGAGAATATTTGAACGCATGAATACCTACCACGTAATCATATATAGCTCCCCTCATATACAAAGAATATATTGCCAAAGGTAATCCATATGGGCGTAAGACTATCATTGGCCATTTGGTCTGAGTACTGAAATGATTGACGTCAGTTAAATAAGGCGCTCTTGCACCACAAATCACTAAATGCGTTTAGCGCTAAACGAATTTAAAACTTCATTCGTCTCTGTCAACTCTTTGGTGTTGCTATTCAAGTTTTAAATTCTTTTGGCGTGGTGCAAGTGGACCTTAATAATTAACTAAGCATTCATATTTTAGACTCGATGTTCTTGTCAGGTATTATTAAATTGTTACCGAGAACTTTAGTTAGATCACCAAATTTTTACGCTCGGTTTTCCCAAATACCCTACATGCCTTGCATTTGAAGGAAGATCCGTGTGGGTTTACCTCACAAATATGACTTATTTTTTTCTCACTTCTAAGATTTTCCGCTTGTTAAGCTATTTTATTATATATAAATTATGATTGCCTATTACATAGTTACCATTGTTCTCTGAATACGTCAGTGTCGAGTCATCGAGAGATGCAAATTATTATTTGTCCAAACATTATGGACTTAAATGTCGAGGTCAAGGTTATTGAAGGTTATTTTGTTGGTTCTATAAAACACACGATGTGTTTTATGAGCTACTTGACTTTAATGCGTATATAAAGTGGGTGTCCTGGTCATCACGTCATCCAAGTAGTCCAGTGATCATCATTGAGTCTTGCTCATCGCCATTTTAGCTTTAAGCTTAGAGTATTTGTTACGTTTAAATGCGTTCGTAAGGCTATACCTCTGTGCCTCGCGATTTTGTCAACAATATAATAGTATTTAAGGTAACTTAGAAAGTGCTCAAACGCTAAATTGGTAAATACCTGCTTTAGGCCTCGCTTTAGAACCCGCTACGACTTGGATATTATGAGATTCTGGGTTTTTATTCAAACTTTTGTGCAGATTTTTTTTAGACAGTCCTGAGAGTATAAATTGTTACTTCCGTCTCTAAACTTCTCAGCCACGGCGGCTGTGAAATAATTCAATGCCTTGTCTAAGCCTCTAATCAATTCATATTCAGGGAACAAACATGGAATAAATACATATTAAAATAATGGATTATTAATAATATCGATGCGGAAACACATCTATCTATATAACATCTTCGACACTGACCTATTAATAACAAATAGATACCACGGAAGTAATTACGTATGAGAAATATCTAACAGACATTACTCGTGTTTTTTGTGAAGGAGAGAAAGGAAATACTTACTCTGGAAAAATCCGTGTTTAAAGTTCAAGATCGAATGCGTATGTCTTAATTCCTATGTTGATACGTTATAAGGTGAGCAATAGAGGCATGCCAAGTGGGTGTGGTAACCTTACCACGATACTGAGCAAAAGTATGACAAGTTTGCTTATGATAGATAGAGGATAGAGAGTATTAGAGAACAACATAATGGAAGTAATGTCCTGATAGAGGATTATAAGAAATGGTTGAAAGATGCATGGCTAAGGCCAACCTATCATTATGGTATGTAAATATTGTGCTTTTGCAGTGCTTTTATTCACTGTCTAGATACTGTCTGTCTGTCTGTCTGTCTAGTTGGCTGTCTTACATTCAAAAATCTAAATGGATAAAAAAATCTCTCTCCAAGCAGGGATGAATATAGGTACCTACTGCATGTCTGCTAAATGGCCCTATTAATTGCTTCTTTCGATTAACAAGTTGCCTTTCTTTAAACATGCTAAAAACATCAAGCAGTTACTAGTTAGTACCTATCACGAGAAAACCGCAAATTAATTATCCGTAGATCGATAACTCGATAAAACACGTCTCACGTCTTAATGAGAAATAACGTCCAATAAATCAAGAATAAATAAATAATAGGGCAATATAGAACCATTAGTTATTATGCAATATAGAACCATTAGTTGTTGTGCTAACCACGTTGCAATATTTATATTGTCGTCTGACGTCACGATCTGACCTATTATGGTCGTTTGCCATTCAACACACGGATATTAGTGATGTCATACGGAGGGCACGATGCGATTAACAACACATTATTTACAATTTTTATTTCTGCTTTTAATTCTCACATTGTGTTATATGGCGTGGATATTTATAGAATTGATGTTAAGGCAATGAGAATTAAATTAGCTTTAAGTTGTGAAAACCATGATGTCAGGGTAGAGGCCTTGAATCTACTGCCTTTGTTTTGTTTAATGGAGGAAGTCGATTTGTTGCAATTCTTCACAAATCTCTAAGAAATCACCTGAGTGATTAGTTAGACATCGAAAACTTGACAAAGAACACTAAACATTTTTCTTTCCAACGCTTACTATCCTAAGGATTTTCTGACCCACTTCTTTGTTTAACGACCGTTAATTAAATCATAGATCTGCTCATTATAAAACAGCTGCCGGACGTCCAAAACATTGTAAAAACACAAGAGGCACTTTTAATTGTATTTTTATCCTTAATCAGATCTTAAAAAACCTGATCTTCGGAGGACTTGTGGGCAGTAATGCGTGAACGATTCGTTTCTGTTTAAAGTCTATTCAAACTTTTGTTTCCAATTGACTACATGTGTATTTACACATAAGGTGAGCATAGCTACCAACTAGCATTGAGAAAAAATAATAAGTCTGGAGACAAGGAACATTTTGAAAGGAGAATGGGCAATTTTGTATGGAGCGTGGGCGGTCCGCGGCCAAGGATGATTTTGTTGTTTATTGATGTGGTTTAGTCCTAAAATTACCGTGTAGAAGTTTTATCACTGTGGTGTACTTCTAAACCGGCTAAAATACATTTTTATTTCCGAACACTTTATACAACGTGTAACGTTAAATGCGCAAAACCTCTTAAGGGGTCATTGTACTCATCATTATGAACAACTTTTACTATGGGACCAAAGCTGAAATCGCGAAAAAAAAATCAGTTGTTTCCTACATTTATGTTCGAGTAACTCGTCAAAATGTACTAAACAGCTGATTTTTTTTGCGATTTCAAGATTGGTACCATAGTAAAAGTTGTTCATAATGATGAGTACAATGACCCCTTAAGAGGTTTTGCGCATTTAACGTTACACTTTGTATAGCTTATGCTTATGCTTAGGCTTATGTACAATGCAAAAATAGAAAAGGAAAGTGATTTCTGAAAACAAAACTATTCTAGATAGGCTCAAAGATATTTAATATATAATTATCTATATATTACATTGTTAGTATGAACAATTACCATACTACGTATTACATGTTACATACGATGTAATTACTATAAGTTAGTTAGTTTTACAATACTAAACCACCGATTAATCTGATATTCCATAGCTATAATAATAGTGCCTACTCATCATGCTCTATAATCGCACTTAATTCCGCTGCTGGTAACCGGATATCCTCGGTTTGATTTCTTGCCCAGCCTAAATACCACACCACACACATAACATGTGCGCAGCATCCTATCGTGCGCCTTCCACTCAGACATGAACAATAGTAATGAGCGATAGCTTCCCGGCCGTTCATTTGTCGGTCAATAACAATATATGAATAATAAATCCTAGACCTTACATGTCTAGACTGTATTCTGACACGTAATAACCAAACGTCTTGCTCTGCAATGTAATCGCTAAGACCCCTTATTTGCTGCTCTCGGTACACTTCAATATTATACAAGCCCTGTACTAGGTGCTCAGCATAATAACTGCGGGCTAACTTGACTTGGTACGTACCGAGAGCAAACAGAATAAGATCATCCTCTGTAAGATTTGGGAAATCGTCAAAAACAGGCTGATCACCGGTGATGCTTTGGAACGTTGCTCTTTGTCTGTTTATATTATTACGAACAACATAGTCCGCCAGGTGATTTGGTCGATTCAAGCGGTCGTTTATAATATCCACAAATGTGGCTGCATGTACGCTATCATGTATGGGCTCCTGAAAAGCGTTAATTAGTGCAGCTGCTATTTTAAAGTCTTCAAACATATGGTTTAAAGCCCGATTAAAATAGTCTTGGCGAAACAATTTGAAGTCACGCTTGAATCGACCATTTATTACTTCTACCACCCAGCGGCAAATGGTGACCAATCTAGACCTATTCGCTTGTTCGGTTGTGAGCTGATCTGCACCGCGGTCTTTACTTTCAGGCATATAAGCAGAGTAATGAAATTGTGACAAATCAGGAAGGGCGTCTCTAAACCCACGATCTAGTATAAATATATCGTTACGACGAAAGAACCAATGAAATGTACCTTCCTCGTCATATAACATTCTTTGTAATATAGTTGCGTCTGAATCAGTAGCTGCGTAGGGTCCACAAACATCTAAAATATAACCATCGCAGCTTACTATAATGAATGGTTTTAAAAGGTTGGAAAACTTGTGTAAACTATACGTATTTCTTTGGAAAGAATAATTGGAACTCTTCTGAATGTAGATGTATGTTCCGTCCATTATCGCTATTGCATGTCTGTCGTCTAATGTTGAATCAGGGTTTCCAAACAAAGCATTCGGTACGTAGAGATTGCGTTCAACGAGCATTCTTCTGTCGACGTGATTGAAACCCAGGTGCCTAGGCACAAACTCGGCAAATAAACAATCTCTTGCGGTTTTCAAATGTCTTTCAAGAGTTCTCCTACTCATTTGAAAGAGCGTGGCAAGTCTTTCGTTGCATTCACCAGTCCGCAACTTCATCAAATAAATGGCTAGAGCAGTTTTGGAATGTGAACTAGACAAGGAAGGCGTTTGTTCCAAAATATCGTAGAATTGTTCTCGACTAAGACCCAAGCGCATATGTACTTCATTGGTGTCCATATTTTCAATATTTTCAAAATCTAGAACAGAGCTTCTTGACACAGCTTCTTTCATAAGACCCATCATGTGTAAGAAATGAGTACTATTAAAATCATGTCTTAGAATTGGACTATCAATGATCTCGTCCCAGTCATTGGACCTTAGATGTGTTTCACATACTCTTGTTTCTTTTGGTATATATAAGTTGGCATCCATAAGAAGTGATATCCGTATATTTTGAGGAATCCGATGACGTGTAGTATTTCTACATCTCTCAAACATACAGACCGCTGCATTGTTAGGCACTCTAGAATACTCATCAATCTGTAGTACACATTCGTGCGAGGCCGGGTTTGGATTAGGCTGGACAGCACGTTGAGCTCGTTGCCAGCATGGTCGACAAACGTATTCCAGACCGTTATATTCAATCTGGAAAAATCATATTAACTTATAAGTAAACTACATACCTAGTGATGTGTAACATTAATAAAAAAATCGTCTGAAGTGTTTTACAGGTAAAATAAAACAAAAGAAATGACTCATGCAAGTCAGCAGGTAGCAAACTGTCGATGTTTCGCAAGTCGTTAGCACATTCCTATTGTTACTGACATTTATTACAGGACGACTCTACTCACTAGAACTCAAAGGTCATGTTTCGCTGTGACAACTGTAGTAATATGTTATTTACTGTTATGTTCGTCCAAGACTATTATTATTAACATTAAAAAAACTTACTTGATGTGGGGCAATAGCTTCAATAATATATTGAGCATTTGCGGCATTTTCCTCAAAAAATGCATGGGTTATCTCGAATGATCTTCTGTTAACCACTGACCGATTGCACAAAACACACACTGGTCGATTTTCCGCCATATTCAACTAAACCCGGTTTGTAAGTAGAATCGAGTCCAAAAACGTATGCCAAGTGATCAATTTAGGATAGGAGTAAACAAAGTCCAGTATGCAAGCAGAGGTCGAAAGGTTTATAGAAGCACAAGGTAAATCGATGAACAATCGCACAGTACACAACGACACAAGCGTAACCGAAGGACTGCGCGGAAGAAGCGCGCGCGCACCGCTTGCCAGTTGCTTTGTTCTTGCTCGAAGCTGATTGGTCCTCCGCTTTAACAGGGTTGCTTTGTTCTTGCAAGAAGCTAATTAGTCTTCCGCGTTAACAGGGTTGCTTTGTTCTTGCTCGAAGCTGATTGGTCCTCCGCGTGAGCAGGTAGTTGAGTCAAACCGGTGGGTTTTGTTGTGTTGATGATAATAAGTGAAAATAACACGTGTCACGACACGTTTTGAAGTAATATTAAAGCATTACACACACTTATAATATAATAATTATGCAAAAATGCTCTATACAATAACATTGTACTGATATTTAAATATCTCTTTTTCTAAATGAAACACAACGTAACGCCCATAGTAAAAGTTATTCCTAACTAACAGTACTTTCATTTGACACTAATTTGAAAACTGGCCGCCGACCGCCCAAAATGCCCATTCTCCTTTCCTATGCTCACATTTTTTGTCAGATGAGGTAGAATTTTTTGTATCAAAAAAATCAACACTAAACCTCCTAGGGTCTAGGTTATAGCAGTTAATGCCAAAAACGGCCGTTTTCGGCGTAACTGCTATAACCTAGAACCTACCTCACTTATTATTTTTTTCTCAATGGCGGCGCTAGTTAGCAGCTCTTCTCGCCATTTTAAATTGACTAGTACCTACTATTAAAAAAGTCGCAAAAATGTTTGAAGTTTTAGTGCAAATTGAACTTTATATGCGGGTGTTAAAGTTATTTTTTCAAAAACACATAAGGTAGAGGAACCAATCATGGACGGTTTAAGAATGAAAACGGCGTATAATTGCATTTATTGCTTATATTCTTTTGGTATTGGAAGAAAAGGTTATGTCCGTAAATAAAATATGCTTTTTATAATCGATATATTTGGCACCGTATGTTCCTCCAATACTTTCTTTTGGGAAATTTTAAAATTCAGGAACCCTTATTGAGAACCTATTAAGAACAGTCAAATTCTTATAATGGACACCCATTCATAAACAGTATCTAGTCTTGGACACTTAGTGTTGAACATTATCTAGTCTTGGACACCTAGTGTTGAACATTTTCACGACTGTTTTTGCGAATCATTACTCAAATAATAACATCAAAGTATATTCTTCCATAAAAAAAACTTAGTTTTTCTCTTAACAACTGTTTTTCTTTTCTTTCTTTTGCACGTCTTTCTTTTTCTTCTATCTTTTGTTTCTTTTCATTTTCTTTTTTTTCTACGTAATCTATGTAGGGGTCACTGGTGATAGCCGATGGTAGTCGTTCCTTAATACGCCGGTTTTTAATCTCTGGTTCGGGCCAGTACAAGGCTATGTATGTCTTTATTGTTTGAAACCATTGATTCAACTCTCCTTCAGTTATGTCTTCTCTGGCCTTTGTCAAGTTTTGTGCCGTCCTTTGCACCAATTCTGGATGGCGATTCAAAAACGAACTGAAACATTTTTTTCCTGGGCGATTATTTGTGAAGGGGCAGTTATCAAAATTTTTTTCCAAAATATTTTTTTGTACACTGTCCAATAAATGGTCCTTTGTGACTGGGAAATGGTTTTCAGCCATGAATAAAACCCATTTGACCAATACTTTTTCTTCTTCTTTGCTCAGCACTGTGGAAGGCCCTAAGTTACAATCCAGCGGACTGATCCCCTTAACTTTGTTTCTCAAAGTGATTCTGGGAACACCATATTTGGTAGCTGCTACAGACACCTTTTCTCCTCTTTTTACTTCATCAATTGCCCTGATCATTTGTTCTTTGGAATAATCTCGTTTGGGTGCCATATTATCTGTGGCAATAAGAAAATAAGGAAGTTACTTTACAGATCACCAGTCATGGACACCCAATCTTGGACAGTGCTGTCCATCATTGGGTATGAATGTTATAATAAGAAATTATTAAGATAAAAAGACTAGTCTCCCTTTACTTAACCAGAAAAAACATGAAAATATCAGAAACCCAAAAATCCAATGATGGACAGTACTGTCCATGATTGGGTAAAGACACATTTAAGTTTCCAGTCATAAACGCTTTAAAAAATATATATAAATTTGAGAACTAACCATGAGATTATGTGCAATCATGCTTCTTAGATTAATGATGAATCATTAAATAAATCAACAAACGTTCACAATATAATGTAAAGTTTTGAAAATGTCATTATTGTAACCCACCTGCATTACGATTCTTCTAATAAAAACGGATTTTTTTAAATTGGTTTCGCGGGCACTCACACGACCGTAGATAATATCGGAACAATATGGCCGACAAATGTCAAAATGAAAAAATCTGGTTCGGATATCCATAAAGTTCATAAAAAATATTGCCATGATAAAAAAAAACTGAGAGTTTGGTTATTTTTAGCATATAGGTTTGAATATGTCCACTATTGGTGCGCTGTCCAAGACTGGTTCCATTACCTTAGTTGTTTACATGTTTGGAAACTAAATCGCGAGCGCAGTACAGTACCACTTGATCCGGTTCAAGACCGGTTCATCTACGTTGCTATACTGGACTGGTCTGGCGACATACTCCTAGGATATTGCATACAAATTAAGGTGCATGCGTTGGCGGGAACACCTTTGTGGAGCGTCAAGGTTGGTACCAGGTACAATGAAATTTTTTGGTAGTATTATATATTATCTGTGGTTTGGTGGAGCAAAGGCAGTAAGTAACAGTTTTATGTTTCTGTCGTCTAGTTTTTTTTAGCTCTATTTATGCTTTTGGTCCATTGTCCTTATACATATATTTGTTGTTCTTCTAAGGATAATTTTGAGCGTCAACTATACAACGTGTCGTTTTGCATCCTCGACAAATTTCAGGGTGTGATACAGAACATCAAACTGAACCACTTTCTCCATGGGACCAACATCGTAATCCTATAGAAAACTTCATTACTTACCTACTCGACGCGAATGTATGCGACGGCTGATTATTTTTTCGCAATTACGATGTTGGTGCCATGGAAAAAGTTGTTCAGTTTGATGGTTTATAATATAACACACCCTTAAATTTGACGAGGATGCAAACGATACGTTGTATACAAAGGAGAGAATAATTTTGTGGGCAGAAATAATTTTGTACTCTCCATATGAGGCTTTGTGTCAAACCAAGTAATAGGGAAACAGTTTTCGGATAAGAATAATTTTGCTCTCCAGCATTTTTACTTAAGAATATGATAGTAGAAGTAGTAGTAGTAGTAGATCCGTCAGGTTAAGCTACGCTTGCCGGGGTTGGTCAGTGGATGGGTGACCATCTTTACATATCGAGACTCCTCCGTGCCTCGGAAAGCACGTTAAGCCGTTGGTCCCGACTGTCATTCTTGGGATAAACTCATCCCGACTACGGAACCCTCGATTGTGCGTGGTCCGACACACACTTGGCCGGTTTTTTTATGAGTCGACCACCTATTGCGGACTGACGGCGGACCATAAATGTATGGGGCCCTTTACAGTATCTTTTTTTTATCTCACGATGCGACTTGCGCTCTTCTTGTGGTAATCAAGTGTACAAATACTCTGTGAATATGTCCGTGCAGTGGCGTAGCGTCAGCACATAGCACACACGCACACACACTTCCGACTTCACCATTGTCTCGGACGGTACCGAGAGCACATGAGTTCTTTACTCATGTGCCGAGAGCTCCTACGCTTACACACACATTCACAGCACGTTTGTACACTTGGTAAACACAAGCAAATCGCGCGTCGCTTCGTGAGATAAAAATACACAACATTGCTATGTTATAGTACTATTTTAAAGAGAAGTGATACTTCACTTCTCTTTTCTCCGAAGGATAGAGGTGTGCCGTATACACCGTGTATCAGATATGATACACGGTGTGGAACAGACCATTTAACTGAATCACATTCTTCATGGGACTACCATCGTAATCATGAAAAAATAATCCGCTGTCTCATACAAAACTTTAGCAGATTCGATTCGAAATATGGGACAGCTGATTATCTTTTTGACATGGTTGGCTGGGCAGACGGTGATAAACCCAACAGAAGGTAAGATTTAACAAAGACAAAAGAGCGATATAACTTTCTTTGTCATGTGAATAACTTTATTTCTGACACCAATAAATCGTTTATAAACGCTCTGTTATTGTCTATGGGGAATAATCACATAATTGTTAATAAGTATCGTAAACAATGGCGATCTGTTTCTAATTAGTTTCCAATACACTGCATTGTTGTAACACTTCCTCTATTTAATTTAATTAATGTTAATTACTAGAGAACGCAATTTTATTGTTTTCGATTTCCAAAAGTAAACATCGGTGATTTCACCGGTAATCGCAAAATTAACGCCAATTAACGGTAACTAAATTTAATTTATTGTAATTTGCATTAAATTTAATAAAGGGCATAGGTAGACAATGGTGCCGATTCTGTTGTGCACAAACTAAACTTAATTTAGGCTATTGCTAACTTTTTCTCTCTATTATGACAAGAAAGGGACGGAAGTAAATTAGAGCTGTCAAATTAGTTAGAACTAATTTTTCCATAGACATTTAGACGACACGTAAAAACATGTCGACTAAAAAACACGATGAAGCACAAGGCGTGAACTACTTAGTTTGACATCTCCAACTTAGTTCATAGCTATAGCCGTCCTTTTCTCGCGCTGCCTGTTAGTAAAAGATAGCGATTCTCTAATTTTAGTTTAGTGCGTTCACAAGAGAATCGGCACCAATATCCTTTTTCACCGACTTCAAAAAAAAGGAGGTTGTCAGTTCGACTGCAATATATTCACATATTATTATGATCGATAATCTATTAGGGCTTCCAAAAAATATACTATTGTTTTATAGGTGTTTGTATGTTGGTATGTACCTATGTTTCTCCACGCATTACTCCAAAACTCTTAATCGGATTGTGCCCATTTTTATAGTGTAGGTACATTTACTTCAACTTAGGGAACAGTTCAAGTTTCATCAAAATCCTTCTGAGAAGTTTTCAAGTTATGGACTAATACGGCGTGTAAATGTGACGGTCTGGCTTATTGATACGAGCACGGGTGTGGTGTCAACGGGCAAACATCTCAAAACCTTGGTCAAATTCTAGTGCAATACTTACAAAAAAAAAAAAAAAAAAACTATTAACTACATACTTATTGCAAACAAGTTCTTACTTAAAACTAAAAATTATGAATTAAAAATTTAATAAAAAAAAAAAAAACAACTTCCAAAACTCTAAATACTTAACTCTAAATTATGAATTCGGAAGTCGGTGGCAAAAAACTAAAATGCAGATTCCGAGACACCGGCTTCCGAATTAAAGTTTTTTCAAAATAAGTGTCTGTCTGTAATGTCATAATAACAGCTTTTTACTAAATGCATATGAAAGTATTACGTATACGGAACTTACAACAACAAAAAACCGGCCAAGTGCGTGTTAATGAAGGTTAAATTTGAAAAAAAAAAAGTTGAAAAACCACAGAACAGACAAACTGTTCTGTGGTTCGCATAGCTCGTCAAAATTTACGGAACAGTTGATTTTTTTTTCTGCGATTTCATAGTTGGTTCCGTAGTAAAAGTTATTCAGTTCGATGATGGTCTAAAGCACTCCTTAAAGTTTTTAGATTTAATTTTTTAACACCTTATATTGCTTAGATATAGGATGTTTATTTTCTGATATCGACATGATATTGCATCACAATATTACAGACAGCGTATCATGATAATTACGATTTATATTCTCGTAATTCCGTAATACCTATATCAGGACTGACAAGGGTCGGAAAATTATGATCCAATTATCGAGTCGGGTCATAATTTTCCCAACATAAAGTACCTAACATTACTTACACGTTATAATGACAGTAGGTACATCATCAGTACTGTCATAATAAGGTAATGTGAGGTAAGTACATTTATCTTCACTGTAGAAAATTATGCAATTATATATAGCAAATTCTGCGATGATTTAAAACGTTTTGATGTAAAAAAATGTACATACTTTAGGAACATTATAAAGATTAATTTTCTGTGGCAAAAGCTATCTTGGCTACATTTTAATGATGACCTAGAGACACAATGATGATAAACATATTAGTAACATACATAATTACCCGACTGCGCCAGTAGGAGGTTATGTTTTTCGAGAGTATAATGTATGTATGTATAATTGTTTGGCACGCTCTGCGGCCTGAACGGCTCGATGGATTTAGCTTGAGAGGTGTCGTTAGATTCGTATTTACTGTGAGAGTGACACTGAGTATATCAACATAAAAAAAATAAAATGGCGGATTTTTGGCGCCAAATTATGGCTCAATTTTTTTTTTTTTTACAACTTATTGGTTAAAAGTAATTCGAAGTGACAAATCGTAAAAAACACGTACCAAGAACTAAATCCCCTGGAAATCTTTAACTATCAACTGATAAGTTAATAATCTGCGTAATCTTAAATTCATTAAAAAAATTAAAAAACCCGACTGCGGTAAAAAACTTATTGTTTTTAATTACTTTTTTTTTAGCATATAACGTTCCCACTGCTGGCACACAAGCCTTCTCTCCGTGAGAGGGAGCGGGCCCAGTACGGGTTGAGAATGTCTTAACTTACATGTCACAAAAAAAAATCTAAAAAATACACACTACAAAAAAAGATATGAATTTTTAAAGCTCATGAAGGATGGACTGTGTGAAAGATGAAATGCAGGCTAGAAAGAGAGTGACTACCGAGATGACAACTAATAGAGACGAAAATAAAAGCTTTTGCAAATTGGGATAAGGGCAGGAGAACGATCATGATGATGACACGGAGCTGACAACTAACTTGTTAGGTATAAGTAACGTAAAAACTATTTAACATAGGTACATAAATTATTGCAAGATCGTTGGATCGTACTTTGAACAGTTTTTTACGCATATTTTAATCATCCTGTGAATATTGAGGAGTTTCCTCTCTGGAAGACACTGAATTTATTGCGAAGACTAAATAATATGTGATATTTAATAATTATTAAGTAATCTTTTGACCGCTCGACTGCCAGAAACGCGGATCTACGCGAGACGCAGTGGCTTTCTGTTTATTTGTTTAATTGTTTCTGTAATTATTAATTAGGTACGAAAGGTTAAGTTTAGTGTAAGAAAAGGGCTGATTATAAAGTAGGTAAGTATAAAGAACAAAGAACCAAGTGTCTTCCCCTTAATAAAGAGTGAATAAAAAGTACTTTGAATAAAGTAAAATTTTAAAATTGAATAAAGAAGCGTCTTTTAGTTTAAGTTTAGGTAAAATTATTTATTGATTAGGTAAAGGCTAGATTATATAAATAACTTTTTTTTTATTAATTAGTGTATCCGCCCCAATGCTGGGGCAAGTCCTTCCAGGAACTCTTTTATTCCTTATTATAGAATTATAATAGTATTTTATGAAATGGTAATCGGATCGGAGAGTAACCGTGGAGTTTATTGCCGGCTCTTCTCCACAGAGGAAACGACCAATTGGAACCGTGCACCTAGCTTCTGACGTTTCATAAACTGCCCATGTAGGTTTATAATGTGAAATAAATGATTTTGGATCAAAATAATTATAATAATCATCCCAAATCAAAATAATTGAATAATTAAAATATTGTAGGTACCTCTAGCAAACTCATAAATATCTAATCTGTATCTATTTGTTTACAAAGAGTTTACCTTGATCGTTGACATTATTACTGTGTTAAGAGATATTTAATCTAGTAATAATCTCCTTTGTAGCAAACGTAAACTTATTATGTACCTAGCTATTTTAATCAACTACTATGATTAAAATTAAAACACTGAAGTTATAAGTAGGTACTTTTAAGTATAAGCAATTATTATAACGATACTAGGTTTCTTTTCCTATATTTAGTATTCTGCTGTTTTTTTTTTCAAAATAAGTCATACTTACTTATAATTAAAAATATACGGAATAAAATATTTTATAAGTCGAGTTGCGCTTTTGATTTCAAGAAGTTTTTACTTCTTATATTTCAAAGCTTCATTGCGGTTTTTCAAATCCAAAATCGTGCAGCAACAGAGCTTTTTCCACGTAACAACATCGCGCGAACGAAAAGTTTAATAAACTTAAAATAATAAATAATAATAAAAAATACTAACAGACATCAGCGGCGATCACAGCAACTAACAACAATATGGCACTTAACTTAATCACGGCAGACGCCATATTGGCGGTTTAAAAAAAGAACTTAAAAAAAAATTAAAAATATTACTAAAATAATGTAGCGTGTGTTCTCACGCGCAGAACTCGACTGGCATTGAACATGGCCTTTGGTCACTTTATATTGCCATGTAGATGGCCTGAATCATCGCGTTCCATGAATTTATCGAATACGAATTTTGATTTCGATTTATTTTGTTGTCATTGTCAATCTGTATCCGTGTAGGATTTTGTTTTCCTTTTGGTTAGTAAAACGGGAGGCTTTTTTCAGGCCAATTAATTTAAACCGTTTGGAAGTCAGCACAGTTCAAATCATTTTCTCGTTTTTTTTTGTGTCTTTTTATTAAAAGGAGACTGGTGGCTATAATGATGTCAGTTTAAAAATAAAGCTAGTTTTACAAAGATTTCGGATTCTATTATTTATGTTAAATTATAAACTGAGCATTTAAAATACTCAAGTAGATAAGTAAGTAGATAATTTATTTACAATTTATGTGAATCAACAATAAAGTAGAATTCAAGGTATTAAAGATTGTATTCATTTATAAATTAATGTTAATTTTATTTAATTTCAACAAATACCTAATTGAAATGCTTATTTTCTTCTAAGTATTTCTTGGAAAGGAAAATGTATGGAAAATTATTCAATAATCAACAAGAATTTATGGCTAAAGTAACTAGGTACAGTCAACAAAAGAGATATCTAGGCAGGGTATGCTTCATGTTAAATTTCGTGACAATATACAATTTTGTGTTGGTGTGTTACAATGTAGGAGTATTGCAAATACAAAGTATTAAATATAAAATTGAACATAAAGCAATTCACATACAATTATGTTACTCTACCCTGCCTAGATATCTCTTTTGTTGACTGTACCTACTAAGCATCTCCGTTATCTCCGTAGGTACTTAGATATATGCAAAAATGGACAGATGTTATAAAAACTACAGATTTACACAAATATCTATTCAAATCATTTGTAGATATTTATTTACGACGAAATCTTGAAACCGATTCAACTGATGGGGCTAAGGATTACCATATTCTGAATTATTTTTAGGACACGTACTTACCTAGAGAGATAATTCAATCCACGAAGTTGCGCCCCACTATTCCTTCGGACAATCCTCGTTTTTCGTTCGGGCTTAGTTTCGTGTAATTGTCGCGTGAGTGGCTATACTATAAACGGTTAGGAGAAGTAGTGGGGCGCGTCGTCGTGGATTGCACTATCTGTACAATCCTACTAAAATTATAAATGTGAAAGTTTATAGGTATGTCTGGATGTTTGATATTCAATCACGCAAAAACGGCTCACACACAGATAGTTTATTACCTGGATTGACACATAGGATACTTTTATCCCGGTAAACCAATTCTGAAGTCCACGCAGACGAAGTCGCAGGCAGAAGCTAATAGTTAATTGGTTAAATCTCTAAGTAGTCTTATAGGACTAGGTGTTTACCCGACTGACCCAGAAGGAGGGTAATGTTTTTCGCTTGTATGTATGTATGTCCGTTCCATTGTGACTTCCTGCAGCCTAAACGGTTTGACCGATTTTGAAGAGGATATGTCATTTTTTTCGTCTTTATTGCGCGAGTGTCGCTGGGTATATTAATATTGAAAAAAATCAAAATGGCGGATTGTTGGCGCCAAAATGTAATTATTCAAAAAAAGTTCGCCCAAACCTAACGAGTGGGGGATTAAAATGAAGGGTTTTAAAAGATGAATACAAAAATATATACAAATTATATGTTTAAATGTAATTTGGAATGAGAAATGATAAAAAAAATACGAACTTTTAGAGTGAGTGAATAAGAGGCTGTTATCACCCGATTATAAGTGGGTATTGTACGCTAAAAAGTGTAAAATAAAAAAGTAAATTGAAAAAATCATATAGATCAAAGATAATCTGAAAAAAAATGCTTCCTAAGACTCAAAAATCAATCTGCCTAGCCTTTGCCCAACTATTTTGGGATCGGCTTGGCAGCTGCATCCGTTTAGACTGGGTCTAAAGGCATGCAGCTGAATACCAGTATTTTACATGGCGCGACTGCCTATCTGACCTCCATAACCCAGCTATTTACATTTTACTGGGTAACACGATACCCCTGGGTAAGACTAGTTGTCAAACTTTTGGGCTTCTGACTGGGCTTCTTCTTGGCATTCTAATTCTAATTCTTCTTGATCTACTAATGACAACCGGGACCTATTATTGATCGAAGACCGGGACCAACGGCTTAATGTGCTCTTCGAGACACGGAGGGATCTCGATATGTAATGGATGGTCACCCATCCAGAAATCGCGACGCGGCAAGCGTAGCTTAAATTTCGATCGACTCGTGCGGCTGTTATTACTTAGCCATGAGCCCCTCGCTTCTCCTCCTTCCTTCTTAGGGGTAACATACCTAAGTACCTATATTATGGAGTTGGGACAGTTTGAAAAACAGGACCAATTTTTCAGTAAAAAGGCTTCAACTAACAAATTGACACAAACTCTTTATACTTCAGAACGGTTGCACCAATTTGGCTAATTCTTTTTTTGTTGTGTTTTTAATTGTATAATTTACGGCGGTATTAGAATACTATATTAATATTTTTTTGGTATTTTCTAGAGAAAATACCAAAAAAATATTCCTTCTGGTGTCACGGGTTATACAACCATATTCCGTCAAAATTGAGACGGGTGGTAACGCGTACAACCACACCCATAATCAGGGGATCTACTCCCTACTAAGCACGAAGTTCGTAGTTTCGGCCTTCGTTACGGGGGTTTCCTACTCCCTATAACCTACGGACGGATGATTCACTAGCGGGACCCGAAAGAAGAATTAATTACAACACGATTTGACTTTTGTCCCTACTCCCGATGTGTTTTCAGCAATTGTGATTATCTATGAAAGTAAGCCTTATAACTGTCTCATTCTTGTGGTATTGCAAACATAAAAGACAGAGCTAACAATAAAACACGCCATGCTAATAACATTTTAAACGTCAAAACCAAAAAAATGACAGCCGAAATTCGCTTCCGATGTTGTAAAAAAAATGGCGGAAAATCGCAAATGTTGAGATTTTAAGTTTTTATATTTTATTTTATTGCTCAAATCAATCTTAAAAATAGAACTACTTGTAATATGGAGGTAATATAAGTAAGTTTTTACTAAAATCATGACGATTCCTGAAATGACGCGCCTCACAACCGCATTTACCGTAGTGTACCTAACTAATTTAAGTAGTGGGGCGCGTCAGTTCAGCTCAGACGAGCTCTACTTATTATTAACTTAATTATGATCATTAACACATTTTGTCTTCGTAGATCGTGTAACCGCAATTCTTATCTTGATTATAGAAAATTATTTCAGCAATGATAATATTATCTACATCCGCCAGGTAAATACTAGAGAATATTCGAGGAAAAAGTTCAGTTGGTACTCTGTACCAAACCGGATATGGGTGTGTGTTATGGATATATTTTACAGAAGCATTGTACATAAAGTAAAGATTAAATTGTTTCCTTGGTGCACCACCTACACATAACTTTTATTATTTTGCTATCCTTTCCACAACAAAAGCTACGTCCATGCTAAATAATGAGCAAACTATCATCAACAGTCTTGGCTGAAAAAAAAACAATGCAAAATGTAGCGCTAACCGCGTGTTAAAGCACAAAAACCGAGATTCATTTGATTTTCCCAACCAACTATATTGGGGTCGGCTTCTACTCTAACTGGATTATGCTGAATACCAGTATTTTACATGGAGCGACTGCCTATCTGACCTCCACAACCCAGTTACTGGATAATACGATAGCCCTTGGTAAGACTGGTTGTCAGTTGTCTGACTTATTTTAACGGCGACCGTCCGCACTCACAAGACTCTTCCTAAAAGAGCTGACTATTGTGCACTTCTAGCAAAGCGGGTGTTCAGTATACCAACTCCGCCTGCGAAGTCCCTGTTGGCCAGACGGAGCCCAGCTTACTCTCACCTACACACATTTAACAAGGTCTGCAAATCACTGGACATCAAAGACTTGTTCACCGCTCGCCTAAAAAGTGTACTAAAGAAATGGCTTCTGGAACTTACATACACCGAAACAGAATCATTTCTCTAACGTTTTGTAGACAAGCCATTGTGCCAGCATACAACAACCCTCTCTCACACTTTCACCCTCTCAGTCACTCACACAAACACACTCACACACCCACCCACACACACACACACACACATAACACAATACACGCCTTACTAAACCGCCTTAGACTTGTAAACCGACTTATTTCTCTGTGCTCAATCGCACTCCGATCCACAAGATACAAGCCCTGCTTAGTTTGTGGGTCAACGGTCAAACCATGCATTGTTGTAATGTACAAAATTAAATTTGTGTTTATGTAAGACTGTCATCACATTTTCTTTTGCCAATAAAACTTTTTGTATTTTGTATTTGTATTTGACTTTCGGGCATTAATATATAAGTCAATGTTTTCGAGCTTCTGACGACCCGTAACGGCTGTCAAAGATCCACTAATGACAACCGGGATCGATCGATCCGTGCGACTGTTATTACTTAGCCACAGGCCCCTCCTAACTATCTAAATATACATATGAAAAACCTAACTTTAATTTAGATTTTTAATAATACCTAGATAATTATTTTACAACAAAAATAAAGTCATCTAATGTTAAATTAAATATCTTGCATTAAATAAAATTCATTTTTATCTATCCTCGAAAATTCCTTAATCATGGCTACCCCAAGCCGGACCCACGCTACTTATTTGTTCTCAAGTTCAAGTTCATAAACCTGAAACTGGTTCCACCACCAACTGGAACTGGAAATAAGTACGAGTATATTTATATTTTTAATGTCTAGGCAGAGTCATGGACGCAGGTCAGACAGCCAGCTCTGACTAAATAACGGAGAGTTTTTTAATGACTTGAATTAACATTTTTCTAATCAAGAGTATTCAAGAGATTAATATTTATTGGGATATTAATTAGGTCTCTTCCTTACAGTAAATATGGTTAATTATTTTTAAAACTCGTTTGTTGGTAATGTTAGCATATCGAATGGACCACACAATCTTGTTTGCGTGCCTATTTTTAGCGCGGCAACAAGTGGACTTTAGGGAACTCGTAAATGAATTAGTTACTATTTTTTTTTACTATTAGTTGAGTTAACTACGGATCAAGAAACCGGCCTTAAGGTACATTAGTACTATTATTTTTTTCTGTGTTTCTATTATCTACTTAACTGTCACATGGACAGCTATGTGACAGTTAGATACTTTCAACCCGAGCTTGTACGTGTTAATTCTATGCTTAGTCCACCTTGTCGTTATACGACGTGCAAGTGACGTTCAACCTTAGTCCACCTTGTCGTTTTATGACGTGCAAGTGACGTTCAACCTTAGTCCACCTTGTCGTTTTATGACGTGTGCAAGTGAGATTCCACCTTAGTCCACCCTGTCGTTAAGTGACATTCAACCTTAGTCCACCTTGTCGTTTTATGACGTGCAAGTGACGTTCAACCTTAGTCCACCTTGTCGTTTTACGACGTGCAAGTAACATTCAACCTTTTTAAACGGTAATAATTTTTACGACTGTTAATTATAAATTATAATATAAAATTAGGAAAGTTATTATGATCAGTTAAAAATTAACGGGCAGTCATTTAATTTTTCGGCGGTTGATAAATTAGTGTGACAGTAAAACATGAACAGTAATAAAAAGAAAATTGGTCAGTTATTTCATTCTACAATGTCAGAACAAAAAATACTCAAAAAGGTAGTGTCATAAATGAATGGGCAGGTAAAAATGTTAGAATGGGTGGTTAGTTATATAGTTCGGCAGCAGTTCATCGGTGACCAACCACGCGCGAGCCGAATTTGGTCGCAGTAACTAAGCCCGGGCACCCCGACCAAATAGGTTAGGTTAGAATCAGAACTTACCGCGCGCGAGCCGAGCGAGGGAAGCGAGCGGTGTCGTGGCAGCGGCCGGCGAGCGCTTCAAAGTTAGATTTCTTACCGACTAATTCCGATTTGTTAATTACCTACTGCCCACACGTAACTACCCGTTCAATCATTTTACTGCCCAATTATTAATTTAATTACCCCATATAAATTATTTGTTACGACTCATTTTTATTTAGTTTACTGCTCAGTTTTTACTGTCGAACTTGATAATAAACATGCATTTTATATTTTTTTATTTACCAAAACGACATTAGACAACTGCCGCTTTAAATCAAGCACCAAGCTATGTATAGGTACCTACGTATTCATTAGTCTTAGTACCTATTGATTCTTTGCCCATTCAATTGAAACTAAACCACTTATTTCTGAGTAATTAATAGTAAATATACACTTACTTGCTTCACTTTTCCGGGCTTCAGTCAGTCTTACCCGCAATTTCTTGGTTGCAAAAAACTTACTCTATTTTTTTGTTGTTACTACATTTTGTTCTAACGTAACCAATAGATTGAGTAACGTACTTTCACTGAACGTAAGTGTTACAATAATCTTGTAGATACACGCATTTTCTATCGTGCAGTACAACAATAAAATAATAGTAGGTAAGTTTAACTAGCCTCTACAATACAACTGTCTTTTTGGTATAGTGTAGGTAGGTTCTAGGTTCAATCCCCAGGTTATTTAGATTTTTCATTACAGTAGCCACCAAACAAGTTGGTAAAAACGTGGAGATGCACAGTACGGAATTCTGTTACGTGATTGGCCGCGTCCCTGAAGCGACAAATCACGCAACAGGATTCCGTATTGCGTATCCCCACTTTTTTGCCAACTTGCGTGGCGAAGACTGAATAGCGTTTACGTAAGAGTTCCCTTCGCTGTAATGTTGGTACCATTGCTTTTCATTGAAGAATTTGCTAAAAAAACCATTCCTTCAATGAAAAGTAAGCAAAACACATATTCGTTAGTATGAAAGTATGAATCTGACAGGTGTCAAGAGCATTCTCTCGACGGCCGGCGGACTGTAGTAACTGCTCAGTCAGTAGCAGCCTGTAGTCTGGATTTGTGCCCGGTTGATGGCCAAAGATACCCTCTAAGAAGACCAGTGGTCAAATATGGGTCTATAATGGGTATAATGTGGGTGCACCAAGCATGTCTAATTACCTCTTTCGCTTCTCTTCCGGGAATCGTGCAGTGTAGGTCGTGCTATTATGAATTTATAAAACGAGGTCCTATTTACTGGGCCTCATTTTGACAGCATTTGTTTTTAATTTATGGCATCCGGCACAGACTAAAAGGCGCGAAGTAGAAAGTCTCAACATGGTCTCACTCAACCCTAGCATTATATTAGGTTGGGTAAAAAGTCTTTTCGCATTAAAGTATGTATGAACTTAAAATAAAATATCTTTGGTTATACTATTTGTATCTGGCTGGTTTTGGTAACATTGAAAGTTTAAATTTTAAAGAACATAATTCCAAATTCAAATTAGAAAAAGTGTGATTTTCATTTGTTTTTCGTACTGTTAAGATGAGTGAATCTAATGAAGAAATTCGATACGTTTTAAAAGTTTACTACAAAAAAGGTAAAAATGCAACGCAAGCCGCGAAAAAAATTTGTGATGTTTATGGACCCAGTGCAGTGTCTGTGAGAGTAGCACAAATTTGTTTTAAGCGTTTTCAATCCGGAAATTTTGATGCCAAAGATGCACGACGCTCTGGTCGCCCTATCACGGATAAAATGGATGCCATTTTTGAAAAAGTGGAGCAAGATCGGCATATCAGTAGTTACAACGTAGCTGAAGGACTGGGAATTGACCACAAAACAGTTTTGGCTCATTTGAAAAAAACTAGGTACACAAAAAAGCTCCATATTTGGGTACCTCACGAGCTCACTGAAAGAAACCTAATGAACCGTGTACTCATTTGTGATTCTTTATTACGACGTAATGAAACCGAACCATTTTTGAAGAAGCTACTAACTGGAGATGAAAAGTGGATCACGTGCGACAAGAACGTGCGAAAAAGGTCGTGGTCAAAGGCCGTTCAGGCTTCACAGACTGTGGCGAAACCCGGGTTCACTCGCAACAAGGTGATGCTGTGTGTGTGGTGGGATTGGAAAGGCATTATTGATTATGAGCTGTTACCACCAGGCAGGACCATCGATACTGAACTCTACTGCGAACAACTGATGAGATTAAAGCAAGAAGTTGAGAGAAAGCTGCCGGAATTAATCAACAGAAGGGGTGTGGTTTTTCATCATGATAACGCTAGACCTCACACATCTTTAGCCACTCAGCAAAAATTAAGAGAGTTTGGCTGGGAGGTGTTGATGCATCCGCCGTATAGTCCTGACCTTGCACCTTCAGATTTCCACCTGTTTCGGTCTCTTCAGATTCTTTAGGCAGTGTCAGGTTAACATCACGAGAGGACTGCCAAAACCACTTGTCGCGGTATTTTGATCAGAAGTCCCAAAATTTCTATAGCAATGGGATCATGTCCCTACCTACAAGATGGCAGAAAGTTACCGAACAAAATGGTACCTACATACTTTAGATAAATGTAAATAATGTATATTAAAAATTGTTTTGAATTTTCTTAAAAAATGCGAAGAAACTTTTTCCCCAACCTATTAGGTAGGTAGGTACATTATGTGCGTCTAAATAAAGATAAAGTTGACTTGATCTAAGTTTCCCTGGTTCTCGTGGGAAAATCTACGGACTAGCCTAGCTGTACCGACTGGTTTTACATAAGTACCTACATACGACTTTTCCTAGTTATGTCAACGAGAGATAGCTATTTCACAGCGTCATTATTTTAACCTATCTAAGTCAAAGTAATATATATAATAAATATAAGTACCTAATTTGCTCACACAAAAGGTGGTAAATAAATATTCTTGTGCGATCACATATTTCGCCATATTTTGGCATGTAAATATTTATATCAAAGTAAGGCGGCTAATTTAAATACACAATTTAACTTACCTACTGCGAGTTATTAAAGAAATACAGACGCACAATTACACATACCTAAAAGGATTGAACGACTGATCACTGTATCAAATTGATTTGTTCAAAAAAGAAACAGAACCGACGTTAAAAATCAAGTTATAATTAAACCACCTTTTAAGTTTTGCCGTGTTTTGTTTAAGAACGTAACTCTTTTGTTTTTTATTTAAATCCAAGATTGCAAATCCGCGATCGATGGCCGCCTTCTAATTTTGAATTCGAAATAGATTCGATTAGCCCGCCCTGGCTTTGTCTGGTAACACAGAGATTTATGAGCTGAATTTTCTGTTACATGCACGATATTTTATATCACGATTTAGATCCCTAGCGGATAAGGGAGAGTCACGATTACGGCTTATTTAGAAAATCATAATACCTACCTATAATTATGTATCATGGGAATAACCGAATACACACCCGTGGGTGATGAAATTGTCGCCGTGCGCAGCATGCACTGAAAAATAACTTTTTTTTTACAAAAAAAAAAACAACTGACTTCCAAACAAAATACTACAAAATGAAAAATAACTTTAATTTCGGAAGTCGGTGTCTTTGGATCTGTATTTTAGTTTTTTGCCACCGACTTCCGAAATTAAAGTTATTTTTCACTTTGTAGTATTTTTTTGGAAGTCGGTTGTTTTTTTTTTGTAAATTTTTTTTTGTTTTTCACTTTTTAGTGGGTCAGTCTGTAATTTATCTAAGTTACAATAGCCTAATGTCAACTGCTCATCACCTTTTACAAAATATTGCTTTTCCCGATACAAGGACGTTAATTGTTGAGGAGTTCCCCCAGTAAGGAACCAGGAGAACTGGAACTGATGGTGAAGTCACCATCAGATCCACTTCAACATATGTATTGTGACGCGCATAAATTGCTTAGCAATAATCAAATCGCAACCCGTGAAATACGTATTATTGTCATTGAGTAGTTCCGATGGCCATCTGTGGTCTTCCTCATCAGTTTCACTTCATCAAAAGGTGCTTTCCGGGAGCAAATTCACGAATTACTGTAAAAAATACCCAAATCGCTATAGGTGTGCCTATAAAATTTGAAGGTTCCCCCTCGATTTCCCTGGGATGCCATCATCAGATCCTGGTTTCCTTATCATGGTACTACCCTTGGGATATCTCCTTTTTGCACAAAAAAACAATCATCAAAATCGGTTCATAAACGACGAAGTTATCCGCGAACACACATAAAAAAAAAAACAAAAAATATATACGGTCGAATTGAGAAACCTCCTTTTTTTGAAGTCTGTTAAAAATACACTCTAAACTCTGTATTCGTCTTGCACTTGTCAATCATGCTTCTGCCAGCAAGCCAGCATTATGAACATTGTGAGCCAGTTATGAATCACTGGGGCTAAGAGTGTCGCCAGCCACCCGCTGGCATCGAAGCAGCAGTATTGAAAGGATCGAGTGTATCTGCATCTTCTCTTTCTGTCGTGTTGGCACCATATATCAAGCCATAATAAAAACATTAATTAGCAAAATAGCAAGACAGAAACTTGGTAATGTCACTCGTAATGATACTTCGAAGGAGGTTCCGAAACACTGATGATTATTCCATCATCGCTGATGCATATTATTTTCTAACCCGCATTCTATAAAAATGTTTTTCCTCATTGTTTTCACATTGATTATCATTATGAATAGACAACCATCTGATTGCTTTAAGTAATAAGCACAAATGTCAAAATTTCATTGGAGTAAAAAGAATACAAAGAAAACATTAAAAGATTTGCATAAAATACATGCAATTTTTAACGCCATAATTATTAAAACTCTGGGTATTCGCATTAATTTATTATTAAAAAAGTTTATGGAAAGTCCGAAAGTAGGTACCTCTAATGCTGTGCGAAACTTTTTGCAAGGCTTGTCAGTTGTCAAAACAGGGTCTTCCAAGTACGAGTACCTACCAAGTAAAATTTAGTATTCCGCAAAAGTAGAAGGCTCCCTTAAAATGTATATTTACCTATCAAAGTTACAATCATTTAGGAGCATATTATACTACCTCAAATGGCTTAGCATGATCCTCCGTTATGTCGAAAATATTGCAGCATTAATTTTGAAATAAATAATAGGTCTTTACCTATGAAATTGCCGTTTTGTATGAAAAAATTTAAACGAATTTTTTTCATGCATTTTTTATTTGTATTAATCGAAGTAATCACCCATGCATGCAATCAATGCATCTTTGCCAACGCAGTGGCAGTTTATTGATGCCCTTCTTAAAGAAATCAGCTGGACGGGAGGCAACAAATTCTTCAAAGGCATTTTGTACTGCCTCTCGGGTATTGAATTTTTTTCCCGCCAAGAAGTAATCCAAATTCTGGAAAAAGTAGTAGTCTGTAGGCGCAAGGTGTGGTGAGTAGGGCGGATGACGGAGAGCTTCCAACCCCAGTTCTTGCAACTTGGAGACCGTCTGCTGTGCAGTATGAGGTCGCGCGTTGTCGTGCAGGAGCAGTGGAGACGAGCGATTGACCAATGCTGGTTGGAGATGTGCCAGCTTCTCCATCATTGTGTTCAGTTCTTCACAGTACACATCTGAAGTAATGCTCACCCCGTTTGGTAAGAAGCTGTGATGAATCACACCGGCGCTAGACCACCAAACAGTGACCATCACTTTTCTAGGGGTAAGTTTTCGTTTAGGGCATTGTTTAGGTGCTGAACCAGGATCCAACCAACTTGCTGAGCGCTTGCGGTTATCAAACAGAATCCATTTTTCATCGCAGGTAACAATGCGGTTCAAAATTCCTTCATTTGTGTGTCTGTTGAGCAGTGCAAGGCACGTCTCGACGCGTACTTCGCGCTGGCGATCATTGAGTTCGTGGGGCACCCATTTGTCAAGCTTTTTTACCTTGCCAATTTGACGCAAATGGACCAATATTGTTTTGAGGCTAACGTCGAAACCTGCTGCTAATTCAGCCGTAGATTGTGTATCATCAGCTTCCACAATCGCCTTTAATTCGTCATTGTCGACCAAAGTCTTCGGACGACCGCGAGGTTCATTTTTCAGATCGAAATTTCCAGAACGGAAGCGAGCAAACCAATAACAAGTGGTGCGTTGGTTTGTAGTGTTAGCTCCGTAAACGTCGTTGATGTTGCGTGCCGCTTGTGCCGCGTTGCTGCCACGACGGTATTCATATTCCATAATTACTCGAATTTTTAACGTATCCATGATGACGAAAAAGATTGAAATGCGATGAAAATGTAACACTAATCAATAAACAAATGACTACTTTTGGAAAAGAAAATCCATGTTTTTAAAATAAAATTAATTTGAAATTAGAATTCTTAGCCAAACAAAAAATATTTTGATTTGAAATGGCCAGTACTGCAGAACGGCAATTTCATAGGTAAAGACCTAATATTAAAAGCCTGTGATGGCTCACAGCAGGGCAAAGACCTCCCTAATTTCTATCCACTTCTGTCTGTTTAAAGCTCCTAAGGACCGTTCTTGTTAAAGGAGTCCAGCTCATTCGGCCATCTCTGTCTGTTCCTGCCACGATGTCACTTGCCATTAAGAGGGACCCATTGGGTCGTATGTTTGACCCATTTGTCGCCTGACACGCGGCAGATGAGTCCAGCTGAGTCCAGCCCAATTCCATTTTAGCGTGGCAGCTATCCATCACATCAGACATCAGCTATCTTTGTGATGGAACGGATGGTCGTATTCCGGTCCACTTTCACTCAATGGTCGCGCGAGTGGTTAAGGGACAATGGAAGATCACCCCTTCATTAGATCTTTCTTGGCCCAATAGCTCTTCTTACCTTCGCTTCAGCCATTTGCCTCACCAAAAAAATAACCTACATCAGTACGAGTACCTACCTATCTCATTCAAACAAGTCAACGTCCTCTTATAGAAACTACAAGATACAATAATAAATCCTGAATAATATTCATTGGACAAGATTGTATCAGCATTCAATGAGGCTTTCCGACGCGGATTTGCGCGGTGGTTGGCCTCGTAATCTTCGGCCAATTACGGCACCAGTCGCTGAGTAATATTAAAAAAATACTTTTAAGAAGTTACATTTGTCTTTGTTCTTTTTGTGTTCAACTGTTGAGAGGTCCCAGAAGAAAGAAAGATAGATAATTTATATACATTTATAAAAATCGATGTGTTTATGTATATATGTTCCCTATGGACTCCAACACGGCTGGAGCGGTTTTGAAGAAATTTTCAGGCAGTTTTCATTAGCGATGAGCGACGACGCGATTAGTAAAGGCGAAAGTTTGTGAGGATGAATGGATGGATGTTTGTTACTCTTTCACGCAAAAACAACTGAACGGATTTTGATGAAATTTGGAACACAGATAGTTTATAACCTGGATTAACACATAGAATACTTTTTATCCTGTGGATAACACTGTGTTTTCCTTCATATATTGTTAACAACCAAAACAAAAATCACTAAATAGATACGTAGATAACTACATAGCTGATAAATTAAAAATATTTTGTGTTAAAAAAAAAAAATAGGAAGCGGAAACATTATTTCTAGCAAATAACTGATTGTGAGGTCATTGTGACCATAATTTTATTAGAGTGATTTGTTGTTGTCCTTGATCTTTTTGCATAGAAAACTGTACTCCATTCACCTCGGCTTAAGAGGGTACCGACCGCGCAGTGGCGCCCTCATCGTTTGTTTGGTTATTTATTTTATTTTAGAATGAGAATGCAGAAAATAAGCCGGAATAATTGTGCTCCACAAGACTATACGTTATTGTTATTACAAATAGTAGCTTTATATTTTAATTTAAAGTTTTATTATAATCGATAAAACGGAAAAAAGTGGCCACTATTTTCAGTAATAATAACGTAGCCTTGTGGAGCACAATTATTCCGGCTTATTTTGTGCATTTTCATTCTAAAATAAAAGATATAACCAGACAAACGATGAGGGCGCCACTGCGCGGTCGGTAGCCTCTTAACTATCGCTGCGGCGAAACATTACCTAGGGACACGTTTTGTAGAGAACGTTTTGAGAATATAAAAAAAATGTGTTGCTACTTAATAAATAAATCACATATAAAAACGAAAATATTTTATTCTAGCAACTCTATTCTGGAAATGTCATGTGACGTGACATCGGTGACATTAAACAGTACGTTTTCATTTACGGTTTCCTTACTTTTTCATTAAAACTATCTCGATTGAGCGTGTTTCATTGGCTGTAAGATAGTCTTATTATTCTTATCCAGTAATATTAATTCTATTTAAGCAATTGATGCAACGAAAACACACACACACTGTGTCAATCCGCACTAAAGTAGGTGAAATGTGATTGAATTTGTGTAAAATAATCTAATTAATAAGTTAATGAGCTAGTTTAGTTGATAACATCGTCGAGAAATAGATAACAGGTAACCAAAAATCTATGTGATGTGCTATATTAAGGGATATATGAGGTGTTAATAATTGCACAGTCAGCCGTGTAATTCTTTGTAGTAAAAATAAAAATTTATATATTTAGATTACCTTGAGAGCTAAACTGAACTAATTTTGCGCCATAGAAAAACTTATAAAAACAAACGAAATTGTCAAAGATACTTCCAAGTTGGATTAAAACTTTTACCTTGAATGCCTTTTGTATTTTTTCTTAATGCATTCTCAGTAACTTTATTGAAGGTAAAGGCTATTGGGGACAATAGTATAAACTTAACTAATACCATGATCCACACCTGAAACCTTACATACTATAAAACAACCTTGGAATCGAGATAAGATTAAGTACCTAAGTTACTTGTGTCACTAAGAATTTAAAACATTCAAATGAGTATAGTTGCATAAGGAAAACTGTTTAAATTCTGTACTTACTTATAAATAACTATTATTATAACTCCTGTTAGAAACTGCTCACAGTAACGATTTTCAATTGCATTGCACAAAAGTGGTTCCACTTGATTTTCTCCTGTTATCCAAGTAAATTGATAATTATAATAATTGGCTTGTCACCACAGAAGACTTGTGACAAGCCAGTTAATTCAGGTCCTACTATGCTTTCCAAAAGTATTAACCTCTTATCAGGATCCATTTACACCCATCTTTTTCCACTTTTAAAATTTTATGGGGACAGATTGAACTGAGGTCTATTACACTGCAACTTAAAGGAGTTTTGTTAAATTTGTAGGTACAAAATGCGGTGGGTGCTATTATCAATAGTTGTGCTGCTATGCAGTACCTTTGTGGCTCAGGCTTTTGAGGATCAGGCCTTGGAAGACGATGACTTTGCAGAGTTTGAGCAGTTTGAGGCGGAAGATGATGACCTCACTGGTGGTAAGTTTGTATAATACTGTTCTGGATTTGTTACAATTTTTATACTCATATGTGGGTGTCCAGTTCTCGGCATTTAGTTTCCGAGATATAAGAAGTTTTGTAAAGTTGGGTGAAAAAATTGCATTTTGTGATTATAATTGATTATTAATAAATGCTTAATTATCTACAATTTCATATAGTAAATGACTATACGATGTTTCTAAGTACCAGAAACTATAAGAGAAAAGTTTAGTAAAAAGGTAGCAGTGGTTGGCACTCAAACTTTGAAAATGCTTTTTCTCAAATCAAGCTTATTCAGAATTTCAACTTCAAATGTCTGATAAAAAAAAAATATGTGCTAGTTTTTGAATACTTTTTCAATCCTTACTATCAATTGACTATTCTAGATACCGAATCTGGTCTTAACTCAATGCCCCACTACTGGACCCTTTCTGCTTGGACGCCCACATATAGAGACAGAATGAGCATTGCTTGCCTCCACGTACAGTAGGTATATCAATCCTTAAAAATTCAAGTTTTCTCACAATGTTTTCAAATGTAAAGGTTATGTTTATAAGAAAGTTATAAAAATCATGTCATTGGTACTAGTTCAAACTTAGCCTGGTATTTATGAATGTCTATATATCAGCAGGCTATATTAACATTAATAATTACCAGAAATTCTTGTAAATCATCAGATTTTGCTGAAGAAAAGGAGTCGCCTCCTCCAACAAAACAGAAGATATCTTTAAAGGATCAGTTTGAAGCCAACGTAGAGACTGAAGATGAGATCTTAGTGGAGGTATGTTAAAGCAACGAAACATTTACTTCAATTTTTTTTCTTCATGTAGCTGGCATAACAGAATTTCAAAATTTTGCTGGCCCAAAACTTCGCCACTTCCACGCCATCATCGGCGGCACGGCAAGGACAACTTTGACTGCATGCTTTCTGGTATACAGGGCAGGATAAGAGGTGGAGCATAGTTTGTGGCCCAGCTCCATATCCACACACTGCTATTGTCCATCAAGGTCCTACTAATGTTGTGTTATTGTACCATTGGCAAACTTTCTGGTGAACCACTTTTCAACCTTATTGCGTTAGTAATAAGGCCGAAAAGTGGTTCACCGGAAAGTTTGCCGATGGTATATGTACAGACTATTTTGTTTTTATAAAGCCTGTCAGCTAGGGTCGTAGAAAAGCTGACTGCGCAGTCCCCAGGGTGTGCTTGATTAGCATCTCACTTAATGCCTGTAGCATACTCAATCAATCCTGATTAAACGCTTACTCCTAGAGCCTATTAACCAATATACTCATCATTATGAACAACTTTTACTATGGGAACAAACCTGAAATTGCGAAAAAAAATCTGAGTTTGATGTAAATAAATGTACTGAACAGCTGATTTTTTTTCGCGATTTAATTTTTGGTCCATGTATATGTTTCAAAAGTGAATTTTAATTATTAGTCTAATTTGTTATTGTCTTTGATGGCTCAAAGGTTTTCAATACAACCCGTAACTATTTGATTCACTCACTACGCCATTCTTACCTAAACTAGGCATACATTATACTTTTGTAGTACAGAGGTTACTTAAACCACTTAATTGAATTGCAAATTAATTCTTTTGATAATTTTCTTGAATGTGGTGAAGTTCAAAAGTATGTATAATGATGATAGTAGATTATTAAAGCAGGTGTTGTCACTTTTTCACAGAAAATTATGAGAACTTACCTTGTTATGGACACAGAATAATATAGTTACAGTAGTTTATCTTGGTAATGACCTTGAATTAATTACCTATGGCCGCTCGGCAGATAAATACGTGTCCGTCCGTGTGTAACTGCCGCGCGCTCGAATTGTTGTATACTGGTACGGATTGAGATTTCGAAGCGCGTCGTTTCAGTCGTTTTGTATGAAGATAAACTACTGTATGATTATTATACTGTGCTATGAACTTGAGTTTAGTCTTTTTTTATGTATTTCGAGTTCTAGGAAAAACCAACAAGATGATTTCACATCTATCTTCTTATATACAGAATGTTAGGTTAAACGAGGGACATACTTTAACGGAGTGTAGTACTCATGAAAATGAACTAATGGGTGATTCATTTGGAGTTACTTTTTCCAAAACTAAAAAAAATACGAATACAACAAATTTATCAGGTAATCTTTATTATAATACAAAAGAACCATTCCTTACATTTACTTTTTAAGGATTATTTCTTTCAAATGTTGTCCGTAACTGCGATTAAGGTGGTCCATTCTGGAGTTCCAGTTTTCGATGACCCGACCGAGCATTTCCAGTGGTATTTGGCAAATAACGCGAGTAATGTTGGCTTCCAGTTGATCAATCGTACGCGGCTTATCCATATAAACTTTGGACTTTACATAACCCCACAGAAAAAAGTCTAAGGGTGTGATATCACAGGATCTAGGCGGCCAACTGACTGGTCCGAAACACGAAATGAACTGTTCACCAAATTTTTCTCGCAACAAAGCCATGGTTTCACGTGCTGTGTGGCGCCGTCTTGTTGGTACCAAAAGTTCTGAAGATCACGGGCTTCAATTTCAGGAAACAAATAGTCCGTTATCATGGTACGATAACGGTCACCATTGACAGTCTGTCAATGGTGACCGATAATTACGGACAACATTTGAAAGAAATAATCCTTAAAAAGTAAATGTAAGGAATGGTTCTTTTGTATTATAATAAAGATTACCTGATAAATTTGTTGTATTCGTATTTTTTTTAGTTTTGGAAAAAGTAACTCCAAATGAATCACCCATTACTTTTAACATGGAACTAACCCTGAAATATGAAAAAGAAAATCAGATGTCTCGTACATTTTAATCGCCTAGGTTTTGCACTTTGTAGAGAATGCTGATTTTCTTTTTCATATTTCAGGGTTAGTTCCATGTTAAAAGTTGTTAATTTTCATGAGTACTACATCCCGTTAAAGTATGCCCCTCGTTTAACCTAACACCCTGTATAAAAATCAATAGCTGTTTGTTAGCCTCGCTAAAACTCGGAAACTGCTTGACTAATTTGATTTTTTTTTTGTTTTGTTTGCACTAATACAGGGGTGGTTTAAAAGAAAAAAAAAATGGAAAAAAAAAGAAATTGAAATTTTGACAGGACAACGTCTGGCGGATCAGCTAGTCTTCTTCTTTTTTTATACAAAAATCGATTGCTGTCCGTTCGTTAAGTCTCGCTAAAACTCAAAAACGGCTTGACCGATTTGATTTTTTTTTTGTTTTATTCTCTTTACTGGGGTGGTTTAAAAGAACAAAAAAAATTGAACTTGCAATTTTGACAGGACATCGTCTAGCGGGTCACCTAGTATAAAATATTTTTAGTGCAATAGTTGTAACCACCATTTTATCCTTGTATTAAAAAACAAAACTAAGTTCGACAGTAAAGTATTCTTTTTTTCTTCTCAGGACGAAGACAATGAGTTTGAGCACTTCCAAGACCCTGAGGAGTTCGAAGGGTTCCAGGACAATGCTCCACGCACGGCTGAACAACCAAAGATCACTATTTCTAAGGTAATCAATTTAACATTTAAACGTGATTTAATTTCGTTATTCAGTATTTTATACAAGGTCAAATTAAATTAGCTAGCGGAACTCCGCAGACGTAGATCTTTGATAGTCGTTACTGGTAATCAGAAGCCCAAAAGTCTGACCAACAGTCTGAACAACCTGTCTTACCAAGGGGTAACGTGTTGCCTAGTAACTGGGTTCTGAAGGTCAGATAAGCGAAGCCAAGAGGATAGAGACACATCAAGTATACATCTCTCTCAATTTGCTCTATCAATTTTATATTTTCATAATTTTTCTGTTTTTCAGGTTCCTATAATGATCCGTCCGCGCTGGGACGCGTATTGGCTGGAAGGCATCCTGTGCTGCCTGCTAGCGTCGTACGCGCTGGCCTACGCGATAGGACGCGCGAAGAACACCTCCATTGCTACCAACTTCCTTAAGCTGCATAAACCGCTGCTCGATGACAATTTTACGTTAGTTGGTAAGAAAGATTTATTATTTACTATAGCTTCCGCCCGCGGCTTCGCCCGAGTGGTATGTCGATAAAAAGTAGCCTATGTCCTTTTCCAGGTCATGGTCTACCCGTGTGCCAAATTTCATACAAATTCGTTCACCCGTTTTAGCGTGACAGTAACAAACAAACTCACTTTCGTATTTATAATAGGACTAGTCCCCCCTGATTCGCACGGTTTTTACGAGTTGGCTAAACATCGAGATTTATATTCATGTATTTAGTGACAGCTGGGATGGGGATTTTCCTGTGGAGGGATGATGTGTACTATTAATGATTGTACTCATGAAAACAAACAACTTTTACTATGGGACCAAACCTAAAATCGCGAAAAAAAACATTTATTTGCATAACTCGTCAAAATGTAGGGAACAGCTGATTTTTGTTTTCGCGATTTCAGGTTTAGTCCCATAGTAAAAGTTGTTTGTTATCATGAGTACAATCATGTGTTTGAGTATCGGTCACTAATTACCAGTCACACCATACATAAACCTTATGGACTAAATTCTCTAAACTTTATAGTTTCCCTTTTGAAATCAAACACAGTCTAAGAAATATCGTGGCTACTGCTTCCAGGCGAGACAGGCTTAGACGTCGTAGCAGCGAGTGACGAGCGCGGCTGGAGGCGCGAAGCAGAACATTGCTTCACTATGTGGTGCAGCGGTCGTCTTTGCTGCGAGGGCATGCTGCTTACACTCAAACTCATCAAGGTATGAAGAAGTAACTTTAAAATATAGCAGTCTAGCTATGTCGCAGTAGGGTGCACCATGTGGCAATCGTGGCGAGAAGTGAATACTTATTAGGCGCGTTGAGCGATTTTTGGGAGTGGAGAATCTTATGAGTTCGCGTCACCGACATACGACTTGCTAATGACAGAGTTTGCGTCATTGACATGTGACATGCTAATGACGGAGTTCGCGTCACCGACATACGACTTGCTAATGACAGAGTTTGCGTCATTGACATGCGACATGCTAATGACGGAGTTCGCGTCACAAATGAGTTCCTCTCCACTTCATTTGTTTTTTTTTTTTTTATTTTGGTTAATTTTGTTATTTGCTTTAATTTTTAAAACATATTTTTTTGTACTTTTTTCGATAAATATATGTTTTGAAATGATTAATATTCCTTAATTATAAGTATTTCAAAACACAATTAAACACACCCACACACCTGTGATATCGTTTTATAAAGTACTTTTTACTCACTTTTTTTTTTCATTTTACTGAACCTCATAACTCTTGAACGGGCAACTATGGGTGTGCGCTGATAGTGTAGAATTATAGCCAACAAGCCCAAGAATAAGAATAAAATAGTTTTAAAGCAAGTTTGTCAAGACTTGGCCAAATTTTAGCAGTTTCTGTTTCATTCCATACAACAAAAATTTAAAATATTTTTTTCCGGACAAACTATCAGTTTTAGAGAAAAAAGTTTCCTAACAATTATTCATCAAAATGACAGATCTTTTGATAGGTATTTTTTTTTAAATGAAATTTGTAAAAAAAATCCCAAAGTCCCTCATATAGCAGTTTCGATCCACTGTGCGTTGGCAGTCCAATTACATTTATTTTAATATGTACAGTCACCCTGATTTCCTTGGGTTTCTTGTATACCTCACGTATATTTTAAAAACCGGCCAAGTGCGTGTCGGACCACGCACAATGAAGGGTTCCGTAGTTGGGATGAATTTATCTTAAGAACAAACTTAACATTGTAGTTGAGAAACATGTTCTCCCATACATTCCAACTGTAAATGTAAGTTTGTACTCACAATATTGATAGATTTACCATGTTATTTTAAGACCACAGACTTCTTATAGGTTTTCCTGTAATCTACGGGTAAAGATCTATTTTCTGTATTTTTTTCAAAATTTTAGGCTCAGTAGTTTCGGAGATAAGGGGGGGGGAATGGTCAATTTTCGTCTATTTTCTTAAATAACTTTAAAACAATTTATTTTAAAATTATAAAAAAATATATATTTGAGACGCTCATAGTAACCTCTTACATTTGACATGCCACATGGTGTAGTTTGCAAAACTTTATTTTTTTATTTTCTTATTTGCCCCCCAATAGTGACCTCTATATTCAAAATTAATTTATTTACTTTAGCCGTCCGTATTTGGGTCACAGAAATTTATATGTGTACCAAATTTCAACTTAATCGGTCCATTAGATTCGGAGCAAATTGGCTGTGACAGACGGACAGACAGAGAGACAGACACATGAGTGATCCTATAAGGGTTCCGTTTTATCCTTTTGAGGTACGGAACCCTAAAAATATGGAATATCAATTAATTCAATTCATCAATTCGTCTGTATTACGTGCGAGCCCAACAAAAGTACAAAACTGAACTGACTGTTCACTTTATGCTTTTTTTTTCTTATAGCCCTAGAAATAACAGGCTATCAGAGTTCTGCTGGCCAAAGAAACACCGGTCTAATTCGCCAAACCCAGTTGAAAAAGTGCACCGGGCATGGTTACCTCTTGATGTCAAAAACTATCCACAGTATTAAATAATAAATAAATTCATTTATTTCAGTGTTATCTAAATCACTCTACAAAACTAAAATAATCTCTGTCTATTTTATTAATTTATCTGTTCCAGCGGCAAGATCTAGTCCACGTACTACTGGGTGTAGTTAGACCAACTCCGGACACACTGCTGGTGCGAGTGGAACTCGGCAAAGACGACAGCGATCCCTTCGTGCTGTGTGTCGCGCAGAAGAAGATCGCCACCAAGCTGTCTAAGGAGATGCAGGACTTGGTAT
This sequence comes from Cosmia pyralina, assembly GCA_946251885.1. Lineage (NCBI taxonomy): Eukaryota > Metazoa > Arthropoda > Insecta > Lepidoptera > Noctuidae > Cosmia > Cosmia pyralina. The sequence continues at coordinate 19,470,523 of OX276359.1, read as the reverse complement.
GTACTTTTTGTTTTTTTTTAATTTTTTTATTGTTCTTTTTTTGTTGATTTTTTTTTTTTTTTTTTGTAGGGAATATGCGTGTATTTTTTTTTCTCTTAATCAATAAAGCACAGTAGTATAAACCCAAGAAAAGTATTAAAAGTCAGATGTTAAGCTACTGTTTGTTGCTCAAAACAATGATTACACTCCAACAATTTTCTACTACCCGCTTACGCGAGCATCTGCGTGACGCGGTAAAGTTCAAACATCCGTTAGGCCTCTGCCTCGAATTTTGCGGGCAGCGGGGCGGCAGCGGCGGCGGCGCGTCTCGCATTGTCCCGCCCCGCTTCCGCGCCGCTGTTTTCGAGGTCCAGTCCATTTGTTTTTACGCATAAAATCCGGCCGCTCCCGCGCCGCCGCCGCTGCCGCCCCGCTGCCCGCAAAATTCGAGGCAGAGGCCTTAGTGTCGCGGCCATAATGTGACGTCATAATTCACGATATTGATTTGTTTACATCTGTTTTAGCCACAAATCATATAAATTAAATTATTTTTTTTACTTTATTCAAACAGAAATCGCACTTACTAACTTATCTCGGTGAGAATTCAAACAATTTGCTTGCTAATAAAAGATTTATTCACATAACTTTTGAGGTCACTTCCTGCATTTTCGAAAACGCCGCGTTTCGTTTTTGCGTTCCATAAAATAATGAATTGTAAAATAAGTATGTGTTAAAAAAAATAGTAATTTGTTTGTTGACTCCTATACAATGTATATTTAAACAATGAAAGAGTTTTAAATTACATGCATATACCCTATTGTACTGGTTTTATGCCAAAGGTAACATGCAAAGAATATAATATATGATGCCACAGTGCAACAAAAACTTACAGACACACACCATAAAGTTGTACAAAAAAAAAAATTATACTATGTATCTAGTTTTAAATTACTTGTCTAAAAAGTCTCAATCAATAGATTCAAAAGGAATCATATGATTTAGACGTTCAATATTCGGCTGCATCTGGTTAGACTGGGAGCCGACTTCAATATACATGTTGGGAAATGGCTAGGCTGATGATGATATGATTTAGATCACATATAACAGTCAGAATCTACAGAACTTTATGAAAATGTCAAACGCCATACAGTGCCGCTTATATAAAAAAAAAAGCCGGAAGGTGTCGTGAAGTTCCTTTTGGCTGTATATTATGTATCTATTACTACAGCGCCATGTAGTATGGTCTAAAGTTTCAAGACGCAATGGAACAAAAGCACCAAACATTCCTTTTAGATTTTACGAGCTGCGCCCCGCGGTTTCACCCTCGTAGACCGGGATAAAAAGTAGCCTATGTGTTAATCCAGGGTATAAGATATCTACATATCAAATTTCATCCAAATCGGTCCAGCCGTTTGAACGCGAAGAAGTAACAAACATACAAACACACTCGCTCACAAACTTTCGCCTTTATAATATTAGTGTGATTGCTATGAATTCGGGGAATTTCAAATAAGACGTCATTGTATTTTACTAACTTCGACTTATGGAGTGTGCAGTTTGAAATTCGAGTTGCAGTCTACCTTAGTCGAGATACCGCGTATTTTAATTTTTATTTTTCGTCGTACTACTGAGGATTACAACTTAACGAGGTTCGAGTTATCGAGATAACGTTGACGTATGTGAACGCTTTTAAAGTATGAACGTGCGTGACGATTTCTAGCAGTCAACTCAACTCAAGCCGACGTTCGCACGGACGTAAAAATATAGCGGCGGGATTTTATCGCGCACTGGATTTTCAACTCTCGATGTTGAGCCGAGCTTCGAGAATCCAACCTAAAAACAACAGAGTGCATTCCACCGCGATAAAAAACCACACTGTTAGACTTTCAACTCTAGGCGCTAAGCAGAGCGTTGAAAATCCAGTGCGCAAAAAAAAAAATGCCGCGATATTTTTACGTCCGTGCGAACGTTGACCTAAACCGAAGATCTTAGTTCTAATAAGGTTGATTCCATAATATTAAGCGTATACTGTTCCTTTCCAGAGCGTGTTCTGTCCGGAGCGTCGTCCGGGCGACAAGCACGGCCTCCCCGCCGCCATGTCCGTGATGTCCGAGACAGCGGAGGCCACGTCCGCCGTGCTAGACACGAGGGTCTGCGCCGCGCTCGAGCACTACCACCAATACGTGCAGTTCATACATATCTCAGACAAATACTCCGGCCCTAAGCAGATAGAGTGAGTAAAACTAATATTAAATATTTATACAGGTTGGATTTTTGAGACGATTTGATTTTTATGATGCTATTATTGCCCGTCAAGTCTTCTCGTCGCCAATCCCGCAGTGTTTGAAGAGTAAGGTCTTCAACCAGTGCGTTCTGCCCGTTATGGCATGTGGTGAAAAAACGTGGACAGTGACAGTCGCGCTGGTCCACAAATTCAAGGTCGCTCAACGGGCTATGCTCGGAGTTTCTTTGAAGGTAAAGGTCAGAAACGGAGTTATCCGGAAAAGAACCGGAGTTACCGATATAGCCTGCAGAGTAGCTGAAGTGGCAGCGGGCTGGCCATGTTTGTCGGTGAGTCAGACGAGTCCTGAAGTGGAGACCAAGAACCATAGAAAGTTGGCTGGGACAGACTGGATGCGGAAGGCGGAGGACAAGGTGTTGTGGCGCAGCCTGGGAGAGGCTTATGTCCAGCAGTGGACTGCGATAGGCTGAGATGATTAATTCAATACCGGCCGTATTTGTTTGGCATCATAATAGGTTGGGGAAAAAGTTTCTTCGCATTTTTTAAGAAAATTCAAAACATTTTTTTATATACATTATTTACATTTATCCAAAGTATGTAGGTACCATTTTGTTCGATAACTTTTTGCCATCTTGTAGGTAGCGACATGATCCTATTGCTATAGAAATTTTGGTACTTCTGATCAAAATACCGCGACAAGTGGTTTTGGCAGTCCTCTCGTGATGTTAACCTGACACTGCCTAAAGAATTCTGAAGAGACTAAAACAGGTGGAAATCTGAAGGTGCAAGGTCAGTACTATACGGCGGATGCATTAACACCTCCCAGCCAAACTCTCTTAATTTTTGCTGAGTGGCTAAAGATGTGTGAGGTCTAGCGTTATCATGATGAAAAACCACACCCCTTCTGTTGATTAATTCCGGCCGCTTTCTCTCAATTTCTTGCTTTAATCTCATCAGTTGTTCGCAGTAGAGTTCAGAATCGATGGTCCTGCCTGGTGGTAACAGCTCATAATGAATAATGCCCTTCCAATCCCACCACACACACACCATCACCTTGTTGCGAGTTAACCCGGGTTTCGCCACAGTTTGTGAAGCCTGACCGGCCTTTGACCACGACCTTTTTCGCACGTTCTTGTCGTACGTGATCTACTTTTCATCACCAGTTATCAGCTTCTTCAAAAATGGTTCGGTTTCATTACGTTGTAATAAAGAATCACAAATGAGTACACGGTTCATTAGGTTTCTTTCAGTGAGCTCGTGAGGTACCCAAATATCGAGCTTTTTTGTGTACCCAGTTTTTTTTAAATGCGCCAAAACTGTTTTGTGGTCAATTCCCAGTTCTTCAGCTACGTCAAAACTACTGATATGCCGGTCTTGCTCCTATTTTTCAAAAATGGCATCCATTTTATCCGTAATAGGGCGTCCAGAGCGACGTGCATTTTTGACATCAAAATTTCCGGATTGAAAACGCTTAAACCAAATTTGTGCTACTCTCACAGACACTGCACTGGGTCCATAAACATCGCAATTTTTTTTCGCGGCTTGCGTTGCATTTTTATCTTTTTTGTAGTAAAATTTTAAAATGTATCGAATTTCTTCATTAGATTCACTCATCTTGACAGTACGAAAAACAAATGAAAATCACACATTTTCCTAATTTGAATTTGGAATTATGTTCTTTAAAATTTAAATTTTCAATGATACCAAAACCAGCCAGTTACAGATAGTATAGCCAAAGAGATTTTATTTTAAGTTCATACATACTATAATGCGAAAAGACTTTTTCCCCAACCTAATAAAATGACATCGTGAAAATTGAGGTTTTTAACGCTGACTGTACCATTTTTTTCTTGTACCATACTAGGCACAAGTCTACGCTTTTGTAATCTTTTTCTTTTTTAATCTTATCTTTCTATCCTCAAATTTCCGTTTCTATTGACAAAAATTCCCTCTGCAGGATTTGATCCGTACAGGAAAATGATGCAGATACTTTTTGAAAACAAACATTATATTCAATTCCACATTCTTGGCAACAAATTTTATTTGATACAGGAAAAGTCTAACCATACTTTTTCCTATGGATTTTTTTTTAGGATTTTTTTATTTTTTGCTGAATGTGCCTGCTCTTGACCTCGCTCACGCCTGATGGAAAGCGATGGATGCGGACTATGATGGAACGAGCGTGCCCAGAAGATGTCTGTTCACTCTGTCTTTGAAATATTGACATTTGGACAGGACAACGTCTGTCAGGTCAGCTAATTAATAATAAAAACGAATCTTTTGCTAATCTTTACGCTTGTTTACAGGGAGTCAGCAGTAACCAAGCCCCCTGACACGGAGAAGGTGATGCTGATCAGCCTGGCGCTAGGACCTGACGGCGGCGGCGACGAGGTGCGGCCATTACTGCAGCTTGTGTTCCATCTCATGGACAAGATTAAGAGGCTCAGGCTTAGCAAGGAGGTCAGTCTATCTTTCTTTTTGTTCTTTGACAGTCGTTACGGGTAGTCGGAAACACATGTAATGGGTTGTGGAGGTCAGATAGGCAGTTACTCCATGTAAAATACTGGTATTCAGATGCATCCAGTTAGAGTGGCAGCCGACCCCAACATAGTTGGGAAAAGGCTAGGCAGATGTTGATTATCTTGATTCAGAGTACAATGGTTACACTTGGACTACGAAAACTGCCCTTCCTCTACGATATACAGTGTTCGGTAAAGAATGGATGACCTTGAAATAGCATAATAGATGGCCGGTTTAAAAATAATACACAAATAGTAAATACCTACACTGTTTGTGGTGTAGCATGGTGCAGGTGACAGATTTCAGTATCGCATGAATAGGTCCGTGACATAATGCAATTAAATTTTATTGATAATGATTCACAGCAAAAATCTCGTTCTCTTTATTATAATTTTAAAAATGTGTGATATAATATCTTATTATTATGACATTTATTTTAAAATATGTATTTAATCCAAAACATGAAAAAAAAAAAACATTCAAAGCAGGTATTTATTAAAAAAACATTTTTTTCGTGGTAACATTTTTGCCATGTGGCGCGGTGCGTCGGCGGCCATTTTCCTCAGTACGAGTGCTATTTGAACTTTGTCATGTATGACATTGAGTTTGTTGTTCCAAAACTTGATAATTATCTTAGATTCTGTATTCAAATAAAAAGAAGAAAAGAAATAAAAAATGTTTATTCTGAACAAAAAAACAAATGAAACGCTAAAAAAATATATAAAAAAAAACTACTTATATAAAATAAAAAGAGAGTTTTAGACGTTCTAAATTGACTGTCATAGATACAGTCTACCACCTGGTAAGTTTGCAACTGCTTAAGTTTCTGTTCTATAAAAGCCTATTCAGCACCACTCCGGGATAAAAGTCTCCCTCCATTTTAAGCCGACTTCAGAAAAAAAGTGAAAAATTACTTCCAGTTTCGTAAGTCGTCGGTGGAAATTTTTAAAAATAAAATTCCGTCTTCCGAAACTAGTTATTTTTCACTTTGTCTTAGGTAGATCTTTTTTAATCGATTTTTTTCTATATTTGATTAAAGCTGAAGAATTTGTTTTTTGTTTGTATGTTTGAACGCGCTAATCTCTGGAACTACCAGTCAGATTTGAAAAAATATTTTTGTATTTGGTAGCCCAATTCTTGAGTAAGGCCTTAACATCTCCTTAGGGGCTCAGCAAAAAGAAAAAAGTTAGAAAGAACGCTAAGTGAAAACGAAGTAATAGCGTGGGCAGGCGATGTGATGCGACGGGGTGGGACGGCGGAACAAGAAATTTCACGCGGGCGAAGTCGCGGGCAGAACCTAGTAACATATAATACAATAGAAGTCAAAACTTTACATTGAATATTTTTGAAAAAAAGTAATTGCTACGAGGTGTGGGTACGAGTCTAATGTCGAAAATATAGTTTTTAGAATTTTCGTCTCTGGATGTATGTTCTAGATTAGCGCAAGAACGGCTGAACGGATTTGGATGAAATTTTGCACACATATTGTTTATATCCTGGATTAACACATAGGATACTTTTAATCCCGGTAGTATGTTCCCGTGGGGCACTTTCCAACATTCACGCGGGCGAGGCTGCGGGCAAAAGCGAATATTTTTATAAATTTGTTTGTTCCCGTTCCTAGGTGAACCATCGCCCATATTACTCATAATAATAAAATGTTACATTGTAGGCTCTAGCGAAATGCGAGAAGCGTCGGCAGAAGGTGGCGGAGGCGTGGCTGAGAGGTGCGCACGCGGCGCGACAGGAGCAAGCCGCGGCCAGGCGCGAGGAGAAGCGCAAGCAGGAAAAGGAACGCATACTCGCGGTAACTATAACTTTATAATGTTAGACAGTTATACATGGCTTACTTAGGTAGGACTGTATAAAGAAATCACCCTGTATGAAGAGAGCTTCATACAAAATTTTAGAGTTAGGACTACACGTCGAAAAAAAAACTCAATGTGGAAAAAACTGCTGTTTTAATTTTATGTAAAGGTCCTATTTGTTCTACTGCTCCTAATTTCAAATTTTGCTCTGGATTTTCATTGTGACTTCTGTTTAAAAAGAATATTACATAACGCCTACACTACCACAATAAAAAAAAAGAGTCTGGTAGAGATTATATTGATAAGAACAATGATATTATATGTAGAAAGAGGTAGATAGGTTACACACGCTCCGCAAGTGGCACGTCAAAATCTGGCTAATTAGCCACATTTTCGTCGTCTTGTCTCTTTTTCGCTCCCGATAATTAAGACATGCCGTCCTACTTCCACATGTCATCTAATCGTACGAAATTGTGCCGTTTTTGAACACCGAATCTTGGGTCGGTAACCTATCTACGTCTTTTTACATATAATATCATTGGATAAGAATGCATTTTCCGCCAGTAACGATACAATATTTACAGTCGCGTATCAAGCTCGGTAAACAACCAATATTAACAACCTATTCTATTTGTATATTCCAGGAGGACGATCCCGAGAAGCAGCGTCGTTGGGAACTGAAAGAGCAGAAACGTCAACAGAAACGGAAAACACCAAAAATGAAGCAGTTAAAAGTAAAAGCCCTGTGATGAGATAGTGGAGTAGAACGTTTGGTGACAGCCGCTTTGTCCTTACCCTGCAATCAGTCACATGCAATATTATATACAATCTTTTGTTATTTATCTTAAGTGTTACATACTCAATGAATGCGAATAAATGAATTTTAAGTTATAATTTTTTGTATTTTTATTGAAGTTTTAGCTGACGCCTATGGAGAAGATATCGCATGCGTCTGCTACCACAAAGTACTTTTATACAGGGTGTTTGGCAGAACGTTGAACATACGAAAATGGTGGATAGGTGGGGTCATCTGCTACTTACTCAGCCCTAATTTATTTGGCTCTGGCCCTCTGGATATTTTAAATGTTTTTTTTTTTTGCTTTTTTCTAGTTTCACCACTTTCTTAACTCTAAAGTGTAATTTTTATTAAAAATGGCTAAAACAGGCAATACTTTGTTTTTTTTTTTAATCTTTAATGTTGGCAGATTCTTATAAAATTATTGTTTTATTCAGATGTTAGCTAAAAAAAAAGTTATGAGTCCTCAAACTTACAGAAAGGTGTAAAAAATTACTTAAATCATAATTTGAACTTGCATTTAAAAAAAAAACAAAAAATGATTGAGGAGTTCCAATTCTAGCAAAACATCCCTAGTGTGTGACCTTTCTAATGGTATGTAATTTGCTTTTATAAAAAAAAAACTTTAAGAGTTATTTCATAATTTTATCAAGTAGGAAATTTTTGACGAAACTCTACCTTGACGGAAAGTGAAATGTTTTGCGAAATTTAATACTGCAAGGTTCGTAAAATTTAAATGATCGACGGCTTGCCAGTAGCAGTGGTGCAAATTGACATTCACTATTCCCTTGGGATGGTTACACAAAACAGGTAGACGATTCAACACGATGGCTGCCCAGCTCACTGGAGTCTGATTGTACGTGAACATTTGGATAATTGTTTCCCAAATTCGTGGATTGGCAGGGGAGGACCGGACCAATTCCCTGGCCTCCGCGATCGCCCGACCTCACTCAGCTCGATTTTTACTTGTGGGGAAGGGCAAAGGAACTAGTTTACACTACAAAAGTAGAAAGTCGAGAAGATTTGATAAATCGAATTAATGCTGCTTTCGAAGTTATGCGACAGGAGATGCTGCTGCACTGCGCACAACAACTGTAGAAATCAGACGTAGATGCCGCGCCTGTATTGTAAATGAAGGGCGTCAATTCGAACATCTGTAATTTATTAATTAAATAAATTATTTAAAATTATTGAATTGTTTCATTAGCGCTCCTAACTGGTACAGCTATTTTCTTTGTACTTAATTCAAGAAATTACATAATTTTAATCGATCATTTAAATTTTAAGAACCTTGCAGTATTAAATTTCGCAAAACATTTCACTTTCCGTAAAGGTAGATTTTCGTCAAAAATTTCCTACTTGATAAAATTATGAAATAACTCTTAAAGTTTTTTTTTTATAAAAGCAAATTACATACCATTAGAAAGGTCACATACTAGGGATGTTTTGCTAGAATTGGAACTCCTCAATCATTTTTTGTTTTTTTTAAATGCAAGTTGAAATTAAGATTTAAGTAATTTTTTACACGTTTCTGTAAGTTTGAGGACTCATAACTTTTTTTCTAGCTAACATCTGAATAAAACAATAATTTTATAAGAATCTGCCAACATTAAAGATTAAAAAAAAAAACAAAGTATTGCCTGTTTTACCCATTTTTAATAAAAATTACACTTTAAAGTTAAGAAAGTGGTGAAACTAGAAAAAAGCAAAAAAAAAAAATTTTAAATATCCAGAGGGCCAGGGCCAAATAAATTAGGGCTGAGTAAGTAGCAGATGACCCCACCTATCCACCATTTTCGTATGTTCAACGTTCTGCCAAACACCCTGTATATAGGTCGACGTCATCTGTTACGCTGATGATACGCTGGTAATGGCACGGGGGAAGACGCTCCGGAAGGCGACTGTCTTAGCGACAGCTGGAGTTGCGCAAGTCGTAGGCAGGATCCGGCGGTTGGGTCTCCAGGTGGCATTGCATAAATCAGAAGCCATTTATTTCCACGGGCCCCGGAAAGCATCACCTTCAGGATCCAACATCATAGTAGGAGGTGTCCACATCGGTATCAAATCGATGATGAAGTACCTGGGACTCGTCCTCGATAGCCGGTGGAACTTCGGGGCGCATTTTCAGCAGTTGGCTCCTCGATAGATGGGCACTGCGAATGCACTCTCGCGTTTGCTGCCTAATCTGGCGGGGGGGCAAATACATCCTGGCCGAGGTTCTGTGTCGGGATCGTACGGTCCACGGCGCTCTATGGAGCGTCTGTATGGGCGGGCAACCTGACGGTCCGAATATTGCAATACTGAGAAGACCACCGAGAGCAATGGCCGTCAGGGCGATAAGAGGATACCGTACGGTCTCCTTCGAGGGGGCCAGCCTCTTGGCTGGATCAACACCCTGGGCTCTTGACGCCAAAATCCTAGCGTCACTATATCGGTGGCGTCGGGACGCGCTGGAGCGGGGGAAGCACCTGACGCCTCGTCATGTCGAGGTGTACAGGGTTGAGCTCTGCCATACCCTAGTGGTGGAGTGGGAGCAGCGACTTGCGGAACCCAGCGCAGGACACGCCACTATAGCGGCGGTAAGACCCGTTGTGAGGGAGTGGCTGGAGAGACGGCGTGGCGCAGTTACTTTCTGGCTGACACAGGTGCTATCCGGACGTGGGTGCTTCGGAAAGTACCTGTGCCGCATAGGCCGGGAACCGACATCCGGTGCGCAGCGACAGCATTATACAAACTGAATTTTGGTACCTACAGAAAATAGTAAAATACGAAAAAAAATATCTTGAATAATAAATACATAGGTACCGTAGAGGTTTTTTAAAACGATTCAAATTAGTTGTTGGAAATCAGATGAGCTACCTTCCCGTTACGTTTTACCATTATTTACGGGAGTGTATAGCTAAGATCTGCAAAAGAGCATTGAGAAACTTGGGATTCGTACTGAGACAGACACGAGACTTTACCAATATTGCAGCAGTCAGAGTCCTGTATGACGCACTAGTCAGGACTCATCTGGAACACACAGCTAAATACTTACACCACATGGTTACATGAGGCCAAATACTTTGTATGTAATGTTGGAGCGCCATCAAGTTTACGCGCAACTAGTACAGGAAGCTTACCCGTTGATGTACCCCACTCTATTTATACTGTGTGGCTGACACTGGCAGGGCCACCATCAGGGATTTTAATTTTGATAACATGAAAAATCGCTGACTTGGCGAAAATTTGCGACTAATTAGCGACTAAATTTGGGAGAAAACAGATCTTCGCTAGGTGGCGCGGATTTTAAGATAAGGTAAATGTGGCCAAGCTAGGGAGACGCTCTCCAGATCGACCACCTATGAACCCTTATAACTTTTGAACCAGTGACCGACAAGAAAGAAGAAAGAAAAACGTTTATTTGGACACACTTCGTGAAACACAAAAACAAAAGAAAAAAAAATTAAAATAATGTTTTAAAACAAAAGTGTGTGCCTCACGGCTGCGCCAAAAAGGTTCATTTCAGCATTAAATGCCAGACAGATGCTGCCTGACGCTGGTTTTCTAATGAACCTGTAGAGACAAGTGACGGGGAGTACAAACAGTTTCAACATACCTAATTGATAATTTATATACTTATAAATAAATAAACTAGTAATCAAAATATAATTAAGTACAATAAAGATATAAAAAATAAAAATAATAATTTTGTACTGGATCTAGATAGATGTTTTATATATTATATTATAAGCATTTTAATGTATATGAAATATAGTAAATAGGACAAATTCTGATATTAGGCGGCAAATTACGACAAATTTTTTGTGTTATCAAAATTAAAATCCCTAATGGTGGCCATGCCAGTGTCAGTCCCACGATTCACTTTGTGTAATTTATTTCATCACCACTGCTCTCAAAACGGTGAAGGAAAACATAGTGAGGAAACTGGCTTGTCCTAAACTAGAAATTCGAAGACATGACATTAGCTACCAACCCGCACTGGGCCCGCAGTGTGGCTGACACTGGCATGGCCACCATCACGGATCTTAATTTTGACAACACAAAAAATTTGTCGCCAAATATCAGAATTTGCCGGTAACAGGTTCAAAAGATAGCCCGGGTTTATAAGTGGCCCAGCTGGAGTGAATTTCCCCAGCGTGACCCATTTTATATTAAAACTAGGGCACCTAGCAAAGATCTGTTATCTCGCAAATTTAGGCGCTAATTAGTCGTAAGTTACAGATTTTCTCGGTGTGTAATTACAAAGATATTAAAGAATTAAATTTCTTCATACATTGGTACAAGCAAGTACAAAATACTTTAAATAGTTTCTAGACAGTATCTATGATGTCATAAAATATGGTGGAACGTTTGTTTCGAAATATAGACATATAAAGTTATTCTATAATTTGAACCCACCAAAGGAAAGCTGTAGGGGAAGTACGTACAAAATGACATACACGGACAAAATGACACAGGCATCATATTTCAAATTCTGCCGCTTCTAGCCCGCCGTAGACAAATACATCACGTGACCCTACCGGCTCATACCAACCTGTCAAATCGTGAACTCGCGCCAGTCTTTCGTTCGGGTGTCATGGCTGACGACAAACATTGGTAAGTTACGAGTTTTTTTTTTATTGGAGTGAGTTTTATGTATTAATGTTATATTGTTCATGATTTTAATTTGCGTGTACATTTATTGCACCCGTTAAGTACTTATTGTTACATTTAAATAACTTTTTCCGTAAATAATATTAATTTTGAATTTATTATTGAATTTTGATTTTTTATAACGCTATATGGACAAAATGATATACATAGGTAACGGACAAAATGACATAGGTATGTCGTTTTGTCCATAAGAACTCAATGAGCTAATTGTACCTTTATTCAACGATGTTAATTTCTTTACAGATATACCAAAATGCCGCGTAATTATAAGCGTAAAACTGAGCGCCAATCCTGGAGTGAGGAATCAATGCGTAAAGCTATAGAAGCAGTGCTCAGTAATAAAATGGGCTGGCTCTTGGCGTCTAAAACTTTTGGAGTGCCACAAGCAACTCTCAGAAGACATGCTTCGAATAGTAACAAAACTTTGGAGTCCAGTGCAAAGGGTCTAGGATCTTGGAAAGCTACTTTTCCACCTGATGTGGAAAGAAAATTAGTTGAGCATTTGAAATTACTTGAATCTCGTTTGTTTGGACTGACGCGAGCTTCTGTTCAAGAATTAGCTTTTAATATGGCTGAAAGAAACGGTTTCGCTCATAGATTTAACCCACAAAAACAGAAAGCTGGACAAGAATGGTTAGAAGGATTTTTAAGACGAAATAAAGATATTTCTCTACGCAAACCAGAAGCTACTTCAGCCGCTCGTGCTCAGGCTTTTAATCGGCCACAAGTCAAAAAGTTTTTCGAGATATACGGAAATCTGCTGGAATCTGAAAACATTGGGCCACATCGAATTTATAATGCTGACGAATCAGGCCTGTCTACTGTACAAAAACCCCAAAAGATATTGGCTACTGCTGGCAGGAAGCAAGTTGGCGTAATAACTAGCGCAGAACGTGGAACCAACACCACTGTTGTTTGTTGTGTTAATGCTGTTGGTACGTTTGTTCCGCCGATGATGATATTTTCGAGGAAAAATATGAAAAATGAACTGGTAGATGAAGCACCTCCTGGCACTTTAGGTGTAGCTCAACCATCAGGATGGATGACAACAGATTTATTTCTGAAATGGCTTAAGCACCTCCAAAATTTTGTTAAATCTTTCATTGACGATAAAGTTATATTGATTGTCGACGGGCATGCAAGTCATAAAGGGATTGAAACTTTAGAATACGCGAAACAAAACGGCATTATTATTTTGTGTCTACCTCCACATTGCACTCATCGCATGCAGCCTTTAGATGTCTCATTTTTCGGGCCCTTAAAGACTTATTTTAACCAAGAGACATCCAAATGGCTAAAACAACACCCAGGACGTGTCGTTACACAGTTTCAGATTGCTGGACTGTTCAAGGAAGCTTATGGTAAGGCAGCTACAGTGCAAAATGGTTGTAACGGATTTAAAAACACTGGCATTTGGCCTCTAAATCCTGAAATATTTCCCGATTATATGTATGAACCTGCGGAGACTACAAACATACCACTGGAAGACGCCTCCAATGTGCAATGTCATCAGCAAATAGCTCCTAGTCCAGTTCCCGTAGCTGGACCCTCTACACAGCAGTTAGACAATTCAATTTCACTTCCCGTAACGAACCATCTTCAAGCTTCTGAATCTACACAAACTCCACATCAGCAGCAAATATTCCGTGCCGTAACACCTGACAAAAATGATACAGTTCAAACAACCGACTCTACTGAACAAGCTAACAATTCAACAGCAAACACTGATCAAGACCATAATTTATCTGGTCCAAATCAAAATCGCCCATCTGTTGGTAGTAAAGAACGTCCTTCCTCCTATACTCTAGCAGTGCCTATTGAGGATTTATCTCCTGTCCCGAAAGGACGTTACATAAGTGGCCAAGGAAAACGTAAGCCAAAGAAACGACAAACCGCTTTGATTTTGACTCTTACTCCAAACATGAACGCGATCAAGTCAAATAATGAGCCTAAAGCTCCTCCAGAGAAGAGGAGACGAACCGTTACCAAAACCTTATTCGAAGAAGACAGTGAAGAAGAAAATTTGCCAAACAACACTCAAGATGACGAAGAGGATTGCGTTTGCTTATATTGCAACGATCTTTTTTCCCGGTCAAGACCTGGAGAAGACTGGTTGCGGTGTTTAAGTTGTTCGCATTGGGCCCACGCTTCTTGCGCGGACGTTCCTAAACGAACCAAGCGGTTCATTTGCGAGCTTTGCCTTTAATTTTATAACTTTGGCGTGTATGTCATTTAGTCCATATGTGATATGCCATTTTGTCCATATACTATGGGCAAAATGGATTTTCGTTGATCTCAGTTAAACAATTTTTTTTATTTTTTCTAGTTTGTTTATCTTCTAAATATCTATGATAATTCATAGGTATAAAACCAAAGATTACTGGTGTACAATATGAATGTGCTGTGATTTAATAATAAAGAGTTATGACCCAAAACCAAAACTGTATGTCATTTTGTACGTACTTCCCCTATTCGTTACCTATAAACAGATCTACAATAAATATATGTAATTATTTATCGAACAAAATGTGCACTTAGTCGCTGGCAGATAGAGATAGCTGCCTTCCGTTTCATTTACGGTAAGTAAGAAAGTAAGGAGATAGATGCGCGTGACCTACAGACGAGCTACTTAGAGCGAGTTGCCCGTGACGTAAGTTAAAGTGAGCCAGTTTACAGTGGAACTCATTAAAAATAGTTAGGAACTCGAGTAATAACAGCTTTGTAATAAATTAGTGTGCGTTTTATATGTATATTTATCCCTATAGATATATCTGTGTAAAGACAACATAAACAGAAGTCTTTGGGTAAGTTTGGAATGATATACTAAGTGTACTAAACTCTGAACGCAAGTAGTCTATTGTTCTGAATGAGCCCGATCTTTGAGTGGGTACCTTCACGAATTAATTTTTTGAAAACTCCCAGAAATAAACTCGAGTGGCGTGATCTTTTTTTCTCGTTCGTTTTAATTTTATCTCTGCGCTACAGGTTGTTTCAAGATGCTATTTTAGTTAATTGTAAATAAATCAATAAATAATAACGTTCAATGAAATCTACCTATAATCTAACTAATCTTTCTATGATCTTTGATTTAGGATTATTAGGTACCTACCTATGTATTTTTTTGTTTGTAAATTATTGTAGCATATTTCAAGCAATAGGTTGCTATTATATAATATGCTACAACATTTACCTACATAATATGCTAAAACAATTTACAAAAAAAAAAAAAAAACGTACTTATTGTAAGTATGTAAGTAAGTAGGTATTGACATACTTACAATACGTTTTCAACGTTTAAATATTTTACTAAAGGTACGATAATTTGAACGTATTAATAATAATAATTCTTATTTCGGCAACAGAAGTTTTATTATTGTAACGTAAATTAGAGCCTTACGCTATAATTTGGTAAAACAGTTGCATGCGACTGTACACCTTGACACCAAATAGACCAAGAGCAAGGTTTAATATTTTCAAAGAAGTTTAAGCGCCTCTAACCTAGTGATTTAAAAAAAAAACATGTATTTAATTGAGAATTTATCTTTCTGTGATTTCTAAGGACTTTAGACCGATAAAACTAGAAGTATATTACACATATTAATAGAAATATTATTTTCTTGGCAATTTTTCGTAAACATTTGTATCTGACTCTTGGACTATACCTTAAAAATTTAACTCATTATATCTTCTAAACCAAGACCCGACTGAATCTGTAACTTGGCGAAAACTTGCAACTAATAAGCGACTAAATTTGGGAGATACCTAACAGATCTTAGCTAGGTGCCCTAGTTTTTAAGATATAAAATGGGTCACGCTGGGGAAATTCACTCCAGCTGGGCCACCTATAAACCATTATATCTTTTGAACCTGTGACCGGCAAATTCTGATATTTGGCGACAAATTTTTTGTGTTATCAAAATTAAGATCCGTGATGGTGGCCATGCCAGTGTCAGCCACACGGGCCCGCATGGTAGCTTACGGCCCACTCCCTCTGACAGAGGCCTATGTCCCAGGAGTAGGAATTGTGACTGTCTGTTGGAAGCATAGAGAGAGGCTATGGTTGGAAGTGATCAAAAACCCTCACTGTGAACAAATACTGGCATATTAATCTCCTGGGAAAAACAGAGTCATTCAATTGTGTGATACTCCCTGATAATTTATTTAAATGGTGGTCAGTAACGAGTCAAATAAAACGTCAGTTTAAAAAATATTAATCATTGACCAGAAAAGAGATATAAAAAAAATGAATGTGAAATGCTAAAAACTGTTTATTATTTTAATTGTTGTGTACCTACTGACAGTATAGGGGCAAAACAGCTCAAATAGAATATTATTGAGACAATAATAAGAATTAATCAAAGCAATATTTATTTCAAATATTTGTTATTAAATTAATAAGAACAAAATAACAAAATATGTTAACAAACATAAGTATCTATTTCTAAGTCACAAAAGCATATATGACAAATAAATACATTATGTGTTGTTAAGACAATTGAATAGGACATAAATTATTGTGGATGCAATGAGATCTTCATACAGTCTTATTGCACAATTTTTACTATGTTAATGATACACAAATATATAATTATGTAATGCTCATTCAAAATATGGAATATGTGTTTAACGGTTTGAAGGACATGAGGTACACAATAGAAGTTGTATTGTTATTACAGCTATGATCTTAGTGTCCTTCAGTGTTAAATATTACTCACAAGATATTATTATAAAATGAAGTGCGTATGTGACTTAGATCAAAACAAAATTAATTTGTTCTCAACAAACACTGGCGCTAACTTTAGGGTAACCATAAAAATCATTAAAACTCTCACAGTATGCTAACATAATCAATCAACATTATCAAAACAATAGTCTAATTTAGATACAACATGTATCCAATATTTGTACCAGTTCCAAATATTATTTTGAGCAATTCGCTTAAACATTGACAAAAGTAGCTGCACTGTCATTATCGTTGGGGTGGATAATACATGCAAAATTAACCCAAGTACACCGAGGAGCTAGGAACATCTAGAATCAGTTTCACTTAAATCCATGCATCAGTATAAATACACTGAAAAATATATCATTTAACATTCATTAGATCACTTGAATACTACTTCTATATTTCTAACCTCCGCCACTCAACTTCGATTCGAAGGTCATCACACTAGATTTTGAGGTGGTTGTGTGTAAGTGCCTGACTGGGTGTCATTCATCAACTTGTAGCTTCTGGATGCGCGTGGAAACGCAGTCCATGTCGGGCGAGGCCTCAGCGTGCGGCGGCACGTCCGCCCCCAGCGCCAGGTTCTCCAGCGACTGGCAGCGCTTCGCCGGACTCTTCGCGCACTCGTGGTTGTACCCGCTCGTGGATGGCTCTAACAAACTGTTTTTGAGCTCGCACCCGCTATCGCTCACGTCACTACCGATCGCATCCGAGTTTTCACTCTTAGTTCTGTGTCTAATTGGCAATACGTAAGGGCAGAGTCTGTTTTTGTTCGTTGCTCTCTTCATACAATATCCCACGGTCACGTTAGACACGTATCGCGTGTTGAGACGCATCACGCTGTAGTTTGACTTCGACTCGCGTAAATAGTCACGCCGCGCTTCGGTTATTGCACTCAGCATGCCCAAGTCCTTCAAGGCTTTATCCAAATTCTCCAGGTTCATGTGGCGAGATTTCTGTGAATAACGCGACAGAATGAATAACGCGATCTATCGTCTTACTTACCTTTTCTAAAAATCACCAGATGGTACATACACTTTTTTCGAATTCATTACATTTCATCCTGGATTAGATCTAGGCAGAATTCAAGAAATATACATAGAAAACAGTGAAAATAAACATCACAAAAAAGTCATAATAAGGAATGACAAGCACAGCCATGGGTTGCCAGGTAATAAAAAATAATAGAAAATTACGACTCAGGGTCCCAGGATTACGATTACAGTCCTACCAACATATCTGTGAACTGAAAGAGGACGCCACCGTCGTTGCGTCGACCATGGACCTAATAATATAATATAATATTACGTCCATGGCGTCGACACAATCGAACGACATGCGTCGGCACAATCGAAGACATTTCAACATGACGGCCGTAGTTCCAATTTTCGCCATTTCACAGATAAGTTGGTAGGAGTGTATGTACCTAATATATTTATTTTGATATGATTTTGTTTGACGGAAAGAAAAAAAAAATGCCTGCCTTATTTTTGTTTATTTTTTTAGAACTTGCATCATAGATGATACACTATTTAAAGCTTAGAGTATAGAAACCTATGGAGAGAACATATATTACATACGAAATACGCGTGTGTATAACCTACATTGTCCGAGAACAAAAAATTGCGCCGGCGGACATTGATACGGAAGAACGTAGGTATGTAAGTAATCAAAACTTTGGACAAATTTTTTCACAAGCTTTCATTATGGTGAAATTTAACGTTAGGGGGCGGGATTTCCTTTTTTTTCATATGTTACACAAGGCATAATTTGGTTAGACGCGATAATAGCAAAATAGCAAAAAAAAACAAATAGTATTTCTCACCCAGGAGTTATCTTTCACCTAAAAATCAAAATCTTTATTGTCAATACGAATTGTGTGTATTAGAAAAAGCAACAGACTAGAATGGAGATGTTACAAAAAATAAAAAATTAAACTTTTTATTCACTATTGATAAATTACTAAATATAAATCCCCTGAAACCCTAAAAAAAAAACAACATTATTTTTTTGGGCACTCGTGGTAAAAACCTCCTCCTCCTCCTCGTGGTCCTTTTTAGGGCAGTCATATAAAAAACACGTCATATCAGGCATTGGACACCAAATACATAGCTTAACATCGATAGTATAAATTGATAAAGAGTAGGTAGGTACATCACTATTTTTATTTGTCATTATTTTGTATTGAAAACAAAACATGTTAGAAATTCAGCAAACAGGGCTAAATAAGAGAAATAAATTGTAGGTATATACTTTTAGGAACAGTAACTCTTAAAATGTCGATTGCACACCATGTGTACAGATAACAATAGAATTTCAATTGTGTCTGCTAATTAGCGCGCGACGGGTTAAGTAAGTACCTACCTATATAAATAAAAATCAAAAACAATAAACAAAATATATCAGTAAGCTTTTTTTTGTCCAGGGAGGCATGCCATCTCTAGATGGTAGGCTAACCACCAGTCGGTTATTACGTTTGGACGAGAACGGTCTGCGCCTGGTGATGGGGACCACCACAGGACACTGTTCTCAATAAACAAACACTTACACACAATAGGAATAACGGACAGTCCTCTGTGCAGGGCTTGCATGGAGGCTGAGCAAACCGTTGCGCACATGCTCTTTGAATACACAGGTGTCACCCAGATTGGAACAGAAACCCTCGGAACACCCCGACCTTTCACAGATTTTTTTAAAAACCAGCGCTCAATGATCCACATGAAGGACTAAGTGTGGAAACCAAACCCTTTAACATAGATAGATAGAACAACAGTATTCATTCATTCATTCGCTAATAACTTATGAATGGTTAATTGCGGTTGATTGGTGTTTTTCCTTGCGTACACTGTTTTATTAAACATGTAGGCATTTTGCATTTGCGTCACTTATACATATCTACAACACAAAACAATACAGGGTGAAATTGAATTCATGGGAAATATTTTAAGGGGTCATTGTATTCATCATTATGAACAACTTTTACTAGGTACGGGAAAAAACGAAATCAGCTGTTCCCTACATTTTGACGAGTAATGCGAGCCTAATGTATGCAACAGCTGATTTTTTTTTAAAGTTATTCATAATGATGAGTACAATGACCCCTTAAAATATTGCCCATGAATTCAATTTCACCCTGTATATTTCGGAGCGTTTTTAATTAAATCTAAAAAATCTCAATCCAAATTCAATACGAATCCAATGTTGGTGTTTACTTCTTGACACTTGACAGCTCACGTACCTACATCGCAAAATTCGCAATAGATGGCGGAGCCGGCGCGACAGCGGAAGTAGTTATTCTGACGTAATGTAAAAATGTACCCAGGATGAGAACGTCAAATAGCATGCCATCTCACTCACCTAACGACATTCCACATTGGTTAACAAAAGACAAAGATAGTTCCATAACTTCTATATCGATTTATTAGATATTTGTATAAGCAAGCTAAATATAGAAGAATGAGTTCACTCCATAAGTTTCCATATTCTAAGATTTAAAGTAATATCTATTTGCTGCCAAAATGTTATACTATGACGAAAGTTTCTGTACCTTCCCCCTCAGCTGGCATCACTATCAATGAATATTTTGTTTGAAGCCAAAGGAAGTTTCACTGCCCTGACCACAGAGTACATTTTTAATTAGAAGGCCCTGACTTACGTCAGACTGTACATCAAGGTGGCATCTAGTCAACGATGTAGGAAAATTATATTCAATTTTATGTACTGACAAATTATAATATGGCTGAAATATTGAAGGAATGGCTAACGGAAAGATTGCAGCGTCCAATATCATGGGAAGCCGACGAGTTCGGAAAAATGATGAAAAATGGTCATGTGATTGCTGAAGTACTCCACAGCTACAACGTTATCAATGAAGAAAAACATTTTTTAATAAAGCGTAGTTTTGCACTCGATGATATTAAAAGCAATTGGAAATATTTATCAGAATGGTTAGCGGACTTAGACGTGCATTTAAATGCTTCTGATCTTGAAAACATAATAGATGGCAAAGGGTCTACAATACTTCGTCTATTCTATAAAATGTTCCTTCATTTAGACAAAAGGGATCGCACAAGCTTTATAAAACAAGAAAGGAAAATGGTTTCTGCTGTAGTAGAGAAAGTCGGGCACAGATTTAAAGTAGAAAATATTCCTGAAGAACAAGAGTCAATCGTCGATAATCTCTCGAAACCTCTACTAAATGAGAAGCATTTTATAGAATGGCAACAGAAGAAAGCCGAACAAGTTAAAGATACATATGACTACATAAGACATAAGTACTCAAAACTTCTTAAAAATATAAAAGAAGCAAATACTCCGATGTGCTTTAAGGCTGTACTGCCATCAAAATTAACAGGCAGAGAGCGAAAAGAAATGGAACAATTTGCTTTAAGGTATCCTTGTAAATTTAAAAATTACACTTATGATGAGCTTCTTGCTTTAGAACAAAATGCTATAGATCAAAAATCTTCAATTTCTGCATCTGAATGGACTAAAGGATACATGGATAATCTTCATACTAGACTGCGAAAGAAAACGGATTCCGAAGAGTTCCAAAATGAACTTAGACATGTCATAAGTGGTTCCATGTGGGACCTTTCCATTGCTGAGGAAGAAACTAAGTTAGACACTGAACTTGCTAAGAAAGTAATGAAACTATCCCAATTTGAAAAACAAATGTGTACAAAAATAATGGAGACAAAACAACAAGCGCGGAATTTAGTCAAGAATAGAGTTCAAGCCGAAAAAGAGTTTGCGGATCAAAGAGGCCAGCAGTTCGATCAGTTTCTTAATGATGTCAAAGAACGAATACATCTAGAAAAAGTAGAAATTGATTTCGAAAAAGAGAGACAAATCTTGCTTCACAAGAAATTATATGCCGAAAAAATGAGGAGAAAACGTCTGCATTATTATGAAATTTGTTATGATACGATGTTATCGATAGTGGACTACGCAACAAAATATGCATACTTTAAGAAATTGATAGAAGATGAGGTTCCTGATCATTTTATTCGTGAATGGAAGATTTTATATTATAAACAACAGGCAATATTTGATATTTGGGACCCTACAGAAGACATTTTGAAAGATCGCTCCGAAGAGGAATCCACTCCCGCAGAAGAGGAAATTATAAGGCTTGAATTAGATCGACAAGAAGCTCAAAACGATAATGAATTTAAGGAATATCATGATTATTCTTATCCATGGACTTTGGATTTATTACTACCTAACTATGATCCTGAGTCTGAAGAAAGAAAATATGAATATTTGGGGACTCGCATATTAGGTCATTTGGTTTACACTTTACTTGGAATGAAATATCCTTATCCCCCACCATTACCACCTGCTGAGTTGCCGCCATATTCAGCAAAAGCTTTAATACGTGGCCTCCCAGACAGATCCATAACTGTTCCAATGCAAACTCTGCTCAATTCACGAAAAATACACGTTGTTCGTATTGAAAGCGCCATTAATTTTTGTCTACGAAAATATAAATCTGAAATGTTAGGTTGTGTTGATATTGATCTGCCGTTTGATAAGTTTATGGCGGCTGCTCCCGAGGAAGAAGACAAGGAACTAATCAGATTAATAAAATTGGATGACGAAGCTACGAGCAAAACTAGTAATTTAGCCGTCAGTGCTATGCTAGGCGTAATTCCGGCAAATACCAAACAAACGCAAACTCCAAAAACATTACCAGAAGAAGAAATTAAATTGTCAGCTTCTGCTGATCTTGGCAGATATGCCTATGATACTTTAGGTATAGGGGATTCGTTAACAGATCATCTCTTAGCAGCAATGATAGTTGAATACCTTAAGGACCAACAGGACATTAATGGGTTTGTCATTATTAACTACCCGAATACCTATAGAGAAGCGCAAATTTTGGAAGAGACTTTCTCTGGCTATACACCACCAAATGAAGCTGAACTACTAGAAGATAGGGATGATATTTATCTCGAAGAGTGCATCGCAAAGCATCGTAAAAAAGAAATAGATCCTTATAAAGAAGTGAGAGTATCTAAACTTGTAAGCGATCCCCATAAGAACCAAGTTCAAAAACCGTTTGAGAGTTATTTCACAAGTTATCTTCATCTTAGAGAGACTGAAGATATTCTACAAGAACATGTCATATGGGATTTAACAGAAGAGAATTCTGAGTTGATTGACCGATTTTACGCTGTGCTAGGTCTCAATTACAGCATGTACTACGAAGTCATAGATAAAGAATTTTTGTCCCAAGTTTGTAAATATATCATTGGTGATTTCTTAATGCCACTACAATCAGCAGATACGCTGTTTGGTGAAAATGTTCTAAGTAATCTCGAATTCCCGTCATCTGACGACAAAAGAGTAAAAGCTAAAATAGTTAAAGCTGAAGCAATGAATGGAAAATCAAAAGACAAATTACGCCATAGTTCAAAAATAAGTAAAGTCTCTTCAGTGACGGTAGTGAAAGAGCCTTCCATGGATGAGCTTCCTGATGATGCCATACCTACAATGGAGGAGCTGCCTGGGGAAGATGTTGTGAGCAAATCGATAACTATTGAAGAAGTTATCTTACTGGCTGGCGAAGAAGATTGGGATTATGGCGAGATAGCTATTGCTGAGATAATAGGAGTAGCATTGGCAACTTGTTGGCAGGCAATTGAAAAAGTTTACATTAGAGACATAAAGGAATTGTTCTTTGCAAAGAGGTTGCAGTTGAACTGTTTGATTCCTTATACAAGATACATTAAGGATAAAATGGAACAAATAATTACTTTACCCTCATATAAACAAGATCTTGTGTGTTCTTTTCAAAAAGAGTACAATGACTTTGAAAATGATTGGCGGGACATTAACTTGACAAAAAATGAATGGCACTGCCGGGTTAAAGAGTTACAAGATCGGTTGTATCATATTTGCGATGAGAGAAAATTACGTGCTGAGAAAAAAAGACAAGATCTAATATGTGATAATTGGGCTATGGAAGAACTATTAACTCTAGTGAATACTTATATATCATGCATGCAAACGGAACTAAACAGGTAAAACGTGTTCAAAATTTATTTTCTAGTAAGAATAGAACATACTATATATTAGGTCTTTACCTATGAAATTGCCGTTCTGCAGTACTGGCCATTTCAAATCAAAATAATTTTTGTTTGGCTAAGAATTCTAATTTCAAATTAATTTTATTTTAAAAACATGGATTTTTTTTCCAAAAGTAGTAATTTGTTTATTGATTACTGTTACATTTTCATCGCATTTCAATCTTTTTCGTCATCATGGATACGTTAAAAATTCGAGTAATTATGGAATATGAGTACCGTCGTGGCAGCAACGCGGCACAAGCGGCACGCAACATCAACGACGTTTACGGAGCTAACACTACAAACCAACGCACCACTTGTTATTGGTTTGCTCGCTTCCGTTCTGGAAATTTCGACCTGAAAAATGAACCTCGCGGTCGTCCGAAGACTTTGGTCGACAATGACGAATTAAAGGCGATTGTGGAAGCTGATGATACACAATCTACGGCTGAATTAGCAGCAGCTTTCGACGTTAGCGTCAAAACAATATTGGTCCATTTGCGTCAAATTGGCAAGGTGAAAAGGCTTGACAAATGGGTGCCCCACGAACTCAATGATCGCCAGCGCGAAGTACGCGTCGAGACGTGCCTTGCACTGCTCAACAGACACAAAAATGAAGGAATTTTGAACCGCATTGTTACCTGCGATGAAAAATGGATTCTGTTTGATAACCGCAAGCGCTCAGCAAGTTGGTTGGATCCTGGTTCAGCACCTAAACAATGCCCTAAACGAAAACTTACCCCTAGAAAAGTGATCGTCACTGTTTGGTGGTCTAGCGCCGGTGAGATTCATCACACAGTAGTATATATTATAGGGTAGTTATTCATCCCGTTTGGTAAGCCAAACGGGGTGAGCATTACTTCAGATGTGTACTGTGAAGAACTGAACACAATGATGGAGAAGCTGGCACATCTCCAACCAGCATTGGTCAATCGCTCGTCTCCGCTGCTCCTGCACGACAACGCGCGACCTCATACTGCACAGCAGACGGTCTCCAAGTTGCAAGAACTGGGGTTGCAAGCTCTCCGTCATCCGCCCTACTAACCAGTCCTTGCGCCTACAGACTACTACTTTTTCCAGAATTTGGATAACTTCTTGTCGGGAAAAAAATTCAATACCCGAGAGGCAGTACAAAAGCCTTTGAAGAATTTGTTGCCTCCCGTCCATCTGATTTCTTTAAGAAGGGCATCAATAAACTGTCACTGCGTTGGCAAAGATGCATTGATTGCATGGGTGATTACTTCGATTAATACAAATAAAAATGCATGAAAAAAATTCGTTTAAATTTTTTCATACAAAACGGCAATTTCATAGGTAAAGACCTATTATATACGTATATGAAGAGGTACCTTTACATTTCGCCAGTTATGTACAGTGGCGTTACTTTCCGGACTACCTAAGGCCAATATCGCTTGCACCCGGCCGGCGCGGCGCAGGCGGCGTCCGTAACTCCGTACGCAGACCGGGGTATGTAACAGATATTATAATATCACTTGAAATAACGTTCTTGATATAACTTGATATAATTTTCATATGCTATAAAAACAAATAACCTAATTTCCTTAAACCTTTCATTTACTCAAATAACATTTTTTGTTTTTATGAGTGTTTATTTCTTTAACCGTATAGTTCGGAAGCGCTCCCAATTGGACCCCAACACACGAACCTCCGTCGGCTAATTAGTGGAGTCGACATACGACACCCTGAATTTATTATGTAAATATTTATTATGCTACCCGTCAAATCATAAGAATGTGCGTTAATTAAGTGAGTTGGATAAAAAACTCATTTGTTAACGCCATTGAATCTGTCATCTTTAGCCGCATGTTACACACACTCACATCGCGAACATAAACTCACATCGTGCACACACACACGCACGCACATCTGAATACGATTTAAAATATGACAAATATTATTCAAAATATTATAAACAACAAGAAAATGCCCAGATCTTATAATAGGTTGGGGAAAAAGTTTCTTCGCATTTTTTAAGAAAATTCAAAACATTTTTTAATATACATTATTTACATTTATCTAAAGTATGTAGGTACCATTTTGTTCGATAACTTTTTGCCATCTTGTAGGTAGGGACATGATCCCATTGCTATAGAAATTTTGGGACTTCTGATCAAAATACCGCGACAAGTGGTTTTGGCAGTCCTCTCGTGATGTTAACCTGACACTACCTAAAGAATTCTGAAGAGACCGAAACAGGTGGAAATCTGAAGGTGCAAGGTCAGGACTATACGGCGGATGCATTAACACCTCCCAGCCAAACTCTCTTAATTTTTGCTGAGTGGCTAAAGATGTGTGAGGTCTAGCATTATCATGATGAAAAACCACACCCCTTCTGTTGATTAATTCCGGCCGCTTTCTCTCAACTTCTTGCTTTAAATCGACGGAACCCGACGTTATACCTATTTTTGTGGCTCGCGAGCTGGAGAAACTACCCCCTATTCTGTTCGATCATCTTGATTGCACGAAATTACTGAAAGACCTACTAAAAGTGCAAAGTGAATTAGATGTAGTTAAAGCTAACTACGTTACAAAAGAGCAGCTGGGTGAGTGCAGATCTGAGTTACTACAGTTGAGAAATAATTCATTACCACCTGTGTCTCCACAGAACGTGAATGTAAGGCGCGGAGCATGGCAGCTGTATGATAGTGGGCCAGTTGGTCTCTCGCATGATATAAACAATTCCACGTTAAATGAGCCGCTACATAACCAGAAGAACAGTTCCGGTGATAATATACAGGAATACCGAGAAATATTGAGGGTAAACTTAAAAAAGCAAAATGCACGTAAATCATCTGTGCCGAGACAACAGTCACCGGTATTGTTTGGAGGTGAGAATATAATGGCAAGCGGTGTCAACCGGCGAGCGGTGACGTCACCGCTACCTGCGGCGTCGGTCGGTCAGTGCGCCGATAGCTGCCAAACAATGGAGAAAAGAGTCGAGCGCCACAGCGCAGTAAACACAGTAGGTGAATCTGAACCGAACGAGAATGATAATGAAGGCTGGAAGATCATATCGAGACGCAAAAAATTGAATTACCGTTATCGTGGGAGATTCGGAATTTCGAAAGATATGGAAGGGGGCTTCAAAGCCGCTGACAAAAAAGTTCCGATATTTATAACAAAGATTCACATGGATACGACAGATAATGACATAATTAGCTATGTATATAGAAAGACGAAGGAGATGATATCTGTGGAAGAAATTACAATAAAACAAGAGAAGGATCATAAAGCTTTTAAGTTTTTTGTATCGGAGCAGAAGCTATCTATGTTCTTAGATAGTAATTTATGGCCAGAAGGAGTCATATTTAGACGATTTATAAATTTTAGACAAAGGAGTATGAACGGTAATTACGCTGTGTCGGCTCATCAAGAAACAAAATGAATAATATGGCAAATACGGAATTATACAACTTTGTAAGTTTCAACTGTAAGAATGTGAAACGCTCAGTGGAAGATGTGCGGCAGTTATGTCGAACATCCCATATAATTGCCTTGCAAGAACACTGGCTACTGCCGCACGACATTAATTTCCTGAGCTGTATAGATGCTGACTTCGCTTATACGGGTGTATCACCAATGGACACGTCAAAGGGGATGATTTCAGGACGACCGTGGGGTGGAGTTGCATTGTTATGGAATAAGAAAATCTTTAATAATGTTACTGTAGTACGATGTGATAATTCTCGAGTGTGCGGTATTAAAGTAGTGATAGGGCAAAGGTCATTTTTAGTGTTCAGTGTGTACATGCCGACTGATAACACGGTGAATCTGGTCGAGTTTACGGATTGTTTGGCGACGCTGAGCGCAGTAGTGGGCGATGAAGGTTTTGAGTGTGTCTACATGCTCGGTGACTTCAACGCCCACCCGGGTGAGCAATTTTATTATGAACTTTCAAATTTTTGTAACGATTTGAATTGGAAATGTGCCGATATCATTAATTTAGGTTTATTGTCTGACACATTTAGTTTTATAAGTGACGCTAATGGGGCGCTGAGATGGTTAGACCACTGTGTTGTAACTGAGTCGGCTTTTCAAACTATAGTCGATACGCACATCAAGTATGATCCGGTGTGGTCTGACCACTTGCCACTCATTATTAAATGTAATATAAATAATGTAAAACCAAAGATTTTAGAAGAAAATTTTGAATTTAATAAAATAAAATGGGGGGAGAGAAACCTCGAACAAATAGATTTATATAGTAAATTATGTAATGATAGTTTAAAAGGCATTGATTTTCCGCATGAATTCAGTAGCTGTGGCGATAAACGTTGTGACAACCGAGACCACATGCGTGTTATTGACAGTATGTATCATCGGATTGTTAATGTTTTGTGTAATGCCGCCTCTGAGAGTCATACTATTGTGAAGCCGAGTAGAAAACAACCGGTGATCGGATGGAACAAGCATGTGCGTGACGCTCACGGAGTAGCTCGGTGTAAATTTATAGAGTGGGTAGAGTGGGGAAAACCGAGTGTAGGACGTGTTTGGGAGGAGATGCGGGAGAGTCGTAGAATCTTTAAATCACGCCTAAAGTGGTGCCAAAATAATAGGGAGCAGATAAAGATGGACATCCTCGCTTCTCACCATTCGAAGCATGACTTTCGTAAATTCTGGAAAACTACTAGTAGGCTAAATAATAAGCCAGGCTTACCCGTGAGCGTCAACGGTGTGAGTGATCCGAAATGTATTGCGGACATATTTAAGGATCACTTTATGGTGAAATCGCCACTGGGGCCATCGCGGTCATACAGTGTGGAGGGGTCGCATGGACAGGAGATAAACACCAGAGTCGCAGCGAAGGATGTTCGGGGAGTTATAAAGTCAATGTCGCGTGGAAAGTCTCCTGGCCATGACAGCCTGAGCATTGAGCATTTAAAGCATGCCGGCGTCCACCTGCCCAGAGTTCTTGCCATGTTATATACATTTTGTTTAGGGCATGCGTACTTACCAGCTGAGATGATGAGGACCGTGGTGGTACCAATTGTGAAGAGTAAAACCGGTGACCTAAGCGACACGAGCAACTACAGGCCAATCTCACTAGCCACAGTGCTTGCGAAAGTTCTTGACAGTTTGCTTAATGCACAGCTTGACCAGTATGTCAACACTCATGACAATCAATTTGGTTTTAAACCGGGATTGTCTACTGAGTCAGCTATTTTGTGTCTGAAGCAGACTGTCAAGTACTACTCCGATAGAAGCACACCTATTTATGCCTGTTTTCTCGACCTTTCGAGGGCGTTTGACCTGGTTAGTTATGACATCTTATGGCAAAAATTTTATAACATCTCAATGCCTCTCGAACTGATAGAAATTTTCAAGTACTGGTATCTTAACCAGGTCAACGTCGTTCGATGGTCGAGTGCTCTGTCGGAGCCGTACAGGATGGAGTGCGGGGTGAGGCAGGGAGGGCTGACCTCACCGAGGCTCTTCAACCTGTACGTGAACGCACTGATAGAGGAGCTCAGCAGCATCCGTGTCGGCTGCCATATTGACGGTGTGTGTGTCAACAATATTAGTTATGCGGACGACATGGTGCTGCTGAGCGCCTCGGTGTGTGGTCTGTCCAGGTTGCTGGGCATCTGCGAGCGTTACGCGCTGGATCACGGTTTGCTCTATAACGCAAAAAAAAGTGAATGCATGGTCTTTCAGGCCCGGGGTCGGAGGTGCCCGGATACTGTTCCACCTATTATGTTGAACAGTGTCAAGTTAAAAAGAGTTGAACAGTTTAAATATCTCGGGCATATCGTGACCTCTGACCTGAGGGACGGTGCGGACATAGACAGGGAGCGGAGGGCGTTGTCTGTGAGGGCCAATATGATCGCCCGTAGGTTTGTTCGTTGCTCGGGGGCCGTCAAGATAACTCTTTTCAGAGCGTTTTGTACGTCCCTGTACACAGCCAGCCTGTGGGCGTCATATACCCAGAAGCAGTACAACGCTCTCCGTGTTCAGTACAATAATGCGTTCAGGGTGTTGTTGGGGCTGCCCCGGCACTGCAGCGCGTCGGGGATGTTCGCCGACGCCCGTGTCGACTGTTTCTACACGACGATGCGAAAGCGGTGCACATCTCTGGGGCGCAGGCTCCGGACCACTTCCAGCACCATCCTGAGCGTATTTGCGAACAGGTTTGATTGTCAGTACATTAACCATTGTTATATGGTTAATGTAATGACAAACAAACAAATGACTCAGGGGCAGGCGTATTATTGATAATGTTGATTTTGGATTGAATTTAATTTTAATTTTATTATATTAATTTAATTTTATGATTTGGTTTTGTGATTTTAATTTGAATTTAAAATTTGAATTTTATTTATTTGTATTATTTAATTAATTATTTTTATAAATTATTTGTGATTGATGATAACGTAAGTATGATCTGGAAATGATTGAAATAAATGATTTTTGATTTGATTTTGATTTGATTTAATCTCATCAGTTGTTCGCAGTAGAGTTCAGAATCGATGGTCCTGCCTGGTGGTAACAGCTCATAATGAATAATGCCCTTCCAATCCCACCACACACACAGCATCACCTTGTTGCGAGTTAACCCGGGTTTCGCCACAGTCTGTGAAGCCTGACCGGCCTTTGACCACAACCTTTTTCGCACGTTCTTGTCGTACGTGATCTACTTTTCATCACCAGTTATCAGCTTCTTCAAAAATGGTTCGGTTTCATTACGTCGTAATAAAGAATCACAAATGAGTATACGGTTTATTAGATTTCTTTCAGTGAGCTCGTGAGGCACCCAAATATCGAGCTTTTTTGTGTACCCAGTTTTTTTCAAATGCGCCAAAACTGTTTTGTGGTCAATTTCCAGTTCTTCAGCTACGTCGTAACTACTGATATGCCGATCTTGCTCCACTTTTTCAAAAATGTCATCCATTTTATCCGTAATAGGGCGACCAGAGCGACGTGCATTTTTGACATCAAAATTTCCCGATTGAAAACGCTTAAACCGAATTTGTGCTACTCACAGACACTGCACTGGGTCCATAAACATCGCAAATTTTTTTCGCGGCTTGCGTTGCATTTTTACCATTTTTGTAGTAAAATTTTAAAATGTATCGAATTTCTTCATTAGATTCACTCATCTTGACAGTACGAAAAACAAATGAAAATCACACATTTTCCTAATTTGAATTTGGAATTATGTTCTTTAAAATTTAAACTTTCAATGATACCAAAACCAGCCAGATGCAAATAGTATAGCCAAAGAGATTTTATTTTAAGTTCATACATACTATAATGCGAAAAGACTTTTTCCCCAACCTAATATATATACAAACACGGGTTCAATAATTCGTAATATTATATTCACTACCACTATTCAATCTGTGTTCAAAATCGATGACCATTACTGTTTTTTTTGTTTTTGTAATGATGTGCGATAGCGATTCTGCGAAACAATTTTTTTTTATTTGGATTGACGCGA
This sequence comes from Cosmia pyralina, assembly GCA_946251885.1. Lineage (NCBI taxonomy): Eukaryota > Metazoa > Arthropoda > Insecta > Lepidoptera > Noctuidae > Cosmia > Cosmia pyralina. The sequence goes on along the minus strand of OX276359.1, from coordinate 19,439,264 downwards.
GTAATTAATATGACGAATGTCAGAAATCGATACTTGGAAATTTAAATAAAATTGTTTTAAGTATTGTATATAATTAGCATTGTATATAATAATGATTTACACTTTTCTTATGTAAATTTAATGGGTTTTTCGGAAATCATATTATTATTGAAACCGAGTCAACAGACGGGACATATTAAGTAGTAGGTACTTAATATGTCCCGTCTGTTGACTCATTTATTGAATTTCGTGCCGGTTTTTCTATATTTAAATTTAAATTCGGAATGCGCTCGCTGTTCAAAATTATTTTATTCTTTTGGACAAATTTTTATTGTGGATTTTATTTTTGATACTTTTTGGTAGTTTGCTACAGAATGTCCAGTATAAATTTTTTAGGTAGGCTTAGCAAAATTTTGTTTGGGAATGATGATAAATTAATTCTATAAATTGGATATTCCGCATACACTTACATGTCAATATTTTTGTTAGTTGTACATGAGCTTAGTAGTACCTATAGTTTATTTTTTGTGGTAGTTTCCTAACGAAATTTAAAAATCTGGCCAAGTGTACCTATATCAGACCAGCCAGTGGAGGGTTCCGTAGTTGTGATGAATATTTACGCATGCACATTACACAGCATTAATTGTATCGACTGCAAAAACAAGTTTGTATTTCATAGTATTTCTCGAAAAAAACTATGAACAACAAAGTTAATTCTGCGGCTGTAACCGAAAATAGGTATCCCATATCTCAAAAACTATTCACTTAAAAAACAAAGTCACTTAGAAATATCTTTATCATTTAAATTACGAGACCCATAAATATCACACCGCCATCTTGAATTTTCATTTTGACTTCACTGTCGGCTTTAGCACCCTCGAAAACTATGAAATCGATACCCATGACAAAAAATTAGAAAATTTTCGCAGCCGCTATCTTGGATTTTCATTTTGACCAAATTCTCAATTTTTTTCTTTGTCTTTTAACTTCACACCACTTCAAGCTAGTAACATACAAAAACAAATCAAAACAAATAACATAACAAATCATCAACATTAATGATGAAAATTATCCTTTACAATTTCCTTGTCAATGTTACTTTAATATTTAAAAATTCCCACATTTGTAGAGTAATCTCTATGCTCTGGTATTACACGTTTGTTGCACACATACGCAAATGCGTTATGTAATACACTCGCAAGCGTGGCGCTCACTCACACACGTATAAAAATTGGCTTCAAGTTTTACGTTGCGTTTTGTATTGAACACGGAATCTGGACATTCTATAATCTAAGTTGTCACTCGTAATAATTATTGTAGTGTCATCAGCGAATAGTATGAAATCTTTACCTATCTCCTCTGGAATGTCGTTGATGTAAACTAGAAAGAGTAGTGGGGATACGATACCTCCCTGTGGCGTGCCACAATTATTTTGTTTGAATTCCGACCTATAGGTTTTTTTTTTCATTTTGACAATTTTTTGTTATTTCCACGCATTGTACTCTTTCAGAAAGATAACTTTTGATTCAGTCGTTGGCCTTACCCCGGACTCCATAATACTCAAGCTTTGAGAGTAGTGCTTTATGGCAAACAAAATCAAAGGCTTTTTTTTTTTGCTTTTTTTTTTTTTTTTTTTTTTATGTCTAGGAACACGCAACTTATCTTAGATTTTTGATTTTTTCAAACTTTCAGTTATATATTTTACTAGAGCAAAACATGCTAAAAGCAGTAGAACTGCCCTTCCTAAAACCGAATTGTTCTTTTTTAAGAATACCACATGCTGTTAAAAAGTTCTCTATTTTAATGCACATAACTTTGTCAAAGATTTTGGATAGGATTGGGATCAAAGTTATTGGGCGATAATTACTCATGTCAGTTTTTACACCTTTCTTATAAAGAGGTTTGACAATTGACCTTTTCAGACGTGTTGGGAATACTCCTTCTGTTAGAGATAGGTTTATAATGTAGGTTAAGGGAGACACTAGACTCATTGCTCATATTTTTAACACTTTAGTGCTCAGGTCGTCATATCCAGTCGAGTTAGTGTTTCTTAGACTGTGAATTATTTTATAAACGTCTGATTCATCTACTGGTGTAAAGAAAATGCTTTTTGGATTCTGAGGAGTGGTTATTTTCATGTCATATGTCATGTTTTTGTGCGCATTATTGGTCGTCTTTGTTTGGGATATATAGTAGTCATTAAATAAGTCACAAATTTTGGTGTGGATTTTCATAAACACACAAATAATATGACGAGTAACTCTGAAGTTGACGCAGGTAATGCTAATAGTAAACTATTAGCATTAACTGCGTCAACTTCAGAGTTACTCGTCATATTATTTGTGTTTGTTTTAATCATGTTCCAGGCCGCTTTACTCGTATTTTTGGCCTTATTAATATAGTCTAAGCTTTTAGTCTGCTGAACCTTGTGTATGCATTTTTTCAGTACCTATCTGAGTGTAGTCGTCATATTTTTTTTGTTTTGTGTTTTGTTATGTTTGTAGAGATGGTATTTTAAATATAGTGTTCGTTTTTTAATGCAGCATCTTTTTATACCCTTGCATATACCTCTATTTTTCAGTGGTTTACAAGTATTTTTAACTTTAACTCTAGGAAAGCATAGATTGTAGAAAAGGGTAATTATGTCGTGTAGTCTATCGAAGGCGTCATTTGTTGTTTGAGCTTCGTAAACTTCGGAAAAAGATAGACTTGAGATGCAGTTATTAAATTTAATTATATTTTCGTCAATGAGCTCTCTTACATTTTTAAACCAAAAGCTCTGATTGTCTTTAACTTGAAAATCAGTTTCTAAGCTAACCGTTATTGATTGTGCTGATTCGTGGTCTGAAAGCGCTAGATAGTGAATTTTCAGATTTGGCGTCGTGTAAGTAACTTACTATTAAGTCCAAACATGCGCGATAACGGCTAGTTCTTTCAAACTTCCCTAAATGGCATAAAGTAAATGTGGGCCAAACGCACACACGCGCAATTATGCAGCGTAGATTCGTTCAAAGCATTTTGTTTTAAAAGTGTATCACCGGGAAGTAACGCGATTGTACATGACTGGCGAAATGTAAAGGTACCTCTTCGGGGAAAACACGCGTGATTTTATTTAATACATTTTTAATTACGCAATTTTACTTTTTTCAGATCTATTTTGACATTTCAAGCGCTCCATGATTTTTATTTTGCAATGATCAAACATATGCCATCAACGGATAAAGTATCATTTAAGGAATTGAATAAAATATACAGGGAATCTGATGAGACATCTGGGAGTAGAAGAGGAGGCGAAGACAAGGCATATAGACAGTTAAAATCAGCATTTCTAGAATTGCAACTTAAAAATGTTGAAATTGACTTCAATAATAATCCTTTTAATTTAGTTATTGAGAATAATGTTAAATTTGCTTTAAAATGTATCAAAGAAATTAATGACTCTTATAGATCCACCATATCAAGAGAATACGGTGAAATCGCTAGAATTCAACCATCCCTAAAAAAGAAGGATGAGAATGGTTCTGAACAGTCGATTAATCTTGAAGAAATCTTTAAAAAGAACGCGTTGAAATGTATTGAAGAATGGACGATGGGGGTCAATGGCGAAATGTTTAGAGCTAGCCTACGAATGCAAGCTCTTCAATACAAATGTTACCGAGATATGAAATTATTTAATGACCACATTTATAGAACATTTATGGAAATACAAAACGATATTGAAACTTACTATATAAATGAGATAAAATCTGTTGATAGACTTTGTAAATATTTACAAATGGCAGTTGAAGATGGTCGAAGAATTCCAGAAACGCTTTTACTTGAACATGATACATTTATGATTGATCCTAATCTTTTACAATTTGCTCCACCAGAGCCACCAGCTGATACGGGACCGGTAATTGAGAAAGTTGGGAGTATGGAGTTCAAAATTAGCCAACTAGCTACTCTGCGGACTCAGTTTAAGATTGTTGCACCTACGGGAATAATTCTGACACAGGCTTTCATATACCTTCTTCAAGATTTCTTTTTCTTTGGAAAAGAGACTTGTAGTGGGCCTCTGTTCCCGGAAGCTTGGATGAGTGTAAATCCTGAACAAGTACCCAAATTAGTATATTTATTGTTTGGCGATACGGTATACGTCGATTGGAGAGATTTTCTTATTTATAGTTTGAATATTCCATATCCCCAAGTGGATGAGTTATTAAAAGTTCGCAAAAGGTTTCGTTGTAGTGATCTCGAGTCCACAGAGTTGATAGGAAGGGATGCTTTTATCGCGGAAGAGCTTTGGTTTGAAAAGGATTTCCATCCAGAAGATAAACATGCACAGCTAAGAAAGAATTTGATAAAACATTTCTTGTTCGAATTATTTGAAACGGAGGAAAATATGATGAATTACTCTGCGTTTTTGTTAGCTTTTTGTAAAAATCCTGATCCTGTTCAAGGTTTCGTAACAGCGTTATCTATGGCTGTTGGTAAAAAGACTTGTTTTGACGTAGAGGAGTGTGAGCAAGTAGTTCTAAAATTGATTAAACTCAAACAGTACAGAGATGAATGCTTAGCTTGTGCCAATAAATGTACAAAAGAATTTATTGATACTGTATTAGAGAAAGTTATAGAATATTGTGAGGGAACTACCCTTATTGAATTAAAATACGTTCCTCCGCCAGAAGAGAAGAAAGGAGGTAAAAAAGGAAAAAGTAAAGGCCAAAGCTCGAAAAAATCTGAGTCTGTAACACAAAGCGCACGTATGCCTAAAACGCAAAAGAGCACGGATTCTAAAAGTAAAATGGCTCAGTCTGAGACTAATGTGAAGAGTACGTTTATTTGTCCACCATGTGAAGATACTGTTGAACCTGAAGAAAAACCATTGGCTAAAGTTGAAATTGAAGAAGAACCTGAAGTTGAGCCCGAGGAGGACCCTAACTTAGCCTATGCTGTTAGTCAGTCAGTTATATGGAATGTTTTAGAGATTTGCTTGCCTTGGCATTTTGTGATGATTCCAGAAGAGAAGAAGACGCCATATGCAGATGAATTAAAAGATGTGTTGAAACGTTTAGAAGTGGATACGGAGCAAGGCGATATTTACGTTTGTAAATTCGTTACAGATCCGAAGATATGCATGTTGTTGCACACGGTGAAAAAATTCACTGCTCTGAATATTGTAGAAGTAATGAAAGTTTTATTGTGATAGTGAACACGAAAGAGAAGTAGGTATGCACATGTTTATTTTTATTTTTCTATAATTGTCTTACAAATTGAAACAATAAATATATTTTTGTAACATTTTGCTCCATATTCTTGAATTTAAATTCAAATAATTTGTTTTCTCTTCACAAACAATGCCATCATATTTATTTAGACAAGCTTAGAAACTATGCGGCACTAGTTTGTGAGAGACTGGTGCCGATTCTGTTGTGCACAAACTAAACTTAATTTAGGCTATTGCTAACTTTTTCTCTCTATTATGACAAGAAAGGGACGGAAGTAAATTAGAGCTGTCAAATTAGTTAGAAATAATTTTTCCATAGACATTTAGACGACACGTAAAAACATGTCGACTAAAAACACGGTGAAGCGCAAGGCGTGAACTAGTTTGACATCTCCAACTTAGTTCATAGCTATAGCCGTCCTTTTCTCGCGCTGCCTGTTAGTAAAAGATAGCGATTCTCTAATTTTAGTTTAGTGCGTTCACAAGAGAATCGGCACCACTGGTGTCTGCACTAATTATTGAGCTCCTTAAATCCTGAGTTGAACTACATGATTGTTGACAAATGCTTGCACTGACTGGACAGGTCCACCTAAATTTGTTTGGTTCTTTCCTCAAAAGACCATTTCAGACATGGATCTACATGGTTCTCACATGATCTGACCAAGATTAGGTCTGGACTTTAAAAGAGACTTTGACCCCTGAGTTTGTTTCGCCATTTCTTCTCAGGGTAGTCAGATAGGAAATGTCGACTTCATCTAGCTTATTTTTTAAATATTTTATTATGACGTGTAAAAGTGATTCCGGTAACCTATATAGGTACAGAATAAAAAAAATAATTTCATTTTCATTTCTTTATTTATTTAAAATAGGTACGCCAACAGCATATACATTGTACATTAAATACTAAAAATTAACAGGTTCATAAGTATATAGGTACCAATTACGGGTGTACACGACATTCACATAAAACAAAGCAACCTTCATAAATTATATCAAATTAAAATTAATATTAGGTCTTTACCTATGAAATTGCCGTTCTGCAGTACTGGCCATTTCAAATCAAAATAATTTTTGTTTGGCTAAGAATTCTAATTTCAAATTAATTTTATTTTAAAAACATGGATTTTTTTTCCAAAAGTAGTCATTTGTTTATTGATTAGTGTTATATTTTCATCGCATTTCAATCTTTTTCGTCATCATGGATACGTTAAAAATTCGAGTAATTATGGAATATGAGTACCGTCGTGGCAGCAACGCGGCACAAGCGGCACGCAACATCAACGACGTTTATGGAGCTAACACTACAAACCAGCGCACCACTTGTTATTGGTTTGCTCGCTTCCGTTCTGGAAATTTCGACCTGAAAAATGAACCTCGCGGTCGTCCGAAGACTTTGGTCGACAATGACGAATTAAAGGCGATTGTGGAAGCTGATGATACACAATCTACGGCTGAATTAGCAGCAGCTTTCGACGTTAGCGTCAAAACAATATTGGTCCATTTGCGTCAAATTGGCAAGGTAAAAAAGCTTGACAAATGGGTGCCCCACGAACTCAATGATCGCCAGCGCGAAGTACGCGTCGAGTCGTGCCTTGCACTGCTCAACAGACACACAAATGAAGGAATTTTGAACCGCATTGTTACCTGCGATGAAAAATGGATTCTGTTTGATAACCGCAAGCGCTCAGCAAGTTGGTTGGATCCTGGTAACGAAAACTTACCCCTAGAAAAGTGATGGTCACTGTTTGGTGGTCTAGCGCCGGTGTGATTCATCACAGCTTCTTACCAAACGGGGTGAGCATTACTTCAGATGTGGACTGTGGAGAACTGAACACAATGATGGAGAAGCTGGCACATCTCCAACCAGCATTGGTCCATCGCTCGTCTCCGTTGCTCCTGCACGACAACGCGCGACCTCATACTGCACAGCAGACGGTCTCCAAGTTGCAAGAACTGGGGTTGGAAGCTCTCCGTCATCCGCCCTACTCACCAGACCTTGCGCCTACAGACTACTACTTTTTCCAGAATTTGGATAACTTCTTGGCGGGAAAAAAATTCAATACCCGAGAGGCAGTACAAAATGCCTTTGAAGAATTTGTTGCCTCCCGTCCAGCTGATTTCTTTAAGAAGGGCATCAATAAACTGCCACTGCGTTGGCAAAGATGCATTGATTGCATGGGTGATTACTTCGATTAATACAAATAAAAAATGCATGAAAAAAATTCGTTTAAATTTTTTCATACAAAACGGCAATTTCATAGGTAAAGGCCTATTATTATACACTATGAACCGTTATTCTAGACCTATACAGTGAGACAGCATCTTTCCGGATCTGACGTCACGAGCTCTCTTGTTCCCCCTCCCAGCCGACTCCGCCCCACTGTGGCCGAAAGGAGGGGGCGTGGAGCTTGTCCGAACAGTCAGGCGCGCTCTTCAAATTGACGTCGTTTTTCGATGCGATCACACCTCTGTAGTGCGGGCAACAGCGTTGCTGTTTAGTGTTCAATATTTAAAAACTCGGTAATAGTGTTTCGGGTACTATTAGAGATTTGAGTGCGTTCTGTACATGTAATGGAAAAATCCACGAAAGCGCCTGCTGAGGGTGACGGGAGTCGCCCGCCTCCCCCTGTATCACCGCAGGCATCTTCGTCGTCGTCGTCGAGCAGCTCTGCCCCACGTCGCCGGCAGCTGCGGCATGAAACCCGAGAAAATGAGCGCAGGTTAGAGTTGCTGTCAAATCAAGTGAATGAAATATTATCCTACTTAAAAAATAACGATCGCTTTTCAAACACAGAAACCAAGCCCAAATCTGATTCTGATATTTCCTTACATCCATCTGAAGGCTTGAGGGTTTCTCTTGGGAATGATCACCTTCTCGGTAAACCACAGAAGGCTAATGTATTCGAAGTTCCGGTATTCACTAACCTAAAAAGAACCTAGGTACTGTTGTTTTCAACATTCTTCCGTATGCCTCGGAGGGTAGATTACATGTGCTTAATAAACTACATCATTTTGATATACTAATGATTGGCAAAGCGTTAGATACCTAGAAACAGAAAAAGTATGTCGCTAAGCCAGGTTTTTACGAACTCGATGTTAACACTGAACTTAGACATTGTGATACAAATTCTTCTTGGCTTAGATTACTTGATAGATCGTTTGGAGCTTTTACTCATGGGCTTATACAACAAAATGAGCTGTTAAGAAACAACTTTCAGCAAATCATAGAATGGGCGAAATCGCCTGGCTGTGTACTTAACGCTGACACGCTTTTTGAAAAGATTAATGCTTCTTTTTCCGAAAACTCATCTTACATGAAAGTGTCCGGGGATTTCTTGCAAATGAGTTGTGGAAGACGTACTGATATCATTCAATGACGTCGTGACTGCATTTTGTCGGGTGTCAAGGACAAATACGTAAAGGTGGACTTGCAAAAGATCCAACACAACATTTTTTTTTTTTTTTTGACGCTGAGAAATGCTTTATGCATCCCCGCTCGTGGGGGACGAGACGGGGTATGTGGGACTCCTGTCGGAATGACAGTATACCCACTAAAACTCAGCAGTGTTCCCACATCGCCGTGATGGGAGGGCCATGGGAAACCGGCTCAGCCTTTACGTCCACAACCCTCCCGGCGCATGCCCGCCTAGCTGGCGGGCCCCGCGTGCCCCCCCGGATGGGGGGCTACGGGAATGACCGGGAACACCTGGCCATTCCCGTCCGACACTGGTGGGGGCCTGTGCAATACAGGCAAGGATGCCCCCACACCCGTTGCCTGCTGGCCCCCACCTGGGAGGAGTCATCTGCTCCGACCCCTCCTCCGCCTTCGGAGCGGCGCCGCGTGAGGGTCGTCCTCCCGCGCGCGCTCCGCCGCCATTTCGGCCGCAGAGGATAGGGAGAGCGGCCGACGTCATACCGTCACTCCTCTTCCCCTGCGGCCCCACCGCGTCCGCCATCAAACGGTGGCGGCCCCGTCAAGGCCGCGAAAGGTAGGGAGAGCGGCGCATCGCAATACCAGCACTCCTCTCCCGCCGCGGCCTCCAATCCTCAGCCGCGATGCCTCCCATAAGACACCGCGGCCCGCCTCAGTTGCGGTGTCGCCCATACGGCCACCGCAACCTACCCGCTGGCCGCTACGTCGTCGGCTTATCGGCAAAAGCCCTGACGAGCGGCCCCCGCTCGGGTTCCTCTTCGCTTCACCGTGGGTGACCAAGCCACGGCTACTGAGCCCCCCCGCCTCGACAATGCGGGAACCCTCCGGGGGGGATCCAACACAACATAACCCAACACAATATAACCTTGTTAATCCACAGGATTTAACTACCTTTTTAGAAAAGGCTGGTGGTACAAGTAAGTTGTTCTCTGCCCAAAAGCGCTCTGCGGAAGAGCCTCATGCCATATCTATGCGGAATAGACATGATGGCTCTCCAGCTAAGCGACCACGCAAGCCCTTTCACGGTGACAATCCTGGGTTCGATCCCCAGCCATCTACGAGCTTTCAAGCGCCCCCTGAAAAGTAGATGCCGAAAGTCGGGAAACAATAAATCCGGTACAAGGCATAATGAAAACAAAAAACGGTCTTTGGCCAATCGTAAAACCGATCAGTATCGTAAGTGACTATCCTCAAGAAATTTTATTTTATGGCGGGCGGTTAAAAAATTACATTCAAATTGGGAAGAATTACGGTGCTCCAGAGAATATTATAAAAATGATATCTGGTTACCGAATTCCCTTTTCCAAAATACCACTCATACTTCACTTCAAAGTTCAGACTTATTAACACGTTTTCAAACTCCAACGAGCTTATTGATATCGGAACAAATGATTTTGAAACAACAGAAAATCTTGATTCCAGTAGATCCATCTCCAAGTTATGTCTGTCCGATGTTTTTAGTGCAAAAGTCAGATACCAGCAATCGCCCGTTAATCAATTTATAAAATCTATACCGCTATGTAATGTTAACAAAGTTTCGCTTAAAAAATAAGTACCGTGTGCCGGATTACCTGCAACCGAACGACTGGGCGATCAAAATAGACCTGTCTCAGGCCTATTTTCACCTAGCAGTCAGCCCCAGTCATCACCCATTTTTGCGAGTATTATACGCAACACAAAAGAAGTCGAGCCCGAAGCTCCTTCAGATCACTTGTCTGCCATTCGGGCTGTCATCAGCATCCAGGGCATTTGCGACAGTGACAAATTGGGTAGCAGACGTGCTGCGCGAGAAGGGCATGCGAGTAATCGTCTATTTGGACGATTATTTAATCGTGAACTAAGACCGATTAAGCCTAATGGACCATGCTGCGGAAGCTATAAGAGTCCTAACAACTTTGGGATGGATGATCAACTACAAAAAATCCACATTGATCCCTACCAAGGCAGTAAACTATCTCGGCATAAAATCGAATCTCGCCCTGAATTCGAAGTATTTGCCCCAGGAAAAGGTTTTCAAAATCTCCAATATGATACGCCACATAATGCAGGTAAATCGATGGAGTTTGCACGACGCTCAATGCTTGCTAGGCATGCTAAACTTTGCAGCCTTCGTTGTGCCCAGAGGTCGGCTTCATTGCCGCCCGTTACAAGTAGCTTGCAATCGGCTTTCAAAGCACCAAGCACACGTAAAACGCCCACTCGAGTAGGAAGTGTCGACGACCTTAATGTGGTGGTTACGAGCTCTGTCTATAGGAACAGCGATACATCCAGATCCTGTCTCACACTATGTAACGATAGACGCATCTGCCAGAGGCTGGGGTGCCATAGTAGACGACGCTTGTCTGAGCGGATTATGATCCCCGGAGCAGAAAAAATTGCACAGCAATTTAAAAGAAATTTGGGCCGTTATACAGGCCTTAACCAATCGTCAGCAATCCCTACGTCATTCAACCGTGCTAGTTCAATCAGACAACAAGAGTGTGGTGAGTTACTTGCGGAACGATCTCCGATCACAGAACCTCTACCGGCTAACTTGCATGTTATTCGAGATTGCGGACGAGAACAAGATTCACCTGGTCTCTCAGTACCTGCCCGGTCAGGTAAACACAGAAGCAGACATGCTGTCAAGGCTCAAATTACCCGGGGAGTGGACCCTAAAGGAAGAGGCATGTCAAGAGGTATTTCGCAAGTTCGGAATGCCCGAAATCGACTTGTTCACCTCGAAAACAACACACGTGCTTGCGCGCTACGTCTCACGAGATCGCAAAGACTCGAACTCAGAGTTTCACGACGCCTTCAGCAGTAGGTGGTCATACTGTCGAGCGTGGATATTCGCACCACCACACCTAATTCCACGAGTTCTGTCACACCTCAACCTGTGCAAGGATCGATACATCCTAATAGTGCCGCGCTGGTCCAAAGTGTTTTGGCGGCCAAACCTGAAGAGGAGAGCGGTCAGCGATTCAATCTTCATCGGCGGTTACTAGATACACGGACTTGGCATGGCTAGTGTAAGGGTGGTGTGCCGAATTAACAAATTGGTCTCGAAACGAAATAGACCTACTTAATTCTAGCTGGCGACCCTCTACGAAGAAAATGTATGCTGGTATTTGGAAAAAATGGCTAAATTGGTGTACTCATAATAATTTCAACCATACAAACCCCTCTGGAGCCCAAGTCGCTAAGTACTCGTACCTAGCATACTTGCACTTAACTGTTAAACTGTCTTATAAAACTATTTTAGTTTATAAATCAACAGTTGCCACTTTGGCCTGTTCTAACGGACAAATCATAAGCAGTGATCTTATCGTTCAATGTTAAAAGCTATTTCACTTGTTAATTCTAAACCTAAAAATTCTTTCAATTGGGATCCACGTATTGTGATAGAATGGCTCGGCTGTAACCAGCCGCCTCATGCAAGTTTATTCCAAGTATCTCGTCGCACAGCACTGATTTTGCTACTCGCTTCTAGTCATAGAGTCCATGACCTGACACTGTTACGGGTTGATAGTGCACATTTTGAAGACAATTCTAATCATATTGTTTTACACCCAGCATTTGGCTCAAAGACAGATAGCTATACACACAGATAATCATCATGGAAATTGCACACACATACAGATAAACCCATATGCCCTGTATGGTGGATACGTATGTTGATAGAAGTATCATCATCACGTAGAATTAACAATGACATTAGCATTTATTTATATCAACTCGTGGCAGAGCCAGGCCAGCCTCCCGAACAGTGATTGGAGGTTGGGTTAAAACTCATCTTAAGGAGGCAGGAGTAGAGGCTACTCCTGGTAGTAAGTACTCGATGTGCCGCAGCATCTCTCAACTGGCTTGGGCGCCACAATATTGACGAGATCATGACAAAAGGGAACTGGCGCGTCCCCAACACATTTGCACGGTTCTATGCAGCCGAAATTAACACATCGCAAAGTCGTAACAATTTATCTCTGACATTTGAAGCTGTGTAGATTTTAAATACCTACCTATTAATCAATGTAATTTCAACAAATAATTCAGTTCAAAGCAACATATTGTTATATTAAGTTAAATTGATTTATTTAATCTAAGTAGGTATGCTATGCATAACTAATGTTACTTTAGTTCAAAGCAAATCTTAATTCGTTGAATATCATATCATTAAAGCATACATTGTGGTGCTAATCATGTTATGTGAATGGTAAAACTTATGTATGTGTAATTTCTTATTACCGTGGTAGGTACCTACTTAGTTTTGGTAGTTCAAATTAAAATCTTTTTCTTCACATAGTTAAATATACAGTTTTTATTCCCTGCAATTTCTTTATACATTGAGTCACTTTTATTTCTAATAATAATGTTCTCGCACAGTTAAACAAAATTATTTAGATACCTAAGTAATTTATTTTTCACACATTGGCATATACTTAGCTTGCCACCAGGCGATAATAAACACATCTCACTGTATAGGTCAGACCTATATCAGTCAATCGACAATATTTGTCAATACATTTCATTCATTCATTTGCTCAGGTTCTACATTCAAGTATACACTGTGTTTTAAAAAACCAGACACTAGTAAGTGGTACGGTTAACATCGCTTGTGGTGCTCGGCTTTGTGCTACATCTATTCATATAGTAAATAAGATCTGTAAACGTGTCTGCCCAGCCCCGTATCTATACAACCTCAGTTACCGCTTTCCATCTGATTTGAATTGAAATTTCTTTTAAACTAATTGATATATAAATGGAATTTCATCTTCCGGTAGAATCTGGTAGCATATAATGTCTTCTGAATCAGGTATCACTCAATCACGCATTATGTTCCTCATTGATGATGTGCTGGTGTCCTGACACTGAACCCGCTTTCAATTCTTCAGGACCAATCTGCATATCGTTAACTCGGGAGAATGTTAGCTCTTTATTACCACTTTTAAAGACAAGTTCTTGAATGTTTCCCGAATTTAATGCATCATGCATGTTTTTATTAAATCTTCTTGCGTTGTATCTCTGACCTGAGGTTTTAATGAATCTGCGCTCGATTTTTTATGAGCAGGCTGAATATCACGGACAAATATAGCCTCGCCATTAGCATTCTGAATAATAATTTTACAAATGCCTTCAGAAGTATATTTCACTGAATCTTGCATTGTAGATAATATAATTTATTTTTAATTTGTTTAATTCAGTTTACCATTCAACCTCTTAACTATAATTGTAGGAATCGAATGATGTGACTAAAATGGCTGTAAGTAATTTATAGTTACTTGGGCTCCATTGCTAATAAAGCATTTAGTAGCTTATTCAGCAGTCAATCAATCTATCCTCCTCCACTTTTGAATATCTATCCACACTCTATCCAATTTACTTGCAATTTTTCTTTTTTTGTAAGATTGTAAAAGGGGCTTTCACGATAAACTCGTTATTTTCGGTCTTAAGCCCTTGCACATCGACTATGGCGTTCATAACAATTTCCTTACAATAATGCTTAAGGGTTTATATTCAATCAGACGATCGTTGATGATAAGACAATAGGCAGATGTATTTTCTGGTATATCTTCAGAACTTTCTATTTCTAGTCTCACATCTACAGCTTTAGATTTCAAGGCTTCGTTCAGTCTTGAGCAATCAATTACAAATAAAGGAGCCTTTTCTTTAAATTCGCGCAAATTAAGCATCGGTTCAGGCCGGGTGTTCTATTAAGACTGACGAAATTGGGTAAACATTTCATATAATATTATAATACTTATCTTCAGAAAATTTTGCATTAACCGATTCGTATGGATAATATTGAGAATTTAAAAAACCGGCCAAGTGCGTGTCGGACCACGCACAATGAAGGGTTGCGTAGTTGGGATGAATTTATTTTAAGAACAAACTTATCATTGTAGTTGAAAAACATGTTCTCCCATACATTCCAACTGTAAATGTAAGTTTGTACTCACAATATTGATAGATTTACCATGTTATTTTAAGACCACAGACTTCTTATAGGTTTTCCTGTAATCTACAGGTAAATATCTATTTTCTGTATATATTTCAAAATTTTAGGCTCAGTAGTTTCGGAGATAAGGGCGGGGGGGGGGGGGGGGAATGGTCAATTTTCGTCTATTTTCTTAAATAACTTTAAAACAATTTATTTTAAAATTATAAAAAAAATATATTTGAGACCCTCATAGTAAGAAGCCCTTTCATTTGACATGGCACATGGTGTAGTTTACAAAACTTTTTTTTTCAATTTTCTTATTTGCCCCCCAAAAGTGACCTCTATATTCAAAATTCATTTATTTACTTTACCCATCCGTGTTTGGGTCACAGAAATTCATATGATGTACTAAATTTCAACTTAATCGGTCCATTAGATTCGGAGCAAATTGGCTGTGGCAGACGGACAGACAGACAGACAGTCACACGAGTGATCCTATAAGGGTTCCGTTTTTTACTAATGAGGTACGGATCCCTAAAAAAGAGTAACATTACTTATTTTACCATGGTCAAATATGAACAGTCTCTAGTTTTCATATTTTTTCTATTGGTCTGCAAACCAAAGATCACATACTTACCTTGGTTTTTCGAGTTGTGACGCAGTCTTCACAACCCAGCTACCTAATTGCGAAAAACATTTTCGTCATCCGAGTCAGTCTAATTGATTTGGCTTTGACTGCAGTTTGTTTTATTTTATGTCTTTCGAATTGCGAAACTACAATAGAGTGTGTAATCAACTCCAATCTGTTTCACGTGGTTTGGAGACAGTAAAGAGTGAACGAAAAGCGCCTAAAAAGGCAAATATTCGAATTGTGAAATTATTTTGACAGCTGGAAGTTGGTTTGAAATCAACGAGCAGTCGTTTTTCAAACAGATGGCAACGTCTTGCCCGTAATAATTTTTCATAGCAATTGGTTTGCGATTTTCTCATAAAATCTCCATAATTTTTACGAAATTTTGTAAGTGAACAGCTTCTTGATAAATTGTGAATGTGTTTTTGTGTAGAACCGCAATTGACTGCAACGATAAATCAATATTTTTGGTATTTTCAATACCGAGGCTATTTGTTGCTTAACGCGGAAAAGCAACGCCTCAAAGACGGGCTTATTAAAAGCCGCAGACTTTTGAAGAGTGCCTCAACTCTTGAGACTTTGTGAGGTAGTATAAAGTTGAAGCTAGTTGCCCATTCCAAAACTTATATCCTAATGGAGAAATATGGGCAAGAACCTCCATGGACACTGTTAAAATCAAGTTATTACAGTCCAAGCAAACTCCGCCCATACGACGACCCACTGACCCCGGCTTTAAACATGTAAGTATCTTAAAAAAATGTGCTTAAAGAAATAACATCATTTTATTTCAGGGCTTCATTGGAAAAGCAGTAAATATATAGAGGAAGAACAAAAAATGCTCAGTTTGAAGCATTTTATATCAATATATTATGTAAGGACTGTTGAACATACATACAACCATCATCATTGTCATCCACAGCCCGCCTTCGCCCACTACTGGGCGTAGGCCTCTCTTTTCTTGTGGCAATCCAGAAAACATACCTACCACCATACATAGATCTATTTCCAAAACATTGTCTGTTCAAGGTAATATCAATATTATTTTCTATCTAAGAGTTGAATCTTCAAGGCTCAGACTAAATAAAAAACTAAGACATTATAGCACTGCAAACATTACAGTGAAGCATGTGCAAAACTACACGTCACTATGTACATACACGCTCACATGCACATATTTACACCAAACTACACCTTACTATGTAGTGCACAAGTTTACGATACCCGAAACGTAAGCCTCACGTCACTGTTGACAGCACTGTCTTGGTTTTGTAATTAGTCTGAGCTTCAAAATGTATGTTAAGCACAGCAACAATGTTAAACCACATATTTCTTGTTACTGGTGAATACAAAATATATAGGTAAGACACCAATAAACGTAGGTACCATACATACCTACTACCTACCTTTATGAATATTTGTTTACTTAGCAAATTATAACAACAAACTAGAATAAAGAAAGTATTAGGCAACTGAAATTAATTATTATTACATCTCTCAATAGATACCAGTTTATATTTTATATTAAAGCCATTAGCTTATCTCAGTAAATACCCACATCATTATTATAATATAGTAGTTTGCTAAGTACCTAGTGTTAGATAATAGTTAACAAATGCTTCCTCTCTCCTAACTCACTATTTTGCTGTGCCCGACAGGGTCCACATGATCTAATTATAACTTTACCACCTAAGAATACCTACATGTAGAATGCAATAAAAGTATTGAGTATTGAAAATAATATCCAAGTACAGAAGTACCTGCTAAGTAAATGCTATCTAAATTTTTTCAATATATTTTATTGTGTAAGTAGGTACCTACTAGAAATGTGTATCTTGTCATAAACCTTTATGATGTCCTGTGTGAATCCTCAAAATCAGAGTAGCTTTGAAGGTGGTTTTCTAAATATTATGGTACTTATCTACTTCTATTTCTAATGTTTATTGTTAGTTTATGTCAACGACCATATAGCCCATAGACGCCTAATAACAGGCGACCGATGTCTGTCAACACATCAGACTTATAGATCTGATATAGGTCGCCAGTCAACAATTTCGATTCAGTTTCAACCACTTCTCTGAGCTGTAAACACTTCCGCGTTAGTCGATTAAAAATTGTTCAAAATAATATAATGGCCCCTTGCACAATACGTTGGTGTGGTAACAACAGCCAGACTTCGAGTTTCCGAAAAGATGGCATAACATTTCATCGGTAAGTAAATAGTTATATATTCATAATTAGATTACATTTATGTTCCGTTATTATTTATCGGAGTTCATCCTACACTGGTCAAACTTGTAGGTGGACGAAAGGTGCAAGGTCTCTCGTTGATGTCTTTCATGTTTGCGTCCCTTTCTTCTGAAAGTATTTTTTTAGCTATCTCTTTTCCTCTATTATTTGGTAAACATACCTAACGAATAATAGTGATGCACCAAATCATATGACCAAAGTTATCGAGAAAGCAAAAACCTATACTATCTAAACGAAATTTGAAAATCTTTTTAACTGACTTCAAAAAAAGGAAGTTTCTCAATTGGACTTTTTTATGTGTGTTCGCGGATAACTTCGTCGTTTAAGAACCGATTTTGATGATTATTTTTTTATTGGAAAGGAGATTTCCCAAGATTTCTTTTTGTTTGTTTCCCAATTGTTTTATTAATTAAGACATTTGTTTAACTATTACCAACCTCCGAAAAAAGTATGACTGTATGATATCTTTTTAAATAAATACGGAAAGAATTTTGATACTCGTATGTTGTTTTTATTTTTTACATTTTATGTTTAAGTAATTACATGTTAAAATAATATTAATTATTATTATTTATTTATTATTTATTATATAAGGTAACTTCACAGCTGACAGTAAGCAAACACAAATTATTATACCAAACATTACGCCAATTACGAAGTACTCGAAAAAAAATAAATGGATGAATGGATGGAGTATTAATAAATGGGAAGGTGAAAAAGCCCATTTAACATTTTATAAAGTACAATTATTATCAAAAAAATATCGATACCTTCGTGTTTTATTTAAACCTGTCCCATCCCTAGTGATACGTAATGACCTTGGAAGGGCCAATCAGAACGCAGTACCCCGCTTCCTCATACCTCAGCTAGTTAACAGAATTGTTTTGATGCGTTAAATCAAGCATTAGGCGTCTATGGGCTATTATGGTCGTTGGTTTATGTAAACATTGCGCCAACCCCAAGTAACATGGGATAAGGGCAGGAAGATGATTGTTAGTTTATTATGGAGCCCTTCAAAATACTCTTTTGCATTGAATTGGTTTTGCTTGAAAGGTACTTAGCAATATACAGGATGTATCAGAAAAGTGTGGTCAAATTTAAAGATGTGGTACAGAGCATAAAACTGAACAACTTTCTCCATAGGACCAACATCGTAATCGAGAAAAAATAATCAGCCGTCCCATACACTTGGGTTGAGTAGGTATTGAAGTTTTGTACGGGACAGCTAATCATTTTTTCTCGATTATGTTGGAGAAAGTTGTGCAATTTGATGATCTGTACCACACCCTTAAATTTGATTACCCTTTCTGGTACATCCTGTACCTATATATCATAGGTTCATCTACCTTTTTGTCTGTTATCTAATAAAAATACTTGCCGAGGTTTTATAAGATCTTTCTTTAGGTACTTTTTAGACAAGTACCTATGCTGCATCCATCAATAGACTTGCAAGGCACATAATCGTTGTTTATAGGTAACAGAATATTGTTGTTCTATAAAATTAATAGATTGTGCATTGAATTGTTTAAGGGATAAGGATTTACTTAAATTCTTTTCTTTATATTGCAGGTGTCAGGCTCAACTACATTATTCAAGCAGTACATAAATAATCCATGATGACTTCCACAGGAAGACATTAGAATACCAAGTTCCACCAATGCATACGTTATAAATATTTGTTCTATTTCTTTTTGCCTCATGTCCAAATACTAAATGCTCTTGTCAGTGGTTGTAATTGTAATGATATAAATAAAACAGTTTTTTTGTTTACCATATTTTATTTCTATCTATTTATCTATACCTAATGAAAGTAATGAATGACAGTTAATTTTGCTAAACACCACTATTTTCTAAATAGTATCACTAGAATAATCACTTCTTTATTTAATAAAAAACATAGTAAGTACTAGGTACTCAATTCTTAAATACTTCATAACAAGTTATTTTTATTTGTACCTTCATAGTTCATAATGAAACACTTTATAATTATTAAAGTTTACGCTTATCAATTAACACAATATCATATGTTTTTATATTGCTGTTGTGATAACAATATTTTATGAAAAATCTTCATTTCTACTTTTGTACTTGGAAACTGAAGTAGTTGCAGAGGAGCTGTGCAGTGATGTCGAGTAAATAGCAGCAATGGGCGACATCATTTATGCTGCCTTCATATCTTCATAGGTGAACCACCCCGGGAACTCTCCTACAGTTTTAAAACAAAATCACATTATTTCTGCTCAAATAAAGTACATAAACATTATGTAGCAAACTAGGCCTTCATCAGCCCATGGCTGGACAAAAGCCACCGGCCTAGTCATTGCTGCCGGTTGTTTACTTTCTTCAGGATCTGATTTTTCAGTCTCCAGATATTTTTATTTAACTGTAACACTAAATTAGTACAGTAAACATTAGTTAGATATAAATCTGCCTAGCCTTTTCTCAACTATGTTGGGGTCGGCTTCCAGTCTAACTAGATGCAGATGAATGTCAGTATTTACATAGAGTGACTGCCTATCTGACCTCCACAACCCAGTTACTGGGTAATGCAATACCCCTTTCGTAAGACTGGTTGTCAGACTTTCGGGCTTCTGACGACCCGTAACAACTGCCAAAGATCCACTAATGACAGCCGGGACCAACAGCTTAACATGCTCTCCAAGGCACGGAGGAATCTCGGTATATAAAAATGGGTCACCCATCCACAGACCAACCCCGACAAGCGTAGCTTAACTTGATAGATCGACCCGTATGGCTTGCTTGGCCACAAGCTTTAAAACAGTTGGGCATACATGAAATATATGATGTGACTATTTTATTTGACTACGTAGAAAGTTCACTGATGTGATTATTAGTTTTTTAGTTATGGCCTGGGGAGCAAGTCTCCCGAGGGATCAAGTGTCCTGTCTCCCCAGTAAGTTGCTACGCTTGTTTCTTAAATATGTGTCAAAAAGCTTAGGTACCTTCAATGATTTTTATAGAAGATCCATATTCAATAATGTTCATGCCTTGCCACCAACTTCTTTGTTAGAAAATCCCTCGCTATATATAATGTTGGTAGGGCAGTGTTCAATTCTTGTATTTTCAGCTTTAGCACCGTCTGTGAAAATATTATGATCAATGTTTCATAGTTAATTGTTATTCAATTAGTGGTTAATTTTTAGCATCTACTTATGTACAGGAATATCAACTACCTAACAATTATTTCAGTTGTTAGAATGTGAGGTTGACAGACATATGTATAATAAATTAATTAACCATCAAAAAATAGTTAACCTTACTCATGGACGTATAAAAAAGTACATCACGTAAGTTGCTTGTCTACGCAACAAAGGAATGATTGTCCTTATGTAGACTGACCAATAATGTACCTACAGCTCATTGATTTATAAAAATGCTACAGCTACAATAATCTAATGAGATAAGTACACACACTACACAAATACACTTGACACTTCTACAAATCTACACACGTTATTTCTATATAAACTGGCTTACTTACTTGTAGGTAGTGATGATATCGAAATAGGCACTTTCGCTATTGAGCAAAACAGCCTTCGTCTTAGTGCACCTTTTACAAAGCCCTCATTTTATCATCAACAGAGCGAGCGCTAGTTCTTGACTAGAGAAATCTCCACTATAGGTAGATAGAGTAACTCCACGTGGTGACTAGTTCAATATTCATTATAGGCCCATGTTTCTTTATGAGACAATTTGTATTTGTATGTTGAAAAATGTAACAACTATTATTTTTTTAATAATAATGGGAGGATTCTTCTTTATCAGTGTTGCCAACTTCTTTTTCGCTAGTCCACTAGCTAGCGGCGATTCTTCAAACTATCATAAATAAACTAGACAACTTTTTAATTTTATTTATCTTCCTATTACCGACGTTCGGTCACTGTTTTGGAGGTCCATTTGAAGATTTGAAAATGAAAATAAAACATAACATAGGTATGATAGTAAACATGGTTTTTTCATCATCCTACTATAATATCACAAAATAATGAATGAAAAAGTTAGTAGAAGATGTTTGTTAGACAGACAATAATGGCTTAGTTTTTTTTTTATCCTGGAATTATGTTCCCGTGGGGCAATTTTTTCGAAATGACGTTTTTTTGGATCTCCACTCGGGTGGAGCCCATTCACACTACATTCGTCCCTATATTTGTCATGCTGAACAGTCTTTCCAAATCAGCGTAAATCCGCAAAGGTTTTGGTATTTGAAAGAAAAAATCGTAAAATTATTAACACTGGTTTTAGGCAAACAATAAAACATGCCATAATCGTGATAATATAAAATTTTTTAGAGTTAAAAGTTTTGGAAATTGATTGTATTGTTTTCTACAATTTGAATTAAACTAACCACTAGACAAAATCACTAGCCACTAAAAGAAAAATTTCTCCGCCAGTAGGGGTGCCAAAACCCCCAGGTTTAGTGGAAATTCTACTAAGTTGATAACACTGCTTTTCTATGATATTTTCATTGGCTACAGATTACAAAAATGTGAAAAGAAAAACGTTTCGTTACCTATTTCAAATATGGTAGCTTTTGGTAGAAAGTGTTTTAAAAATTGTTTTTTAATTTTTCGGCAATTATTGAACATCTTTATTTATAAGCATTAGTAGACCATCAGTTGCAATTAAAACAAAATTAAATTGTAGCACAATAATTCGGAAACAAATAATTCCAATATGATGAAACAAAACGCTTCAACGTTACAGATTATGAGCAATTGGTTAGTACATCTCTATACAATTCTAATGGATTGGATTTTTTTTTATTTCACAATTCCAAATATGGAAGCCAGAACCGACAGGAGTTTGTTTAAATTGGGAATCTATTTCCGAAACAAACTGTGTTTCGCAATTAGGGTGCGGGAATGTTTTGTAGTTCTAGGTAATAAAGGGTATTCGTACAAATCCCAATTTCTAAAAGCTATTTTAATAGGACGATCCTTATATAAATATTTGAGTAAAATTGATCTTTCTCGATCTGAAACTTTTATATGAGGCACACGCCATTGCAGTCTCTCTATATTTAATTCAATGGAGTCATTATTATTGTCAAGCGTCCGCTGACTTTCGAACTGCTTCTATTAAGTATAAGCTCATGTTTATAGTTAATGATAATTTTATTATAATCTTCCGCAAATCCTAAAACTTTGTTCAGTGGTATAAGGGCACTAAAAATACCATTATTATCTTCAATCCCATTCAAGTTCCAACCCCACTGCAGCAGCCTTACTTCCCCCTCGCTCATAGACACATATGATTTTAGAGTGGTAGTAATACCTGCATTTTTTATGCGGTCTATATCAACACCGTTAATTTCATATCGAATGTCTTAAAATAGGAATGATTTATGATTATTAGTAAAATTAACATTCTTTCGTGTTATTTTTCCTGCTGCACATTTTGAAACCACAGTGGATCGACCTTCAATATAAATGTAGCTGGCTGAAGGTAATACGTATAAATCTTGCTGATGTATGGGTATGCGTATTTCATCATTTTCATTAAAACTGTTGCTATATGGATTATAAGTATGAATTTCATAACTCACTATAGAGTTATCGATTTGTAGTAAATCATTCACTTGAAGAATAGGTACTCATAATATAAATCCCAAAGCTCGAAGAAATAATTTGTTATCTTTATTTAGTTTTTTTATGGTTCGTATATGTCTTTGTCTTCTGACGGTACGAGAACGAGTAAAGCTATTAACTTTGGCGGATGATTTTATATTATAACCTATCATTTTTATTTTATTTTTCACTCAAATCTAATTGACATTCGTCTCTTGTAACAGATAAAGATAAAGTGTTGTCTTATGTAAGTACGACGACACCTAACATTTAAACCATTTTTAAGTACCTAATGATTTGATGAAACCTTGCTTTTTCCAAAACTCTTTCAGAAATTTAATGCATAAATGCCCGCAATTGAATAAGTTATTATTTTGTAAATTATTGTAATAATAATTGATATTGTCAGAACCTACATAGCGAACAAATTCTATTGGAGGTTTCAAGTTGCCGTAACTGTCAAAGTATTTAATATATTCATTTAAAATTACATAGGATACCCAATGTGTACCAGAATTTTTTGAATTATCTAAATTTATGATTCCACTCTCTTTTAAAAACGGAGACGTAGGTAAGGTATCCCTCATATATACTCCACGAAAATATGGAACGGCTTTAGTAAAGTTATGATATCTATCTATAGTAAGGGCACGATTAGGTAGCCTACGATTTAGTTTTTTTTTCTTTAAATTTGTATATATTCCAAGTCCATCCTTGTAACGGTTTAGCCGCAGTCCATTTCCAATACATACACCTTCTGCATTCTTCTTATTACTTTTCATTTCTTATAAACGCTTTTTTGCAACTCTATATTAATTTATGGTTTTGACGATCCCATCAATTCCACTTGCAATACTGCCAGCAGCAGACAAACCAGCAAATATTGGTATTAAAGGTAGAACACCGCCAGATTTAGGAATTGGTATGATACGTGGAAATGACTTCTCCCGCTCTGGGCAGAGCGGGAGGGCGTGTCAGACTTTTACTGACTAAAACCCACCCATGTTCCTTCAGTTGCCCGTGCCAGGGCCACTGTATCTCTTTCGAACTACCCGCGACCCCGGCGGCATAGGCCCAATTGACCCCATCACTTCTGACATCTCTTTGAGGCGCGAGTGGAACACAACGCGTCGTCGACCCGGGCCTGGTCCTTACCGGACGACGAGCTGCCCATTACTCGTCGTCCGCATGCCCGCGCCTACGGTGGCCAGGAATCGGCGATCGATTGCCGCCGCCCAGGGCGTATCCTACGGCGGCTAGGGCCCTACCCAGATGAATCACGATTCAACTCTCTAGCAGCAGCGTAGGCCAATTCTATTAGTTTTTTCCTACACTTCGGTTTAATTTTTTTAATGCACTTTTTTTTGACACTAAACTTTTAATTTTTTTTTGAGTCTGGACTCAAAAAAATTTTTAAAAGTTTAGTGACAATCAAAAAAATGCTAGTGCAATTTATCAAATGAATATAATGCTAACAAAAATGTATGCTAACAATAATGATAATATGTTTCAATGATTTTCAAAACGTCTTTTCGCTTATCACCCAAGAACGCCTCTAGTATGAGGTACTCGTCTTCTATTGAAGGGTTTCAGCGATAAGTCATGATTCTATTTTTAAATGCTGTAGCTACAATATCAACATTTTCAAACTTTGACTTTATTAAACAATTCGATTTATGCATATTCGTTCTTTTATATCTGTATTTATGTTCTGGGATCTCAATTTTGCCTTTATCACAATGAATATACTTTGATGAACAATTTTGCTCATAAACATTTGTATCGTATTCATTTTCTGGGATATTAATTTGGCATTTATCGTATTCTTTTTCTGGGATATCAATTTGGCATTTATCATTATTAATACTCGTATCAGAATTTGCTGATGAGCCATCACCGGGGTGTATAACTGGAAACAAAAGACACAACATTTTTTATCGTTTTGTTTAATTATTGGGATTAAATGCGGTTACAAAAATACTATCTTATAATCTTAGAGTATATAATTACAGTAGTATTATATACTCTAGAATAGAATAGAATAGAACGCGCGCGCACTCGCGATGCGCTTCTATATACTCTAAGCTTATAATAAACTCCATGTAAGTATATCATGATTATATGCGTTATATAGATCTCTTCATGTAAACTATTGGTAAGGCTATTGATAAGAGCTTATAAAAGTAGGAGCACATTTTTTTAAATCCTTCCTGGTGCTTGTTATGTAGGCGTTTAGGTGACGCCAGGACTCTGAATCCTCATCACATTTGTTTTTAATCGTGATTACCGAGTGCCGCCACCTATTTACTGGTTGAACCCGCTCTATTTCATCACATTTATACACTTTGAGTTCTTTATAGAAGACACCTCTTTTTTGCTCGTTCATTTGTCGCGAAAATAAGTTCGCCAGTCTCCTAGTGATGTACGAGTATATCGGGTCGGGTCGGGTCGGGGGTTTTCGTCTGCAACAACATCAGTTAAATCGTCGTCACTATCGCTCCCGAACAAATCGCGAGCCGTTGACTTAGAGACAGGAGTGATCAGCTTGCTTTTCTTACTCGTAGACGGCTGGGAGCTGCTCGATGACGAAGACTTTCGCTTTTTGTTCTCCTTTGGCTTGGTTTTCACTGGTGCATGTTCCTCGTCTGCCGATTCATCCTCCGAAGAGAAAATATGGTCAGCCGTGTTCTTGGACCTGTGATAAATAAAAACAATGAAATACAGTAACAGTTTAATTTTGTTTTGATCACGTAGACGACACTAATTGAATGAATTTATTACTTGAATGAATGAATATTAAAAATTATGAATAATCAGTATGGCCGTGTTGGATTATTAACGATTGTTCGTATTTATGGAGAATAATTAAGCAATTGAATAGTTTATTGATAACCTTATTACGAACGTCAGTGTCACTGTCAGAATGAATGATGACAGTGACGTTCGGAAACGTTCCATTTCATTAACATTTGAATAAACTTTATTAAACGTAAATTAATGTTTTATATGTAGAAATGTACATATTGTTATTTGCATTTCTTTGATTGATATTTCATAGACAGATGTATTTTATATTAATTGTTTATATTGCGACTTAAAATACTCGTATTACCAACAACGATTGTAGAGTTGTCGCAGAATAGGCAATGATGGTGGCTACTGATAATCAAGTTTAGACTTTATTATAATAACAATAATGTAAATGAATAAGTAATAATTAATATGATCTAATAATGTTTCTCATGATTTTACATTGCAATTTCTATGTACCAAGTTATTTCTAAATAACTTGTAACAATAGTCATGACCTGTGATTGGCAGAAATAAATCATGACCCTTGATTGGTTGAAACTAATATCGTATCAGATCTTACTTCTAGATTATAAATAAACAATAACTGTATTCCTAAATGATCCCTTAATGTTTTAAAACAGTCTCGCAATATATGATTTGTTAATTAATACCTATTTTAGCAGTTATTTGGCAATTATGTATAACCATCTGTGATTGGTCTAAAATGGCGCCAAGAAGTGGGAATAGTTTGTACCTAGTAGGTAGGTACCAGTAATATTTAAAAACTATAAAAGACGGGACTACCCCGAATTAGGGGGACTCGTTATGCTAGCTGTCGTACGGAAAAGACCCTCTGGTGTCTGCCGTAAATATAAAGCTGCTAAGGAGGTCCTATCATCCAAGTCTTTTGGTTACAACTGTTAAACGGTACAGACAGACCATGAGTGGTGTCCCATGTCCGTAATTATTAAGTTCCTAAAAGTTATAATACGTCACATTGGCTAAGCCAATTAAAACACCACGCTGCATAGCAGAAGTTCTGTGTAAAATGGATTCTCTTGGATCTTGTGAAAGATCTAACTACAATGTTCATGTAAGTTGATTGATAATATTATATCTTGATTATTGTTGATAACTATGTTGTTCGGTATGTGTTATAATACGACTAATATTGCTCATGATATTGTGCAGTTCCTATCTATTGTTATAGTTGCTAACTTTGAGAAATGATCTATTATGATCTGATCTATATTTATAAGGTAATGTGATACCTAACTATGACTGATCCTAATGTAAAAATGTATTGATAAAAAACTTTTTTACAAAAAAATACAACCGACTTCCAAAAACAACACTGCAAAGTGAAAAATAACTTTAATTTCGGAAGTCGGTGTCTGATTAAATGTTTTGTTTTTGCCACCGACTTCCGAAATTAAAGTTATTTTTCACTTTGTAGTGTTGTTTTTGGAAGTCGGTTGTATTTTTTTTGTAAAAAAGTTTTTATTTTTCACTTTTTAGTGGGTCTGTTTATAATTTGTATAAGTTACAATAGTCTAATGACAATTGCTCATCACATGTTACAAAATATTGCTTTTCCCGATGCTGGGGCGTTAATTGTTGAGGAGTTCTGCTGGTAAGAACCAGGAGAACTCCTCAACAACCACTCACCACACGCATTGTGTGACGAGCGGAAATTGCTCAGCAACCATATTAAAGTAATCGAATCGCAACCCGTGAAATATTTATCATTGAGTAGTTCCGGTAGCCATCTGTGGTCTTCATCATCAGTTCCACTTCACCAAGTGGTGCTTTCCGAGAGCAAATGCACGAGCTACTATAAAAAATACCCAAATCGCTATAGGTATGCCTATAATATTTGAAGAGTTCCTTCGATTTCTCCAGGATCCCATCATCAGAACTGGATTTTGACAAAAATGGGACCATTTGGGAAGTATACCCTTTCTAACAAAAAATATTTTTTCAAATCGGTTGGCAAGCGACGGAGTTATGCGCGAACAAACATAAAAAAAAAAAAAATAGAAACATCCGAATTGAGAACCTCCTCCTTTTTTAGAAGTCGGATAAAAACACAAGTTCCCGTGGAGTTTCTTGTCCGTTTCTTCTCCACGACGACATAGTTTTGCGAACGGACAAATAACTGTCTTAGATAAATAATTATTGACAAGCCTAATTGAAATAATAAATACCTAGTCTTGTCTTACTGTGCTTTTCTTCATGAAACCCTTTCCTTACACACCATGTTCATAACTAGTTTCATACACAGTCAATAACTAATAATCATCTTGACATACAAAGCTTTTAATTAAGTGGATATATATATATATACCTATAAGGTTAGTGTACAATCCACCTTCTAACACACGCCCCTCCATTGCTTGTTGCGTAGGTACACTTTTCAAATGTTCGTATAGAAATTTTAGTGGAGGGGCGTGCAGTTTTAGACTGAAAGATCTCTACCTAGATATCAATAAAAAGG
Organism: Cosmia pyralina; assembly: GCA_946251885.1. NCBI lineage: Eukaryota > Metazoa > Arthropoda > Insecta > Lepidoptera > Noctuidae > Cosmia > Cosmia pyralina. The sequence goes on along the minus strand of OX276359.1, from coordinate 19,410,970 downwards.
CGCTGCTTTGCAATTTTTTTTATATTTAATAAAAAATTGAATTATGTGCAGACGCCAGCACATCAAGCTACTACAATCTGTCAAATTTCTAGATAGATTTCATCTTTATCGCTAAAGCATTAGGTTCACGGTTGATTGGGAAAATTTGACAGTTTCGGGTGGCTTGACCTGCTGGCGTCTGTACTTTAGCACTGACACTGAATTTAGCATTCACAAATTGTGAGGATTCTATTGTGATTCGTGGCCATATAATGTTTTTCCATTGACATAAAAGAGACGTTGCATCAGACGGTTTGTGTCTAGAGGCATGTTTGTTGGGTTAACGTCGGCTAGTATGTGTGTGTACAGTTTTTCTTGAGTAATGTTGACAAGGTTGTACTTAGTGCTTGTAAGGTCATCTCTTTGGAATCCCATTCTGGAGGCCTTGAGGAGTAAAGTTCTGTAAAAAAGACAATAAAATTAAAATGAGTATTGTAAAAAACATACAGCGCCATCTAGTGTAATTTATGCAAAGCACTACGATGAGCGGCTTCATAGACTCGAAGATAATAACTAAAGACGGCTAGGTGTAGATACTATATACACACACATGTCAACTGTCCGCCTTTATAAGCAGAGTTGTCTTCGAACAAATCGTCGGATTGACCTCCAAGTGGCTGTGGGCCGCTCCCGGCTACACGCGGCTCACTTGTGAGGAGATGGGTAACCACCCGGGTAAAAACCCACGCATAGGTTAAAACCCAGTTACCACCCATTTCGACCCGGGTTATCACCCATTTCTGTAGGTGAAAACCGATTCCGTTAGTTTAATAATATACATACGGGACACAACGGGTGGAAAGAGGGGGGTGCGGGAGGGCGCAACGTACGCGCCGTACATTCGGGGATTCCCGTGCGTCCCTCTCCTCTTACGCCCACCCCGTATCTTACGCGATGTTTAATGTTCACTCACTTTGTCGATCATTCCATTGAGTGCACGTCTATAATTTCAGTTTTAAACCACATTTCGGCATTTTGCTACACTGTGATATGGATTGTAAACCTGATTGACCTGCGCTTGTATAAATTGACACCAATTAGATTCTGAACTAGATTTACAAACATTTTCCTGCTTTTACGGAAGGACGAGTAGGCAGAGTATAAAACATACAGTAGGACGATGCCTTTGATCTCGTGGTAAATGCCGACAACGTCTAGACATTGTCGCAACAGTTTTAATTTGTTTCTTAGAGAATAACATTGTCATCAACATTGGCATATTTCTTAAGTTTTTTTTCTAATTATTTTATTATTTTTCTCTTCAGTTTATTTTTTTCGACATAGGTATCATTCCCATGGTTTTCGAGGTCGCTGATAACGATAACGGGGTTAAAATCAAAATTCAAGATAGCGGCTACAAAAATTATATAATTTTTCGTCATGGGTTTCGAGGACGCTAAAGCCGATAGTGGAGTCAAAATGAAAATCCAACCTGGCGGCTGCGAAAATTTTCAAATTTTTAGCCATGGGTGTCATGTTCATGGTTTTTGAGGTAGCTGAAAACGACAATGAGGTAAAAATGAAAATCCAAGATAGCGGCTGCGAAATTTTAATTTTTTTTTTTGTCAAAATCCATTTTGATTTTGAGCTCATTATCGGCTTTAGCGTCCTCGAATCCAATGGAAACGACACCCATGACGAAAAATTTGAAAATTTTCGCAGCCGCTATCTTGAATATTTATTTTGACCTAATTATCGTTTTCAGCGACCTCAAAAGCCATGAAAATGACACCCATAATGAAAAATTTCAAAATTTCCGCAGCAACCATCTCGGATTTTGATTTTGACCTCATTATCGTTTTTAGCGACCTCAAATACCATGATAAAAACACCCATGACGAAAAATTTTAAAAATTTCGCAGCTGCCATGTTGGATTTTCATTTTGACTTCACTATCGGCTTTAGCGTCTTCGTCCTCCTTCATGGAAACGACACCCATGACGAAAAATTTAAAAAAATCCGCAGCCGCCATCTTGAATTTTGATTTTGACCCCTTTATCGTTATCAGCGACCTCAAAAACCATGAAAAGGCACCCATGTCGAAAAAATAAATAAACTGAAAACTGAACTGAACTGATAATACAATAATTAGAAAAAAAACTAAAGAAAGGAATAAGCAAGCAGGCACTTAAATGTTACATATGTCGTATCTCTGTATTTTTTTGTGTACATAAATTAAATAATAATAAATTAAAACAATAATAAAAATCAACACGATAGCCCTGAAAATCGTGTCCCGAGCTACTAACACGGTGAAGTAAGCAGCTCGGGCTCGCACCTCCCGCGTCTCGCCCCTCACGATTGCCCTGCATATACGTCTTCGTCGGACGACTGTATGATGGTACTGTGGTATTAAATTTAAAATAGTTTTTGATTTTACATTTTTACATTCCAGTATGACTTTTCGAAGTTAAAATCACTCAAGGGCACAGTTTGTTGCCTTTTTCAGCTACGGTCTTAGGTCAAAAAGTGATTTTGGGTTATCGTATATTTTTTTTTTACTCGTACTAATTTGCACCTATAATTTAATAAAATTTTAGTGGTTTTGCAAATAAATGATCGATTTTGAGTTTAATCTTTTTTTGCTAGGTAAAATTAAAAAAAATAGATAAAATATATAAAACCATTACCATATTACCATAAAACCATTCGATGCTTACGCGTCCAAGTTTGTGATCGCAGGCTTGCCAACCTCTGACCATACCTTTTAAATTATATTTTACGATAATCACTACGCAAACCGTTTTCACCCATCAAATCGGGTGAAAATGGGAAACCCGGTTAAAACCCAAATCACCCGATTATAACCCAAATGGGAAGAATGGGTATTAACCTACTACCCACCCATCTAGTGTCACAAGTTGTGACACAAACGATTTCACCACATACAACATACGCTGTCACGTGATGCGTGCTAGGATAGTTTAGGCATGTCACGTGACAAACCCCAGACACTCACCTCTAAACAGGCGCTAGAACTCACACACGAGGGCGCTGCGCGGGCGGCGACTCGTGTACGACACCGGGTGAAGTCACACAGTTCAATGTCACCCTCACACTCATGATACGGTCTCCCTACCCCGTGCCAGGCTCGGCTAGCTCTGAAAATGAGGCGGGTGGGAGCTACTCACCCTATCTGTCGCTGGTTACCTCCTGCTGCGCTTCTCTCACGTAGGTGAGAGTTCCACCTGATAGGGGTTGACCGCCGGGATACGGTGAAGAAAGCGGCAGTATACATATGTCGTGACGAGCTTGCGGACACAAAAAAAGACACCATCTTCATGGGCGTGAAAATGCAGCACGCCCAACCATCTATTCGCCAGTGGCGACCACGATGGGGGGCCCGTAGTTACGGGCCACCGCAAAGCATCCGCGGACGGGGGGCTACGCCCTGGAGCCGCACGCCTCACCCCTTATGGGGCGTAGCGACAACTCGCAGATAACAAATCGTCATTCACTAGCTAGAGGTACAGAGTTCGGTAGCCACACAGCATTCTCTGTTTCCCAAGTAAACCTAGTTCCTGTTCGATAGCTCCGCAGTCTTCAGGAACTAGACAGCTAGGGAAGGTCTGAAGGGCGATAGCCACGCAGTCCCTTTCATTCCTTCACTTAGGGTTGCCACATGGTAAATCAATTATTGTAACGTGTAACTTAATTTAAGTTAAAGTTGCCAATAAATTATCATCAAATTCAACGTGGCTTTATTTACACAACCTGCAACCCTACAGTACGGAATTTTTGTTGTAGAGAGTAGGTACTAAAATATTGAGAATCATTATTATTTTCATGGGATCATTGATGTATTAATGTATAATTAGGAATATAATTATAATATAATTAGGAAAGTAAGGTTCGCGGTCCTCGACGTGGATCGCATAAATTGTGTTAACGCACACAATTTGACCATAGTCACAATCGAACTGGCGGAGCCAAATAGTTCAAAAATCAAAAACAAGTTCCACGGGATTACTTTTCACTCGTCAGCCAAAAATGTTAATATGTTGAAAATTATAATAATATTTAATGTTTGCTTCGCCATGTTTGTGAGAGCGAGATAGACATGCGATATCATTCATAATCGTAAGCATTCGGTGGCTAACGCGATTTCGCTTGCACGACAGCGCCGGCTCCTATCTCTGTCCTTGTCTATTGGTAACTGTAGGTTTGCGACTGTGATCACAGATGTGCTAGTGTCGGTGCATGTAGTCGTGCGCCGAGATTGCGATGTTAGCGCGTAACATATCTTCCTCTAATATATCAATGCTTGGGATCTATACCCACGTGGGGCAGTGTTATTGGGTTTTTCCTCCAGAGATATTTCAGTAGCAGACTGGAGTCTCGATTTGTGCCCGATTATTGCTATTGAGATAATCAGTCGGCTCGGTTGTCTTCGGCTTATCAGTCGGATGCGGATCACTATGGGCAGGCCAGGCGCACTCCGCATTTTAAGTATGAAGCTACTAATTAATATGCGAGTGTGTGTATGCGTGCGCGTATCGCGTAAAGAACTTCATTCCTGACGAGGGTCCCCCGACTGACCATGTGTTTTTGATGAACTAGCGTACAAATAAAACTGGCCAAGTGCGTGTCGGACCACGCACAATGAAGGGTTCCGTAGTTGGGATGAATTTATCCCAAAAACAATTAACATTGTAGTTGAAAAACATGTTCTCCCATACATCGATATATGTCGTCTCGGTCAATCCTCCAAATGCAAATGTAAGATTTTAATAAAAAAAAATAACAAAAATTGTGTGATAAAACTGCAAATTAACAATTTTCGGACTTTTTCCTTTACTCGTGCTGCGAAACCTTGCTTCTTGCCAAACTGATGATTCTAGGTCAAAGGAAAGTACTTAGGTACCCCATAGGTTTTGATTTATTTGCGAGTATCAAAATTATGTCGCATAAATGGCCGTATTTTTTTAGTACTACGTATTAGATATTAATTTCAACTTGATACCTCCACGCGTTCTTGAGAAAAAGGGTCTTGACAGACAGACAGACAGACTCTAGCCCTGTATGGAAACAGAATCGGAAATAAAATATTGATTTGGAAGTTAGGAGCGTCGAAACTTCCATATTTCAACACTAATTTTAACGCTTCTTTGGGCGTAAATGCACGCACCGGTAAACAGCATGCCCTGACTGACAGACAGACATACAGACACAACGAAGAGATCTCCAATTTGGGTTCCGTTTTTTCCTTGAGGTACGGAGCCCTAAAAAAAAACAAGTTATTAGATTGGACGCGACTGAAAGCTGCAACTTCGTCGCTCCCAATAGCTATTTAGGCGCTGAGGAGTTATAAATATTAAACACATCGCACATTTGGTGAGACAAGGGCACAACTGCACTTTTTGTGATTTTACATGAGTTTTTTTTACTTTCAAAACCGTATTATTCTGCTCTAACCACCTTGAAGTGACTGATCTTTGCATGAAATAAGCGCTATACTTTTGTGATTTGCTGCATGTACTTTGCAGGAGTTAAATATATTTTATTTATTATTTATGTTTTTTTTTTTGTTAAGAAAGGGGTAAAAGTGCAGTTGTGCCCTTGTCTTACCGAAGGTGCGACATATTAATGCATAGAGATGTCACCTGACGAATACTTTAACGACCCGTGAAGATACTTCAAACGTTGCCATTCCGAATATTGCTCAAATAATGTAAAAAAACAAGCGATAAGCGTCCTTACGTCCTTCTTCAAATTTTATTAACCTCGGCGCCACTATACATTGTAGAATGTAGAATAGTGAATTATTTTGTACCTTTTTTTATCGCCGTAGGTGTTGTTACTAGGATGAGCCAGTACCGCGTATCGTGCTGTGGAACTATTGTATTTTTCAATAGTGTAGTTTTTCGATTGGAGTCTGTAAGCAATAAGTAAATAAGGTATTATTTTCCTCATTTCGAAGGTATTGATGACATTTAATTTTGTAAACTGTATGTGACTGATGTCTTATGACATATTTTGGAATAGTCATCTATATTTAAATATATATATATATATATTATGTCGGAACATCAGGATTTACTCAGTTAGATTTAGACAGACATGTGGGCAGAAGATGGGTTTCGTGCAATGAAAACACACTGGGTGCGATACACGGTGTTTAAAATCACAATCTAACACAATCACTAAGCACAACGAATCGAATACAGTTCCGTGGCATAGTAACCCCGATGTTGCTCCGATGCGATCTGACACTAGACTGTTCTTCTCGCCCTCAGGTTAAAACATCACGACTCTGTAGAAGCGCGCTGTAGGCGTGCGCACCTCACGTGATGTCGCCAGTGGCGCGCCTGCGATTCGTTACGCGTCCGTACTATTGACCGGATCCGACATATATTAGGTCTTTACCTATGAAATTGCGGTTCTGCAATACTGGCCATTTCAAATCAAAATAATTTTTGTTTGGCTAAGAATTCTAATTTCAAATTAATTTTATTTTAAAAACATGGATTTTTTTTTTCCAAAAGTAGTCATTTGTTTATTGATTAGTGTTACATTTTCATCGCATTTCAATCTTTTTCGTCATCATGGATACGTTAAAAATTCGAGTAATTATGGAATATGAGTACCGTCGTGGCAGCAACGCGGCACAAGCGGCACGCAACATCAACGACGTTTACGGAGCTAACACTACAAACCAACGCACCACTTGTTATTGGTTTGCTCGCTTCCGTTCTGGAAATTTCGACCTGAAAAATGAACCTCGCGGTCGTCCGAAGACTTTGGTGGACAATGACGAATTAAAGGCGATTGTGGAAGCTAATGATACACAATCTACGGCTGAATTAGCAGCAGCTTTCGACGTTAGCGTCAAAACAATATTGGTTCATTTGCGTCAAATTGGCAAGGTAAAAAAGCTTGACAAATGGGTGCCCCACGAACTCAATGATTGCCAGCGCGAAGTACGTGTCGATACGTGTTTTGCACTGTTCAATAGACACACAAATGAAGGAATTTTGAACCGCATTGTTACCTGCGATGAAAAATGGATTCTGTTTGATAACCGCAAGCGCTCAGCAAGTTGGTTGGATCCTGGTTCAGCACCTAAACAATGCCCTAAACGAAAACTTACCCCTAGAAAAGTGATGGTCACTGTTTGGTGGTCTAGCGCCGGTGTGATTCATCACAGCTTCTTACCAAACGGGGTGAGCATTACTTCAGATGTGTACTGTGAAGAACTGAACACAATGATGGAGAAGCTGGCACATCTCCAACCAGCATTGGTCAATCGCTCGTCTCCGCTGCTCCTGCACGACAACGCGCGACCTCATACTGCACAGCAGACGGTCTCCAAGTTGCAAGAACTGGGGTTGGAAGCATCCGCCCTACTCACCAGACCTTGCGCCTACAGACTACTACTTTTTCCAGAATTTGGATAACTTCTTGGCGGGAAAAAAAATTCAATACCCGAGAGGCAGTACAAAATGCCTTTGAAGAATTTGTTGCCTCCCGTCCAGCTGATTTCTTTAAGAAGGGCATCAATAAACTGCCACTGCGTTGGTTAAGATGCATTGATTGCATGGGTGATTACTTCGATTAATACAAATAAAAAATGCATGAAAAAAATTCGTTTAAATTTTTTCATACAAAACGGCAATTTCATAGGTAAAGACCTATTATATATATAAAAATGAATCCCTATTTCCCTTGGTCATCGCATCACGCGTGAACGGATGGAACAATTTCGCTAATTCTTTTTTTGTTGTGTTTATGATTGTCAGGAGAAGGTTTTCATAAAAAACTTTATACTCAGAATATCTCCCACGGCAACGTACTATCGGGAAATCCTTCCTTACTCCTTGTCTACATTATAAAGGGAACCTCTGTGCCAAAATTTCAGCTTTCTAGGTACAAGGGTTTAGGCTAGGAGTTGATGAGTCAGTCAGTCAGGACTTTTCTTTTTATTTACATAGATAACTATAATATTGTAAATTAACTAAGAAACCTTAAATAGGTATTCCAGTTATACGAAAATTAAATAAGAAGGTAGGTTTATAAATTGTTAGTGGTATGAGCCAATATTAAAATAACAAGGTGCTGATTTCCATACAAATGAACAGCGTTGCAGTGTTGTCCACTGCTGCCAGTGTTGCCAGTGCGGCTACTAGGGAACTGAAAGGTGAGATAAGAAGTAGGCAACTCACCTGCCATTGAACTCATTGTCTCCCACTCCCCAGTCCCACAACAAGTTAGAGTAGCCGTTGACCACTTCATATTGTTCAGGAGTGATCGCAGTTACTCCGCCAAAATTAGTTCTGCGCAGGTCACTGAAATATAAATGTGTATATAAATAAAAAAAATTAAAACTATAACAATTAGAGTTTAGATTTATGTACACTATCGGAATAGATTACTCTGTAATGATTCTAATTATAGATGTAAGTTGGAAATAAATAAATAAATTAATTAAATAGTACCGTAACAAGCAAAAATATGTATCCTGCAGACGCCAGCACATCAAGCTACTACAAGCTGTCAAATTTCTTTAATAGATTTTCATCTTTATCGCTAAAGAATTAGGTTCAAGATTGATTGGGAAAACTTGACAGTTTCAGGTGGCTTGACCTGCTGGCGTCTGTACCACACACACCACTTACCACTTAGCAAAATTCAAAAACGATTTTTCGTCGATTAACGAATGCAACTTTGAGAAATGATTTCTCAAACATACATAAAATTACGCCTTCTTCCCATGGGGCTAGGCAGAAACTACAGAACGCTTCCTGCTACGATCCTTACATACTCCTTTTGCCTCGTTTACGTTCTCATACACGCATGCCGGTTGCGAGTACTAGGTACTACATGTATTTTACTTGCAGGAGCTTGGTTTTGTGGCTTCACTTTAGAAGTTCGCGGCGCGCCATCTTCCTTTTTTATTGATCTGAGACTGCTATGCAGTTTGGCAGAGGTAATATTTGTTGTTAAAAAAATATTTCTGTGAATAAACACTTTTTCATTTTTTTTTTCTTAATTAATTCTGGTTGCTAAGATAAATTACATATTAGTGCTCGTGACGGTACGAAGAACAACAGTGAAACGATGATAGCAGCAAAAGTATAAACTGTAAAAGGAAACTGAGAACGGGTCTTCTCGCGATATTCCTTTATAAGAGGTAAACAGGTACCTACTTGTTTCCCGACGTTTACGAACCTACCCATACCCATACCCGCACTTTACGAAAACGTCGCTGAGCTGTCATCAGTCCTCCCGTGACCACGATCGCTGCAAGGCGGTCGAAACGTCGGGAAACAAGTAGGTACGAGTAGGTACCTGTTTACCTCGTAAAAAGGAATATAGCGAAAAGACCCGTTCTCACGGTACGGTTACACCAAAACCAATTCTGTCGGCCGATGGAGGACAGAACTACTCGGACGAGTAATTCGGACGTGCATATGCGCGGTACGGTTACACCAAAACCGATTTTATCGGCCGACACTGTTGTGCCGACATTGGTCGTTGCCGGTCTTCTGTAGTTGACTGTGCGGCATAAGTGAAGCTGCACAGTCAACGACTTAACAGATCGAGATGCGTTTTTAAAATGGAGGAATTCGAAGAAATGTATTTTTTAGAAAATTCGTACCGTCCGTTTCGTACCGGAATTTTTCAATAACCATAAGTAGGTAGTCGTTTAGGTAGATAACAACACTGGCAGAAACAACAGAATAAAGACAGAATGATTAAATTAAACTACGAGTATAGATACACTCAATTTACGCTTTAGACGCCAACTGGCGAGAAATCCCAACAAGTTCGGAATGATCGGCCGTTTTCGGGCATCATCGGACGATGGCGGTTGTAGTAGTGTAAGCGCTCCCTTTCATTTACATACGTTTGATTTGATCGGCCGAGTTCGGTCGAAGACGTCCGAGTAAAGATCGGCCGATATCGGGTTTGGTGTACGCGTACCGTCAGTTTTGTTTATAATGTGTACAAATCACGAAAGTTTAAAAAGTTTAAACTGTAAAAGGGGTCTACACACGACACAATTTTACATACAATCTGATGTTGCGATCTGCTGTGAACCAGCAAATTGTACCGTTTGTAGGCGTGTTGTGGTTCTCTTCCAACATGCTGTAAACAAGTCGTATCGTCCGTTCTAGCAATCTGCAGATTGTTACAGCAAATTGTAGCCACGTCGTAACGTGAGTATAGTGCGATTTTAAGCACCTGATAGTCGTCATCCCGGTAGTCGCCCCCTTTCTAGCCATGTCATCTTTCACACAGTCCATCCATCGTTTCTTTGGTCTTCCCCTACTCTTATAGCCATCGACATTCATACTCAAAACTTTCCTCACGACAGAGTGGTCCAAATAATGACGTCAAACAAGTATGTATGTTCCGCGATTTTTTGTAGTTTTCGAGTAATTTTTGTTATTGTAATTATTTAGTTTTATGCCAGTGGAGCTTCAAAAATTCATATCACCCAGTGGGGTACGAGGAATTCTGTTTTTTTTCTTTTTGACGTAGAAAAAAAAGAACACGAAATTTTGACAGGACAACGTTTGACGGGTCAGCTAGTTACTCAATAGATTTAAAATCAGGAGAAAAACAAAAATCACTGAGATGAGTAAGTATTTGAAGACAATAATTTTTCTGCCACACAGATCACAGAATATATAATACTACATTTATTCAGATAGAATCAGCGGGGTAATACCGTAACGGCCAGGCCACGACATTGCGCGAATTGCGGCGCGGCAAGCGTTTTATCTGTTTATTCCGCGGTCGAGACGCGCAACGCACTGTGGCTAGTTGGGATCAGCAATGAATTAGGAAAACGTGGCCGGGCCGTAACGTTTACGTTGTCAATCAGATGAAATTTTCAAGCATGAAGCAATGGATTAGCAATTTCTTTCAAAATCCGTCAGATTCTGATTAAAAGTGTGTTACACAATTGGGATGCTGATTTCTAGTAGATGTAGGTCCTTACCTATTCCTCCAAAAATCATTGACAGATGCCATATGTGTCGGATGATCTGCACAGGAGTACGAGATCCTCTGGTCCTCAGGGACGAAGTCCACGTCATGGAAGATCAGACAGTTCCAAGTGTCAAAACGCTGAGTCTCTAGAAACGCGATGTTGTATAGGGTGCCTTTGTTGAACTTCTCTGAACCTTTAATTAAAAGAAGAATAGAATAACAATCAAGTAGGTTAGGAAGAGAAATTGATAAGGCGCCATAGCATCTACCTTTGACTCTTGCATTATCAATGGCATCGCATCATAGAATCAATCAACTCAGCCTATCGCAGACAACTGTTGGACATAAGCCTCTCCCAGGCTGCGTCACAACACCCTGTCCTCCGCCTTCCTTATCCAGTCTATCCCAGTCAACTTCCTAAGGTCGTCAGTCCATCTAGCCTAGGTTGTACCTGTAATTACTATGAAACCCTGACTGTACATCCCGCATGAACTCCTGCAGGATTCTACTGCTACTCAACGAACAGATCAAACTTACCATATTGTTCAATGACAAATATTCTGTACTCCAGAAGCTGTTTCTTCAGTAATGGGTGAAGGTAACTAAGGAGAGAAAGGAGACTCGCTGGACGACCTCTGAGAATTAAAATATAATTGTTGTATAGTGCGCTCGCAACGCAAGTGCTAGTCACCTCCAGAGGTATGTGAGCGGTGAGGCGGGGGAGGGAGCGATTCACAAGATTGGCAGAATGATTTAGCTTCACCTTTGTCTACGTTCCTCTTCTCACCACTCACATACCTCAAGGCGTGCGCACACTTATAATAAAACAATCGCAACATTTTTGCAGCAGAGAATTTTCAGTAGACTAAAGTTCAGTCTAAGTTTTGTTTACATCTTCAAAGAACACCTAAACATCACGCCTATATTCCCCGAAGAGTTCGGCAGGGGTGTATCTATAGTACACCTACATTTCGCCAGTTATGTAAGACTATTGCCGTCAACCGTTGTGCCCGGTCAATGGCAATATCCGAAATCCAGACTCCGGTCTGCTACTGAGAAATTTCAGATAGAAAAACACAATAACAGGCATCTTCAAAGAAGTGAGACATAATATTTTTCTCACAATCATTATGCTTGAAATGCTCATGCTTACCGGTAAGGAATTATAATAGCCACTCGGTTAACAGGCCTGCAGCTTGCGGGCGAGTAGTAGCCCCCTACTGCCACGTCATTATTCTGTTCCTCTATCCACCCTAGTTCTATTTCTGTCTTGTTCACAAATATTGGCTCTAATAAAAAAAAAAAAATACCGGCCGTTAATATCTAAGCACATCAGTGACAGCTACAATGTCTAAGGGCGTTTCACCAATGAAACAAGAGCTGTCAGTGTCATCATCGTTGTGGGATATTGACACTGACAGCTCTTGGTCGCAGTTTAGATGTGCTGATCAAGTTTAGTTTTATTGGTGAAATTGGCATTAAGTAGTACCTAAGTCAATAACTCTTTGGTTTGTGTGGTAAGCTTGCGTATTCTGTGCTGAGCTCACGCAACGCGTCGTACGTCCAGCCAGTAATAGGACTCGCCCGTCAAAGACATACATTAAGACACACTCACGCACACACACACACACACATACACACACATACTCACACACCTATGCAAACACTCACACGCACATAATACATTCGCTCGTACCTACTTACACATATTCACATTTTTAACCTATTATTATTCCAGTTTGTAATCTATCTCCTGTGTTTAGTATAAATTCTAGAACGCTATCGTCCTTTTCGTGAGGTGGGCGTTAATTTCTACGACACAGTATTTTACTAATGTAGGTATTATCGCACTAAATGTTATTGTCATACTGTGTTTTTTTGTTCAATAAAGAATTTTATTTTATTTAAAGAGAGCTGTCCCAAATTAGACGCATTATTAATTTATTATACATAAAACAAAAGGTTATAATATTAATTAAAACATGTATATTAAAAGAAATGGTGAAGGTTTCAGAAAAATACTCTTGATAGTTTTTGCGTGATTCTCAGTTTTTTATCCGCGTTAGACATTCTTAAGTTTAAAATTATTATATTAAGTCGGTTATTATTCGCATTAAGTACAGCTTTGAGGTTCTCAGGAAGCAGTAGTCATTTAATAATAACACTAGTTTACAAAGTTTTTGTCCTTTGAATGAAACGTTTTTTTTCTTAACAATCGAGGTGCACTGAGGTTCAGAAAAATTATAAAAAAAATCTAACACGTCATGTTTCCAAGATATTTATTATTTTTGATATTTTTTTACAAAAAATAATGCTTACAAAAATATCAAACAAAAAATTAAAAGTGAATTGCCTTAGCTTTTTTCTTTCTTTGTTCTTTTTATTAAAATCAAATGTCTTAGTGAGACAAAAGTAACAGTCATTTTCGTGGTTAGATGGTTCCCTCCATAACATTGGAATATTAAAATTAAAAAAATCTTTTTTCACCTGCAGCCCAAAAGCTTAGAGTTTTTCTGCATCTTTCACAAAAAACGTGAGGAGCCCATGTTTTGTCCTGGTGACAGACCGAAATTTTGAAATAACCAAAATATGCATCTGTGATTCCGTTATGGGATATCCTTTTTTAGATATTATAAATTCACCACAGACATAGCAAAAACGATCAGAATGCACTTTACACAACCTTTTTGACATTTTAAAAACAAGTATTGATTTAACTGAACACTGCACAGCATCAAAAATTTAAAATAAAATCGAAACCAACTTATGGGTAGTTTGAAAATAAGATGTTATAAAAATCTGATTTATAGACGTGATAGAAATAAAACAAATATATGTTTGCGTTTAGTTATTACTACTAAATACATCGATATGGAGTTCATTGAAAGGACATGACTTTCATTTTAATTTGTAAACTAGTGTAATAAATAACTAATACGTTTGTAAGACAATTTCCTCATTTGGTCAGAAAATAAGAATCATCCTGTTTCTTGCGGTAGCAAGAAACATTTAGTTTACTAAATTTCACAAAAAAACATCGAGTACAAAAAATTAAACTACGAAACTCCAATTACTTAGTAACACGTCCCCCCAGAACAGTAAATTACGGGAGAAGAAATATTGAATTTGGAGATGTTAACATGTACAATAAAATACCCATGGAAATAAAAAAAGCGAAAAGTATGTCTTGTTTTAAAAACCACCTTAAATACGTATATAATGTGTCAATAACAATATTAATATAAAAATAGTAACTTTAGCAACAAAAATAAAAAAATAAAAATTGTGATTGTCAAGTACTTTTTTTTTCTATCACTACCTTCCTATCTATTATTATAAATTTACTTTTAACGTCATTTTTGTACGCTCGTTAATATTTTATGTAAACATAGTTTCTCAGTAAGTGAATTATTGTTAATTCTTCATGAGGAATAATAAAGTTCTTAAACCATAACAGGCTATTTTTATGTATGTATCAGGTGTTCAACTAGTCGTCGTATTTAGACAAACTAGATATCGTTGGAAGCGTCATGTTGTTCCGCGGGTTATAATATGGCTATAGGCTATGTAGCCACACACACAACACACACATTTTTTCAAGTCGCCATGTTGGATTTCATGTGACATCATGTGATGTCACATGAAATCCATCATGGCGACTTATAGTGGATGTAAAGTGTTACCGAAAAAATCACACCGTGTCAACATTAAAAAACATATGTCACACATAAACGTGTCAACATTAAAAAACATATGTCACACATAAACGTGTCAACATTAAAAAACATATGTCACAAACATGTCAACCAAGCTCTTTGAAAGAGTCATTTCAGACCGCCTCGTCGGGTGGCTGGTGCAGGAGGGGCCGGATTTGGCGGAGAGCCAGTTTGGTTTCCGCAGGGGGCGCTCTACGGTGGACGCCATCATGCGCGTGCGAGCCCTCACGACGGGGGATGCTGTGGCCCGGGGTGGGGTCATCTTGGCAGTGTCTCTAGACATCGCCAATGCCTTCAATACCCTGCCATGGAGTTGCATCAGGGAGGCACTCCGGTATCACCGGGTGCCAACCTACCTCCGTCGAGTGGTCGAGGCCTATTTGACGGACAGAGCCGTCATCTACCCCGGTCATCAAGGAGAGTGGAACCGGCGAGAGATGTCGTGCGGTATCCCACAGGGATCTGTCCTGGGGCTACATCTATGGGACATCGGGTACGACTGGGTGCTGCGCGCCGACCTCCCTAGCGGCGTCAGCGTTGTATGTTACGCTAACGACACGCTGGTCCTGGCGCAAGGGAGGTCGCACCAGGCGGCTTCCGAACTAGCGACACGCGGGGTTGCGACAATAGTAGAGAGGATTCGGCAGTTGGGACTCCAGGTGGCCCTGCACAAGTCCGAGGTCATGTGTTTTCATGGTCCTCGGAACGCGCCACCGTCGGGTTCCCAAATAACGGTAGGAGGCGTTCACATCGGAGTCGAGTCGACGATGAAGTACCTGGGACTCGTCCTCGACAGCCGGTGGAACTTCGTGGAGCATTTCCGACGTTTGGCTCCCAGACTGGAACAGGACGGGGCTGCCTTGAAGCGGCTCCTGCCCAATCTGGGGGGTCCAAACGCCTCCTACCGGAGGCTTTACGCGGGGGTCGTGCGGTCCCTGAGGCTGCGACCGGCCCGCCGGTTGAACGCGTCCCAGAGGGTCATGGCCATCCGGCTAGTCCGGGGATACCGCACGGTCTGCTATGAGGCGGCAAGCCTCCTTGCCCGAAAACCGCCATGGGATCTGGAGACAAAAGTCCTCGCGCACGTGTGGGAGTGGCGCGAGGAGGCGAAACGCTGAGGCGTAACTCCGCTGCCGCGAGTAGTCACGGTACAGCGGACAGAGCTCTGGCGGGATCTCATGGCGACATGGAGAGTGCGATTGTCGCAACCTAGCGCTGGGCACGCCACAATTGCGGCGATAAGTCCCCTCTTTGAGGAGTGGTTGGAGAGGCGCCACAGCGTCCTCACCTTCCGCCTGACGCAGGTCCTCACCATGGTGCGGAGCGAGAGTGCATGGGAGGCCGTCACCTCCTTCTGCGAAGCAGTAATGCTCGCGAAGGAGGAAGCGGAACGCGTGAGAGAGAGGCAGCGGCCGCGCCCTCGCGCCCCTAGCCGCCGTAGGAGACGCCCTGGGCGGCGGGAATCGATTGCCGATGCCCGGCCACCGTAGGCGAGGGCTTGCGGACGACGAGTAATGGGCAGCTCGCCGTCCGGTAAGGACCAAGCCCGGGTCGACGGCGCGTTGTGTTCCACGCACGCCTCAAAGATATGTCAGCAGTGACGGGGTCAATTGGGCCGATGCCGCCGGGGTCGCGGGTAGTTCGAAAGAGATACCGTGGCCCTGACACGGGCAACTGAAGGAACATGGGTGGGTTTTAGTCAGTAAAAGTCTGACACGCCCTCCCGGAGGAGGACGGAGGAGGTTTATGGCTAGACCGATTTGGATTTTTTTTGTTTTATTCGAGAGGGTATACATCACAGTTGGTCCCATATAAAATTGATTAACTTTGCTTGGGTAGTTTTTGAGTTAGCTTCAATAATACGTATTTTTTCCCCACTTTTACATGGATGATGTTCTAGTTTGTTTTGCAGGTAGTGCTATTAGAATTTGTGTGGGGTAGGTACACAACTAAAAAGTGAAAAATAAAAACTTTTTTACAAAAAAATACAACCGACTTCCAAAAACAACACTACAAAGTGAAAAATAACTTTAATTTCGGAAGTCGGTGGCAAAAAACGAAAATACATTTAACTAGACACCGACTTCCGAAATTAAAGTTATTTTTCACTTTGTAGTGTTGTTTTTGGAAGTCGGTTGTATTTTTTTGTAAAAAAGTTTTTATTTAAATGATTTTGCGGACTGTCCCATCTGTATTAATCTATGGTATTGTCTGCTAAGCGTGATTATGACAACATTCTTATCAGATCTTTGATTGAAGCGATCTTTTAGGAAGTCAATAGACGAGTTTCGCCAAATCATTTATCACTGCATAAGTTATTGTCAATAGTTTGTGAACAACACATGAGAAGGAGAAGTAGCCATCTACCGCTAGAGTACGTTACTCCCGTTAATGACGCGGATTAGATCCGCTGTTGTAAAACTTACCTAAAGAAGTATTTAATTTGCACATAGGGATGTTCCTTGGACGCCTCGGTGTTGCGTCTGCGCCTATAATGACAAATAATACAAATAATATTATTTAACTGACTTCACAAAAAGGAGGAGGTAATTCTACATAATTATTTGATTTTACCGCTGGCTGTGTCGATTCAATGCCAAACAGACGCAATTCATACTTGTTTAAAAAAAACCGGCCAAGTGCGTGTCGGACCACGCACAATGAAGGGTTCCGTAGTTGGGATGAATTATTCCAAGAACAAAGTTAACATTGTAGTTGAAAAACATGTTCTTCCGTACATTCCAACTGTTTATGTAAGTTTGTACTCACAAAAGGGGGGGGGGGGGAATGGTAAATTTTCGTCGATTTTCTTATATAGCTTTAAAACAATTTATTTTAAAATTATAAAAAAAATATATTTGAGACCCTCATAGTAAGTCCTTTCATATGATATGTAACACGAAATAGTTTGCAAAACTTTTTTTTTTAATTTTCTTATTTGCCCTCAAAAGTGACCCCCATATTCAAAATACATTTATTTACTTTACCTGTCCGTGTTTGGGTCACAGAAATTCATATGTGTACCAAATTTCAACTTAATCGGTCCATTAGATTCGGAGCAAATTGGCTGTGACAGATGGACAGACAGACAGACACACGAGTGATCCTATAAGGGTTCCGTTTTATCCTTTTGAGGTACGGAACCCTAAAAAGCAATGTATGCAAAAAAAATATAGTTTACTTACTAAGGTCCTTGAACAGATGTTTCATCGATGTAAACCAGTAGTATGAGGAGTTATACCCAATTTTATAATCTGATGAAAATAAAATGATCTAATAAAATTCAATATCCTGACCGACTCACTGACTGACTGATATATTGTTATCAACGCACAGCCCAAACTGCTGGACCGAGAGACTTTGAATTTTGCAGATCTAGATACCTTATACAGTGTAGGCATCCACTGAGGAAAGATTTTTGGAAATTCTATGCCTAAAGAAGTATGAAACATAGAGGATGAAAGTTTGTATGAAAAATCTTGTTCTTGAAACTTGACAGGAATACTTATCTAAGTATATTATAAAGCTTGACATTTTTAGTTTTCCTAAACTACCTCCTCTGGATTGTCGTGTGTCAAAGTTTGTATCGAGGAATTTTAACACGCGGTCCTATTATCTCGAAACGCAGTATTTATTGTTGAGACCGAAAATGAAGAAGAACATGCAATGCATCAGAATTTTTCGAAAATTTACACCTAATGGGGTGAAAGGGGGTAGACAATTTCAAGGGGAGGATTTTACTGCGGGGTTTGATTAACTCGAAAATTGGTGTAAATAATCTTTGAGTCAAGTTATGGAAGCATCCCAAACGATTTTTAAAATCCCACCCCTTTGGGAGTGAAAACAGGGGAATACAGTTTATATGAAAAATCTGATCGTGACCCAAGGGCTGGCTTTTACCTTGGCCAGCGGCTTAGCATTGCCATACAACGTGGCAATGCCGCCAGTCTCTTGGGAACTTTACCAGTCGACAGCGATGCGGAGGAATTTTTCGACGCCATATTTTAGTTTTTTAATAGTTTTAGTTAAGTTAGTATATAATGTTGTTATTTTTAGGTTATGTTTATGATTATAAATAAATAAATAAATACTTGAAAAATCTTATTCATTCGGTTATAGTTTTTGCACTCTAGCATGGTGCGGGTGACATTTGACGAACTGTTCCTATTCACTCTTAAACGTTATCGCGATTTACAGTCATGATTTAATATTTTAGCTGCACCCTAAACATCATAATGTAACTTTAAAGCACGAGCAAAAAGAAAAAAACTCGGAAAGAACGCTAAGCGAAAACGAAGTAATAGCGCGGGCAGGCAATGCGATGCGACGGGGTGGGTCGGGAGAGCAAGAAATTTCACGGGGACGAAGTCGCGGGCAGAAGCTAGTTTAGTATAAACATCTTAAATTCTTTAATTAGTATTAATTTACAGACAAACAACGCACAGCATCACTAAGTAAAGATTTTTGAAAATTCAGCCCCGAACGGGGTTAAATAGGGGATGAAAGTTTGTATGGAAGTTCGTTATTTTTGCCGATGGAAAATCCCATCATCATTATCATAATTTCTTGGTGCTTGCAGCAATTTAATCATATCATTAATTGTCAGCGCTGATAGTATACCCTACATGGCGCAAAAGGGAGGAGGCTTACCTATGTTTGCCGAAAGCAGGGTAGATGAGTTTTACGCAGTATACGAGGTAAACTATTTCTTCGTATATGGCAATTAATATTCAAACTAAATTAATTCTTATCTAATAATTTTTAATTAATATAAGATTTGTAAACTTTAAATTTTATATTTTTTTATAATTAATATATGGGTGTATTCATGATTTTGATTATACCAGCAGTGAGTGGAACAAGACTGCCAATGACGACGATGATGAAGATGATGATGAAGTAATTAGTTCTTCTGGGATCAGACCACCCTTACTTACCCATAGATGCTTCCGACCCGTTAACCAACGGATATTTGTAATAAACAGTCACATTCTTAGGGTGCCGTGTCTCGTTGATATCATACATTCTTCTTCTTTTGGGACTTTGCAGTACATTGTAGTAAACGAAGAAGTGGAAAAAGCTGTCCAGAACTATCAGCATTGATAGCACAAATACCCAAACTCGACGGGTGCCATGAATGTTAAAGGTGTCCATTTTACTTTACATCTATGAAAGAAAGAGGTTAAACTATCCAATGAATAATGGCGTTTTTGAGGCGAAAGCGCCAGGGTAGCCCGCCAAATTCAAAATTTCTTACGTTTTTTTGCAATTTGCAAGTCAGTATTAGGTTGTAGGTCTGTATGTTGATCTAAATGTGATTCGCGGCTATATCAAATATTTATTTATAGAATTACATAAAAATCATCAATACAACAGACTGTCTAAGTTCATATTACCCTATTGAATGACTATTTCATGAAATCGATTTGAAGCCTATTCTAATTTATGGAGTTGTATTGCTGATTCTAATGATTAGGGGAGAGCGGGGTACAGTGGACCGTGGGGCACAGTGGATCTACTTATATAACTCCTTGTCTATTTGTTAGTTCCCCTCCCGACCACCAGTGCCCTTGACGCTCTCGCTGTGGAAACACGTGTAGCCGCCATTTCGCAGCCCATAAGTACTAAATCTATTATTAATGTTCTACACTAAAAACTATTTGATATTGTGTTAATATGATTAGATTTCCTAAATAATGATTTATTAAGCTCTCAAAATAAAGCGGTGCGCTTGTCGTTTAGGTTAAGTTAATCGTAAAAACGTGATTCATTTTCAAATATGGCTTGTCGGGGAACAGTGGACTGTTTCACTATGAGGTACAGTGGACCCGGCCCACTGTGCCCCATACTGATATTTCATACTTACCTAACTTAATTTGGTAATTGTTTCAGACTAACAACATGGTACGGAACCGCACAAGAAAAACTAATATTGGTCTGGTGAGTCGGGAACAGATGAAGGATGCGATCGATCTCATTTTGGAAAGAAATAAAATTAGGAAAGTTGCTGCACTAAAAACATTCCGTACACAACTTTGCAAAGATATTATGAAGGTTTTTATTTTTTTTTTTAAGTTTTGAGGATTTTGTGATTAAGATAATTTTGATTAAAAGGTAATGTTTTATTTCATATTTATATTGAAACAGTTCACCGTAACCCATTAAAAAAAGCATGGTAATTCCACGTGTTGATTCACTGTACCCCACTACGATCCACAGTACCCCACATGAAGATCCAGTGTAACCCAGATGTGGGGTACAGTGGATCATTTCCCAACTTAAATTTTTTTTTACTGCCAGAAAACTATTGATGTTATTGCTAAAGTTGAAATAGATTTAGGTAGCCATTCCGTTCTATCGAATGAAGCCGTATTTTTTTAAAATTTATTGTTTATTTACTAATATGAACTGCTTATAAAAAAAGTGATACACTGTACCCCTCTCTCCCCTATAATTCTGTAAAGCCATATTAGTTACGGCCGCGAATCATATTTTAATCAACATACAACCTGACACTGACCTGCAAATTGCAAAAAACGTAAGAAAATATGAATTTCGCGGGCTACCCTGGCGCTTACGCCTTAAGCCTTTGCCTGTAATAATCATTAGTATAATGTTTTTTCTGGTTTTATACAACTTGCCGCATTTGTGTACGAGTGCATAATTCTATTTAAATGTCCTCCGAAGGGGTGGAGACCTGGTGTCCTGAAATACAGGCCGTAAGGCCTAGCTTAGGCACCAGTCTCCCACAGTATAATTAAAAATATTATTATGTGTTTTTAATCATATTTTGAAAATGTTGATTTATATTGTGGTGAGAAATAAACCTTTATCTTATCTTATCTTGTACCTAATGGGACTAAGGTTCTTTTAAACTATAGCACGCATTATTAAATATTCCTTCAAAAACTTGTAAAAATGGAATTATTTAGTTCACACCCACTACATACTGTGAACCAACTATGAACAGTGAATAATTTATAGGTATAGGTAATCATGACCTAATAATATATCGACGCCTTTGAGTGAAAACCTCATAAGTGTAAAAGACGTAACTTTTCAGGAGGAAGAAAAAACAGCGTTCTGTAAAATTTTTGTATGGCGTCTTTTATGTTTTTATTAATTAATATGGAATATCATCAATCATAGATGATGCTACGAGTATCGAATGAACAAATTAGTCAGATCAGGTTGTGCGTTGCGAGGTTTTCTTCCTAGAAACGCAATAAAATAAATTTGAGCAAAAATGCATTCCCGAGGTTTTCACTCTAAGGCGACGATATGAGGACAAAAAATAGGGTAAAAATAAAAACCCTTAGAACTGAGGACATAAAAATATAATAAGTACTTACCAAAGTTCTCAGTGACCTAACCATATTCCAGTTGACTGGGTACAAAATCTAGGTCCCGTAGCACAGCTCTCTAAAGATAGGAAGAATGTGATAAACAGCTAAATCCCGGAAAAAGGTCCGGATACGAAGAAACAATTATTTAATAATACTGCGCGTCCTGATAATTTCTCAGTCGACTGCTCAATTTCTCAATAAGAAGCATTGTATCTGAGAAATTTCACGTTTAATTATTTAAAATTAAAATATAAGTGCGAAGTGTCAATGCGCCATCTGTCAGACCTGTTGTCTACTGCATAGACTACTTATATATAAATGGTCTACTGTATATTGTTGTTTATAGAAGTCATATACATAAGAAGTCGGCAAAGACAACACAACTGCATTACTTACAGTCCTACCAACTTATCTGTGAACTGAAAGAGGACGCCACCGTCGATGCGTCGACACAATCGATGACATGCGTCGGCACAATCGTAGACATTTCAACATGACGGCCGTAGTTCCAATTTTTGCCATTTCACTGATAAGTTGGTAGGAGTGTAGCTAAATTAATTCTTCTCTTTGAATAAAATAAGGAGGGGCTTAACCTAAGTAATACCATACGACGACGGGTCGATCTGAGGGTCGATCTAAGGTAAGGTTATGCTTTTCGCGGTTGGTTCGGATGGGTAACCATTTATTTATTTATATAGTTATGTTGTTCTTTTCAAAATTTTCAAGTTTTTGACTCACTCCCCGGTGTTCGATTGCGCTGAAATTCGCCTTAGGTACATATGTAAAATCGGTGACTATGCATCAGGACTAAATATTGGTTTGATCAGAATGATGTAAATCGTTGCAGTTTTGGAGTACAGGCATGGTCTCGTCATTATGACGCGTTATAATGGCGAAACCAGTGTTATCGTGAAATTTCGTTAATGCCGTGCGAGGTATAAAAATTTCCAGGACAGGAATAAAATAGTACTAAATGGGTACTAAATATACGTGGCAGAATCTTACAATTACAAGAGTTGGTCCCGTCATTATGACGTTTATAATATTTTAGTACCATCAAGCTGAACGGATGATGGAAACGGATGGTGGCCATAGGAACTCGGTAGTTGAAACGATGCAACCCTATCGAGTTTGGGCTCGTTTGATTCGTCTTGACAAGGACTCTGGGCGTGTATCGCAAAAAATATCAACAGTTGAGACCCAAACTCTTGACCACTGGTTTTTACTTTGATGAAAGTTGACTAAAACAGCCGTTCTTATGATGTTCATAAATATGTTATAATTGACATTCTTCCATCCGCTAAGCCTTAGCTCCATAAAGTCTGTAATGACAATAATTTAATAAGTCTGTAACTAATCTGCTATATTCGTTTTCAGCCCATTGAAGAAATGGAATAATTCGTATTTACATTGTGTTGTTATTGTCAACTATATCGTCATAAACATGTAGGATTGCCGTCTCATCGAACTATTTACCAAAACAAAAGTGGCATAGATGCAAGTATCGATATGTTTAACCGCGTGTTTGCACTGGCGAAATATCGCAAAAAAAAACATATTGATGTCTCTTTCTGTCAATGTATCTGACAGATATATCATCAACATGTTTTTACAGTCCTACCAACTTATTTGTGAACTGAAAGAGGACGCCACCGTCGGTGCATCGACACAATCGAATGACATGCGTCGGCACAATCTAAGACATTTCAACATGATGGCCGTAGTTCCAATTTTCGCCATTTCACAGATAAGTTGGTAGGAGTGTAACTGAATGTTTCGCCAGTGCAAACGCACGGTAAAGTTACAAACCAACAAAGATACGATACGTCATCGACGAACTTGCTTGGAAACATGGGCACCGAGTGATACGGTTAAAACCGCCAAACCAGGCTACGTTCACACGGCGCTATTTTTCCAGTGTATAGAATACGATATTTATACAGTGACTTTTCGTACTTAAAACTGAAAGTTGTACACACAGAGCCAAAACGATAAAATCACGGATTCGAGAAAATATTCTTGTTGCTATAGCTCCGCTATTCGAGAAATATCATTACGATTTTTATCGTGTTCCATGGCCTAGTGCGAGTGCGTTAAGTAAGTACTGAAACTAATGTAAGTACTGAAACTGAAGAAGCGACGTCTGGTGACAATAATGGGAACTATAAGTGTTCCATACAAATTGACGTAAGTTAAAACCATCGAAAATCGAATAGAAATTTGAACTCAGATGTATGGACGTATGTAAAGATCCATAGCAGGTGGCGTTCAGTAGTTTCTGCCTCTGCGAAGAAGGTGTGAGTTTATATATGTGACGTGTGTGTACCAAGTGCATATACATACCATTGGCTTAAAACAGTACTTAGTTACCGTCATAAATAAAATCATGATTGTTTTCTATTTTTAATCACTTAAACGTCTTCTTTTTATCTTTTGGGAATTCCGGAGTATAGATCTGTGCCCCGAGCCGATAGCCCCGGCTGAACTCTGAGAGGTCAGGAGTCCGACTCCTGTGGCCATGATAGCCGATTAAACCGTAAACAATGCTAAATATGGCTATTTTTCTTATCACTGATCATTTTGAACGGTCACTGCGTGCTGACATTAGCTCTGTGGCCTATGGCTGAAAGGGCCATTGTTTATAATCCTTATTTTCAGTAATATGCATTCGAAGAATGAACCAGAATTGATAGTTTATATACACTTCTGGACACATCTTTTGGCCCACCTTGTATTTTCAGTTTCGTTTGGTCCTAGCTAAAATTTTATATTAGGTCGAGTAAAAAGTTTTTATGCAGTTTTGAACCTGGCACATTCACAATTTCATTCAATAGTCTTTTTTTGAATTTCGAACACAGAATTTAAAGAAACAAAAGACAATTTGGAGCCTGTTTGTTGATATCAAACAATTGAATACTAAGAAAACTTGGTTTTATTAGTTTACTTGGATTTAATTCTTGAAAAAGTGATTGATATCTTTGGTTTTGCAACAAACATTACTTATTCTTAACATTAAGGTGAGGTTCTATCAATAATCTATGGATACTTCACCTGAAGTCGCCGCCTAAGCTGTGGCACTTATTCAGGCCGGACACAGCCAAAGAAACGTGAGTGCTCAACTTAATTTAAGTCGATCTGCGGTCCGAAATGTTTATCGGAGGTACCTAGAGACTGGCGGCTTTGTTCGTCGCCAAGGAAGGCCACAATCTCGGGTCACAACTGAAAGGCAGGATCGATTCATCGTGACGACCAGCTTGAGAAATCGTCACCTTACCTCCATTGAGATACAAAACCAACTTCGCGACTTCCACGGAGTATCTGTGAGCGCTCGAACTGTTCGGAGAAGGTTAAAAGAACGCGATATGGTACCACACAAGCCAGCTAATGGCCCCAAACTAACGCGAGCCCACCGAACAGCGCGCCTTCATTTCGCACGCAGTCATTTAAATTGGACACAGCAAGATTGGAGCCGTGTACTCTTTTCTGATGAGTCTAAAATTGTGTTACATGGCAATGATGGAAGGAAGAAGGTCTACCGACGTAAGGGAGAGCGTTTCGCACAATGCTGTTTTGAAGAGAGGGTTGCTTATGGCGGTGGCTCATGGACTGTCTGGGGCGGTATATCCGCGAGCGGCAAAACTCAACTTGAGGTTGTTACAGGACCACGGCTGCCAACATTAAATGTTGAAAGGTACATTCGTGAGTGCTTAGAACCTCACGTGATACCATACGCGGACTATGTGGGGCCCAAATTTCCTTTTTATGCATGATAATGCAAGAGCCCATGCGGCCGGCATCGTCAGGGAATATCTTCGGGATGTGAACATCACAGTTATGGACTGGCCAGCCAGAAGCCCAGACATGAACCCCATTGAGCACATGTGGGACGAGCTAAAAAGACGTGTTAGGGCTCGTCAGCCAGTTGCCCAGACGATGCAGGAGTTGAAAACTGCCATAGAAGAGGAATGGGAGATGATCCCTCAAAATTTCATAGAGCGGTTGATATACTCTATGCCTAATCGTATGAGAGCTGTGGTAGATGCCCATGGAGGCAACATGCGTTATTAAATTAAACCTTTATTTGATAAAACATGTTTTTTATTCAAAAATCAATTGCCTTTAACAAGGCGCATATCCGACTTGTTAGGCGTAGCTCCATGTCGTATGGTATTCTGAATTCAAATTTAAAACAATACGATCGAAAAAGATGGTAAAATGTATCAGGTTTAAAACTGCATCAACAGTTTTTGTTCAATCTAGCAATCATATTTCGGTAGGGGCCATCGAAACCTAAACTCTAAGGTGGGCCAATAGATGTGTCCAGAAGTGTATTACATGTATTGTAGAATGACAAAATCTCTTTTTGTTATTTGTAGGTTGATTTATTAATTAAATTCAAATTCAAGAAAAAAAATATATTTTTGAAAATATTTGCTATTTAAGCCTTTTTAGCACTAACAAGAATCCTATGTTAATGACAAATGGTAACTTTGGCCTTTTTAGTATTATACAAAAAAGGCCAAAGTTACCATTTGTCATTAACATACAATAATATTTTTACTATCCTCTTAGTAAAATATTATTGTCTTTACTGCAAATGCAAAATGGGCCAATGTATTACTCGTATATTGGTCTATTTTGCTTTATTAAATATTATGCAGCCAAAGCAAAGATTGTATCACAAAAACGGCATAAGTCAACTTTGGTCGTTTAGTTTCGACTATATTACTAGCGTAGTGTTTATTTTTAAATTCCCTTAGCTTAAATACACTGCAGCCCTTTTAACACATAATAATTTTTGTGTAACAGTATGAAAACACACACCACATTGGCCTTTTCAACATAGTATCTTTTGAGATATTGTACTTACGCCCTTTTAGTACCTACTCATAAATATATCACTTTTTCAATAATTTGGCAGTAAAATCTCATTTCTCACAAAAACGTACTTTGAACCTTTTAGCACCAAGTCATAGAACTTATTTTCATATTAGCCTTGAACTCTATGAAGTGATTGCGTGAGATCAAATCAAATCAAATCAACACATCGAACTTCACGGACATTTATTAATGCCAGCTTTCTTATTTGAATAGTGTGATGTGTGAATGGTGTGTAAAGCTAGAAAAATTCACTAATAAAATTGCTTTGGTTTCAAATCATGAGATAACGTCCCCATAGCATAGCTCCAGTGCAACGCAGCAAATTGGTGGTTTTTTCTTAACTTTTTTTTTTTATCTAATCGGGATTGCGTAAAAAATATACGAAACATACATTTTTTTAGACTTTATTATAATATAAATATTCTAAATTCATTACTGTTCTTTGTTGCAGGTTATTCAATTTATTTTCCACGCTTGAGTGACGTCCTCATAAAACAATGTTAGTCAAGTATATTTAATTTACCAAGAGGCAAATTGATTTTAACAAATAATTCGAAAGTTTCACCAAAAAGTATTGATTATAAAGGCTGATTTACACAGGGTCAGCAGCTGACTCCAAACTCTAACCAAGTCAGCATTGACCAGTTTTTCTAGTAAATTGATTTAGAAGTCAGTAGAATGACTACTGACTGCATGTTGCAGTGAAAGTTAATTCTCGGCGCTTGCACTGACTTCATTTGGAGTCAAGACTCCAAACAGACTCAGACTTTTCCCTACTGTTGTTTAAACCTGCAATAAAAATAATCATACATTGGTGCCGATTCTCTTGTCACAAATTCCTCTAAACTAAATTAAAAATCACCAAAATTTAGTTTATTCCTGTCAGACGACGATTTCCCATTTTTTAATTTTTTTTTGTGGATGGGAAATCATCAAATAACCTTGTTTAAACCTGCAATTAAAATAATCTTACATTGGTTGTCAAACTCAAGTTTTGTTATGTCAAAATTGTTTTTAGGGTTCCGTTCCCAAAAGGTAAAACGGGACCCTTACTAAGACTCCGCTTTCCATCCGTCTGTCTGTCCGTCTGTCACCAGGCTGTATCTCACGAACCGTGATAGTTAGACACATGAAATTTTTCACAGATGATGTATTTCTGTTGCCGCTATAATAATAAATACTAAAAAACACAATAAAATAAATATTTAAGGGGGCTCCCATACAACAAATGTGTGTTTTTTTTTTGCCGTTTTTATAGAGAATGGTACGGCGGAACCCTTCGTATGCGAGTCCGACTCGCACTTGGCCGGTTTTTTTACATATATTTTTTTGCAGAATAGTTAAAGGATTCTCATAGCCAAAAGTGAGAAATTTTAGTGATAGTTTAATTCGGTGTAGTAGAATCGGCACCATTGAACAATTCACAATTGGATTTTTAGTAAGTTTGATTAGGACTCGATATTGATTAAAATGAAAAAGAGAAGAACACTTTACAGGAACTTTACAGAGTTGACGGGTTTGATAATATAAACTCTCGTCGTCCGTAGTGAATAGTTTCACCATGTAAACGAATTGCTCTTTGCATAACACTTTTCATGTCGAGTTTCACTTTTGTAGGATTAACGTCAGCTAAAATCTGTGTATACAGTTTCTCTTCAGTTACTTTTAAAAGTTTGTATTTCGTGGTTGTAAGACCTTCCTTTTGGCAACGTATTTTGGCAAGCATGAGAAGTAAGCCTCTGTAAAAAAGCACAATAAAAGTTACAAACTATTAACAATATGACAGTAAATTGATTTATTAGACTTTTGTAGGTAAGACCTGCCGATCTATTCTATAAAAAAAGATCATATGGCTAGTATACACAGTGCGAGCTAGCGTGCGAGTCGGCCTTCCGAGTAGCTGCAGTTCAGCAACTCGAACTGTGTTGACGTATCATACGAGTTACTCGCACTTGTGAGTTGGGCAGGAGCTCGCAGCCAGCCAGCCAGCAGTAACTTCCAACATTTTTTGTTTTCGTGCGAGCAAGCGTGCGAGTCGGCCTACCGAGTAGTGCGTGCAGTGTACTCGCACAGTATAAACAGTCAAGGTAAGCCGAGCTACTGATATGCGAGTGCACAGTGCGAACAGCTGTCAACTGTGTAGTCAGCATCTCGCACTGGGTAAACATGCATAAAATAAGGTGAAATGAGCTTGAAGTAAGCTGTCAATAGTGTCAATGCCTAGCGTCATGGAACGACAGCTCACTTCACCTAAGTTTTCACAGCGAGATTTTCACAGAATAGACCAGCTGGACAAGATTGATGCAAAACAGAACAGAATGATTCAAAATTGTGAATAGGTGATATTTATGCGGTAGGTTGAAAAATACTCTGAATTATTTTAGTAAAAAATTGCTATTTCGTCAATTTTGAATCGATAAAGGACCCTAGTAATTATATAAAAATAAACTAATCGGTTCAACCTCCAGTATCTTTCAAAGCGTTCTAGAATTTTCACGAGGATTGGCGTGTGTCTAAAGCGCAAGTCTATGGAGAAGAAGCATAAAAGCCTGAGTTATTTTACCGTTTATTTCCTACTGCAGGGTAAGTGTGAGGCAGTATCATATACCGGGCTATAGCTTTATCATAACGCGACACACGCAGATCGTTAACCTCAAGTCTGAAACAAAAAAAACAAAATGAACATAAATATAAGTTTTTGGGAGTTATATTAGACCTCGCAATCATGATAAATTGTCCTACTTCACGCGCTGACATCGTCAGGATTATCCTGTACATTTTTTCTCAGCCGCGAGACGGGACGCCTAGCCACTTATACATGGCTTGTACACAAAATATTTGGAATTGATAGTAAACTAATGACTATTTAAGTGGATAGACCAGGCTAGATTACGAATTTTTTTTTCAATACCCAAAAATAAACTCAATTTTCAATCAATCAATCATTATTTTGCAAAACATAGGTATGATTACAGATGATATATTGTTTAAAAATACGTGCGCGCTATGTTTTGCCAATATATGGCGTACAAAATTAACTCAAATAAGCAAATAGTAGGTACAATAAAAATATAAAAACAATAAAAATTCAATTTAAAATATGTCAATTAGATAGACAGATCATTACAATTAAAAAAAAAACCTTCATACTAAATAAATAAATAAAATCATAAGCGTTTAATTATCAAGTAGGGATCGTCATATCTCTGTTTATCAGTAGTAAACTCAGTGACGGAGTAGTAACATCTATCTAAAAGTAATTTAAACAAACACCTCTTAAAAGATCCCAGACACTCTTTATTTCGAATAGCTGCTGGTATACTGTTATATATTTTTGGGGCCATACCTAGCACACTTTTGCCGAAAAATGCGGTTTTATGAGAAGTAACATGAATGGTATTCTGATAACGGCGAGAGCGTAGTTTTTCAAATAAATGCAGGTTACAGCGAACAAACACTCCCATTTCATATATGTACATGGACGGTAGAGTGAGCAAACTAAGTTCCTTAAACAATGGTTTACAACTATCAATCGATTGTATATAATTTGGTAAATTATCGCAAGCATTTCTTTTGAGCTTTAAAAGCAATGTCTCTGTCCGTGGAGTTGCCCCAGAAAATTATTCCGTACCTAATGCCAGAAGCCACATAATAATTTGTTTATATTACCGCCAATAAAAAACAATTAAAAATTATTTCAAAATCTAAAGCGATAACCCTATTTTTTTTTTGTCAAAAAACCCACCCATCCACTTATGTATCAAATAATCAAATGACATCATAATATTTACCTTTGTTTTTCTAAAGTTTTTAAATACGAACAATAATCTCGGTAAAAAATCGCCACCCGCGCGCGCCTTCCGTGCCGCAAACTGATTTTCAACCACATACTAACTTTGTTCGTAATGCCGATACAAACTCACGGCTTTTGTCAAAAATGTCACCTAACCACCTTTCCAAAGAACCTAAAACGCAAGCTAATCCGCACACAAAATTTCAAAAAATAAAAAAGTACCCAAACATACCCGTTCGTTCCGGGTATATTTGGGTACAATGTACAATCCTCGTTTTTCGTTCCGGGTGACTTTGGTGCATTATCGCGTGAGTGGTTAGTAAGCTTGTTCCGACACTTCCGACCAACTATACAAACCAGCAAGCCACGTGCAGTACTAGTAAGGCTATCACGTGGGTCACACAGGTCTACCACGTGGGTCACCATAAGTATACGGGTCACATAATAGGTTCACCACGTGCGTCACATAAGTACACCGCGTGGGTCACATAGGTCTTCCCCGTAGGTCACCATTTAAGTATACCGCGTTGGTCACATAGGTCTTCCCCGTAGGTCACCATTTAAGTATACCGTGTTGGTCACATAGGTCTTCCGCGTGGGTCACCATAAGTCTATGGGTCACATAATAAGTCCATCACGTATACGGGTCACATAATAGGTTCACCACGTGCGTCACATAAGTACACCGCGTGGGTCACATAGGTCTTCCCCGTAGGTCACCATTTAAGTATACCGCGTTGGTCACATAGGTCTTCCCCGTAGGTCACCATTTAAGTATACCGTGTTGGTCACATAGGTCTTCCGCGTGGGTCACCATAAGTCTATGGGTCACATAATAAGTCCATCACGTAGGTCACATAAGTCCATCACGTGGGTCACCATAAGTCTATGGGTCACATAATAAGTCCATCACGTGGGTCACATAAGTACACCGCGTGGATCATATAGGTCTTCCGCGTGGGTCACCATAAGTCTATGGGTCACATAATAAGTCCATCACGTGGGTCACATAAGTACACCGCGTGGATCATATAGGTCTTCCGCGTGGGTCACCATAAGTCTATGGGTCACATAATAAGTCCATCACGTAGGTCACATAAGTCCATCACGTGGGTCACCATAAGTCTATGGGTCACATAATAAGTCCATCACGTAGGTCACATAAGTCCATCACGTGGGTCACCATAAGTCTATGGGTCACATAATAAGTCCATCACGTGGGTCACATAAGTACACCGCGTGGATCATATAGGTCTTCCGCGTGGGTCACCATAAGTCTATGAGTCACATAATAAGTCCACCACGTGGGTCACATAGGTCTACCGCACGGGTCACGTACATAAGTTTTCTGGGTCAAGCAAAAAGTCTCACCTGGCATAGAAATCGTCATCTCCGCCGCAGTTCCAATAAAAATTTGAATAGCCGTTGACTGCTCTATAATTTTGAGGAGTGAGGGCAGCTACACCGCCGAAGACAGAACGGTACGGTGCACTGAAATCAATTCATAATTATTTATTTATTCTTCAGAGAGCTAACAGTCTAATTTATACGTAAATAATGTACAATTAGCGCTTTCACTTGCCAGTATTAGCGTTATTATTGAAGCTTTGAAGCTTTAAAGCAGGGATGCACAGACCGCGGCCCGCGGGCCGCATGCGGCCCCACAGCATTATGCCAGTGGCCTGCCAGCAAAAATGTTCCCTCGTACATTTGTAGGAAAAGTATTGCTGAGGTTTTACAAAGAGTTGCGCACGAATGCCCTGAAATGTGCCAGCTTATTTGGTTCTACTTATATAGGGTGACTGGTAATTAGTGACACATGATTATACTCATGATAACAAACAACTTTTACTATGGGATTGGTCCCATGGTAAAAGTTGTTTGTTATCTGAAATCGCGAAAAAAAATCAGCTGTCCCAAACATTCATGTTCGCATAACTCGTCAAAATGTAGGGAGCAGCTAACTTTTTTTTCGCAATTTCAGGTTTGGTCCCTTAGTAAAAGTTGTTTGTTATCATGAGTACAATCATGTGTTTAAGTATCGGTCACTAATTACCAGTGACCCTATTTAATATGTGAACAAACTTTTTCGGAATTGAATAATAATAGGTATAACAATAAATCGAAACCGCCTTGCAAATGAAAGTTTGGAAGCAATTTTACGTGTACAAGTCAATTTGAGCCAAATGTTAAAAAGATTGTAAGCCTAATGCAGTGCAAACTAGTAAATTATTATTTAAATAAAATTTTTGGTTATTTTTATGTTTTTAATTTGTTTTGGTGGCCCGCCATTAGTTCATCATTTCCCAAGTGGCCCATGGTCTCATTAAGTCTGTGCATCCCTGCTTTAAAGCCACATAGAGAGAGAACTAACGTAAAATTGGGACAACACAACTGCCCGTGTATTCTTAAATCTATTGCAAAAGCCATAAAATGTCAAAATCTTTAACAGTAGGCAATTAGGCATGGAATCCAAACAAAATGACGGAAGCCAAGGGCCGGCTATATATGAAAGTGTCAAAGTGTGTTGTCAGCCTAAGCTGACAACACACTTGTTAGTTGCTTCCGTAAAATGTATGTACGAGTAAGTAACTTACATACATTGACTTTTACTTGAAAAAATTACGATATGCTACTTACAAGAGAGTTTACAAACACGTGCTTTATCGTAAGGTACATATGGGACTTACGCAAGGAAAACTTACAAGTGTAAGTGGTTTTAGGGCCGGTTTCTTGATCCGTAGTTAACTCAACCAATGGTTAAACATTAACTAACTAATTGTTGAATTTTGGCTAAATGTGAAGGTTAAACATGAATGAGTTATCATGAATGTATGCATGTTAACTCATTCATGTTAAAAATAGTAACTAATGGCATTTTGGCAAACATATTTAGCCAAAATTCAACCATTAGTTACTATGTTTAACCATTGGTTGAGTTAACTATGGAACAAGAAACCGGCCCTAAGTCTTATTGTGAAAACAAGACGGAGTTATACCACATGTCAATGATATAATACATCTAGATCGATCCACTGCGTGGCCACTCATGACACAGAAATTTAAAACTTCAGTGTTGCTATTACGTAAAATTTTCCCAAAATATGACCAAAATGATATTCTGGGCGGACTACACATTAAGTAGGTACTCTTAAAAATTATAATTTTTGCAGGTTACGTGTTAGGAATGCCAAAGTATCTATGTGTAGGTAAATATGATTTCACGTAGGATTGTACACTTTCAATCTTAACTTGATCGAGATAAATAAAAATACTACTAGAACATTTCGTTTATTACCCGTGGTCCCTCCGAGAAATGCAATGCTGCCGAATTAAAGTGGTAGTCTCAAAATATAATTCGCGTCAATAACAAAATATCATCACGACTCAGCCCACTATCGCACAGTGGATCGACTCCATACAAACTGGCGGACATTCTACTATAAAAATATGATTTCAAGATTTTTGAAAAACAAATGATGCCAATGTGCTCTCCTCAATAATCTAAATTGAAAGTACTCTTATGGTTTTTTTCGATTAAACCCCAATTTTAGGAGTAATGTGAGTAAAACTGATTGCAATGTATGGAAAAATATAGTCAAAAAATGTTTTCCTGCGATTCGCGCACATTTTCCGGTTCAAAATCATATAACAAGACGAGTTATTGATACAAAAAATAAAAATTATATATTTGTTGTTTATCTCCAAGGGACGACGACACTAGGGGACATAAGTATGTTCGGACGAAATCTCCTAAATATTATGCCAAAATATATTATAAGCGTCAAAACCGGAAAATGTGCGCGAATAGCAGGAAAACATTTTTTGACTATATTTTTCCATACATTGCAATCAGTTTTACTCACATTACTCCTAAAATTGGGGTTTAATCGAAAAAACCATAAGAGTACTTTTAATTTAGATTATTGAGGAGGCATTGGCATCATTTGTTTTTCAAAAATCTTGAAATCATATTTTTATAGTCGAATGTCCACCAGTTTGTATGGAGTTGATCCACTGTGTATCGCCGCCGGTCTCCGGAGGGGAGTGATGTGGTGAGTGATCTACTTAGGTAATCACCACATGCGAACTACGTATCACACTGACATCATACAAAACGCAATTGGCATATATACGAGTATACAACATCCCGTCAACAAACCGTCGGGTAGTAGCTCACCAGACACAACACCCATCTAGTCGGAGGATCCTCCCTTTTCTATGGAGGATGAGTGAACTTTACACCCTGTTCAAAATCGACACCGAGATAGTTATACTGGCTACACTATAGTGTTTCACTCGGTTTTGACACCATATTTTGTAAACTGTGTGTATTCTAGCCACCATCGATTTATTTGATTTGATTCGATTTGAATATCTATTTACAATGGGTCCAGAGTTAGGGGAAAAGGTGTCAAACAATAGCAACACAGCAAGTAACTATTTCTAGGTTATGGAGTATAAGAAATGAATATTAACGTAAGAAATCTTCCATATTTTGGACTAAAACCCATGTCAATACGTACGCACAAATGTATAAATTCAATAAATATACTGTAACAATAACTGTATTATATACTTACGAGTGAAAAGTGACTTAGTTATTTGCCTTTTCTGTGCGGCTTTTACAGCCTAATATTATTGCATCCTCCCATTGTAAAGCATACTACATACACTAAACACTTATCTAATGGAGTCTATTTCTCGATAAAAACACTCACAACAATTGCAAAAACTGTGCAAAAAATATTAAATTAATCACCACAACATAAATTCTGTGACAGTACTGACAGTGACAGCACTTTGTTTGGCTAACATTTAAAAGTTCGCCATGCAAAAATACGGCACGCCGTAAGGGTCAGAAGATACGATGCTTTGTCTCAATTTTTCTACTAATTTCATACTTATGCGTCTCACTTCCACACGTCACACTGTAATCATGGATACGTCTAGATGTAAATGGTCTAAGCCGCATGCACAGCGCCATCCCGGTTTCGCACTTAGAAACAATTGACACTTATCTATAGAGACTCGAAAAATTAGGGCGTTTCTTACACATAACCGATTGAATCAACTGCAGCCACCATATGTGTCGGATGATCTGAACAGGAGTACGAGATCCTCTCGTCCTCGGGGACCAGGTCCACGTCGTGGAAGATCAGACAGTTCCATTTGCCGAACCGCTGACACTCTAGAAACGCGATGTTGTATAGAGTGCCTTTGTTAAATTTTTCTGTACCTTTAGTTAAAGAAACGAAAATGATTCTTTGATAAAAAAAAAATAACCATCATATCTGCAGGTATGCCTGCATTATTGGTAAATAAATAATTTCTATTTCTAATAAAAACGAATTTAAAAAGTTTAAAAATCAACGATAAGTATTGGGTATCTGAGACAAGCCAACATGCCTCAAAAATGAATGTAACTGAAAATACTAATTAGTGGCCTTGAATAATTCAATAAAGGTTCATAATCCGTTACGAAAGCATGAAAGCTAAGCGATCGTAGCTTTGTTGCTACGTCATAGCCAAGTGCGTGCTACGCCGTAGCATTGTTCGTGCTATAGTGCGCGTGCTACGTCGTAGCATGGTGCGTAGCAGTACGCGAAGTGAAGTATTTTTTAGTTTATTTACAAGCAAAATATAATGTAATATTAATATGGTGCGGCAAAAAATGAATTCGAAACGTTTAGTGCGCTTATAGGGGCGGAATATTGACCATATAGTGAACTAGTGATGGTGCATCGAACTCGAATCGAACTTACCATATTGTTCTATGACGAAAATCCTGTATTCTAGTAACTGTTTCTTTAGTAAAGGATGTATGTAACGAAGGAAAATACCAAGGTTGACTCGACGATCTCTGAAATTTAAAATATTTATTTCAAACGATTAGGAATTACAGGGGAAGACAAAAAACGGAAACGAACTGTTACCAAATTAGACTGCTGTACCGCAGTACGGTCAGCAACAGAAGTCGGTTAACACTGCTACTTTTTGACATCATCAAAATTAACACAAAATGATACGATAACCTGCTTTTTAGCATTTCATTTATTAAATAAGAGATAAGTTTCTTTAAAATTTACATCTGTTCCGATTTTAATTAAGTATTTTTCTCAATAATTAAGATTTAGAAAACTCAACTGTTAATCGACTTTTGTTGCTGACTGTACCTATTGAATATAATTAATGCGCAGGATAACAAACTGAAAACGGATAACCTAGGGCCTAGTGCCAACATTCCTACAGGGTAACTGTCCACAGATCACATGCGGTCTATAGAGAGACTTCCATACCAGTCCACAGACCAGATGTGGTATGTTCGCCCGTACAATTTCTAAGCCATCTGACACGTGGACGTAAGAAAAAACTCTCATACTTAATGCGGACTTGGCAGGACGCCAACTTTTAATAAGAACATAACTGGACTTATGGACCATGCCCACTCTGGCGCCTGGACAGTTAACCTGTTAATATTTATTGTTGAAGTTACGTTTAGTAGAAGGAGTTTATTGGAAGAGCTCGTGGCTAAGAAATAACAGCCGCACGAGTTGATCCATCAAGTTAAGCTACACTTGGGGAAAGCACGTTAAGCCGTTGGTCCCGGCTGTCATTCGTGGATCTTTGACAGTCGTTACGGGTCGTCAGAAGCCCGAAAGTCTGACAACCAGTCTTACCAAGGGGTATCGTATTACCCAGTTAATGGGTTGTGGAGGTCAGATTGAGGCAGTCGCTCCACGTTAAATACCGGTATTCAGCTGTATCCGGTTACACTGGAAGCCGACCCTAACACAGTTGGGAAAAGGCTAGGCAGATTGATTTCATTTTCTTATGAAACTAGTTCAATCTACGAGCTCAAAAAAATGCATTCACGCATTTTATGAAAAACTTGCTTCGAAATTTTTGGCTTTATATAAATAGATAAGAATTGCAAAAAAATTGTGAGGGTGCTATGGACTATACTAATATTCTATACTATTCTCCACTAAAAAAGTCAAAGTTGTCGAAGTTTCTCAGAATAAGAACGCCAAAGTTGGTCGAAATATAATAGGGCCCATAAGTTTGAAATCACACAAAAAAAAAAACCAGCCATGTGCGTGTCGGACCACGCACAATGAAGAGTTCCGTAGTTGAAAAGAATTTATCCCAAAAACAAACTTTTGTTGTAAACCCAAAAAAAAAAAAAAATTTTATGTGATAAAATTACAAATTAACAATTTTCGAATATTTTCCTTTAAGATACCTTTCGAGATGGGCTGCAGACCGCAAACTGCAACCGCAAACGGCAAGCGACACCACTGGTTTCTATAAATCTTAAATCTCTATGATATTGAATGCATTTTTCTTTCTAAAATGATTCCGAGCGCGGCAATACTGCAGCCTGTAGCCGCGGCGCACAGCGACCGCAGACTGCAGCGTCACAACTGGTGTCGCGAACTGCAGAGAGTTCACACGTACATCCTGTCTCGCACGAAGGTACTGGATTGACTGAGGCATGATTCTATGCATTGTGCAGCCGCGCTTGGAATAGAAGTAACCGCGACTGCAGGCAGCACTGCGGTCAACCGCAGCCGCCTAGCCGCAGTGTCGCCTGCGGTTGCAGTCTGCAGCCCATCTCGGACTTGTACCTTTACTTGTGCTATAAGACCTTGCTTCTTGCCAAATTTCATTATTCTAGGTCAACCGGAAGTACCCTATAGGTTTTGATTTACTTGCGAGTATCTATGTAATGTTCATGCGAGATAGATACTCGCAAGTAAATCAAAACCTAAAGTGATCCTATAAGGGTCCCATTTTATTCTTTTGAGGTACGGAACCCTACAAAAATGTATTAAGACTACAAATTAATAATTTTTGGACATTTTCCTTTACTTGTGCTGTGAGACCTTGCTTCTTGCCAAATTTCATGATTCTAGGTCAACGGGAAGTCCCTTTTTGATTTATTTGTGAGTATCAAAATGTATCGCATAAATGGTAGTATTATTTTGCATGCATTTTGTTGTTAGTTGTCGGTTGCGTTGACTTGATTTTTTTAGAGCGCTAGGGGACTAAGAACCACGTATTTGATATTAATTTCATTTTGATACCTCTACGCATTCCTTGGAAAAAGGGTCTTGACAGATACAGACAGATGTACGACGACGGGTTCCGTTTTTCCTTTTGAGGTACGGAACCCTAAAAACAAGATGGCGGCGTTAGTTCTGATTTTAGCAACGCGCCAAAAGAACCTTGTAGTACTTTAGAAGCAAGCTTACCGATAAGGTACAATAACGGCTACTCGATGTTTGGAGCGGCAATGCGTGGGCGCATAGTACCCCCCGGATTTCACGTCAGGATTCTGTTCTTCTACCCAATCCAGATTGGTTTTATTATTTATGACTTTAATTTGCCCTGTTCATAAATAAAATACAAAATCACTTTTGCTTATTATAATAATAACAAATGCTTCAAATCATCTTCAAATATTGTTCTTATTTTTTAATGATATAAAGAACTACTGTGCTAAATGAAATTTAAAAAGATACAATTTTTTTCTATAGCTCCTGAAATCGTTGTTTTTATTTGTGTTACTTACCCAAAGAAGACTCATTTACTTTGCACATTGGCGTACCTTTTGGATAACTTCGTTTTTCTTTGTCGCCTTGAACAATAAAACAGTAATGTATTAATTAAAGAAGTTGTAAACGGTGCAATGTTTATGTGTGTTGTTTTGTTTTTATGTGTGTGAATGTGTGAGCGAGGTAGGGGCGCGCGGCGCGGGACGCCGCTTAGGTGAAATGTTCCACGATAGTTAGTGGAACATGCCAGTACAAATTCGAGCTCCACGTAAGCCGCACGCTCCTTTCTGGCATTTTTCATCCGTGATTTTGTAAGATTTTATACCAAAAATTAAACGGTATTGCGCCAAAAGAACTGCGTATGATTCAGAAGTTAATTTCATTCAAAATCATTTGTTAGATACTACTTGAATCTAAAAAAAATGCATCAGTTTAGTCGTATTTTTTAATTGCGTTGACATAGAAGATTGATCTTCTTAGAGCTCCAAGTGACCGTAGACCAACTTATTACGTATTTGACATTAGTTTCAACTTGATACCTCCACGCGTTCCTGAGAAATAGACAGACAGACGGACAACGAACTGATCCTAAAGGGTTTCGTTTTTTCCTTTTGAGGTCGGAACCCTAAAAACCAACTAAAAATGATAAAACAGTGAATTACCCAAGTGTTTAAACTGAAATTTCATTCTCATAAACCAATTATATGAAGAGTTATATCCCTTTTCGTAATCTGCAATAGAAAATACAAAATACGTAGGTACAGTCAACAAAAGAGATATCCAGACAGGGTATACTAACATATTTGTATGTGAGTTGCTTCATGTTCAATTTTATATCTATTACTTTATATATCTAAAGGCATATGTCTAGTTTGGGGATCACCTTCTAATCTGTTCTTGTACAACCTACATAACATACATAATCAGCCTATACAACCTGATTGTTATTAAATAAAATTTGAAATTTGAAATTGAACTTTGTTTTTGCAATTGTAACATTGTAACACACCAACACAAAATTGTATATTTTCACGAAATTGAACATGAAGCAATTCACTTACAAATATGTTAGTATACCCTGCCTAGATATCTCTCTTGTTGACTGTACCTAAATTGACTCTTGCTGTGAAATGTTACTTCCTTTTCATTCACTTACCCATTTCGACTTCCGTACCGGTAGTCAACTTGTATTTATAATAAATAGTTTCATCATCTGTTTTAGAGATTACATCCTGGGATGTATTACCGCGAGATATGATATTATGATAAAACTCTAATACAAAAAATACCAGTAACGTAATCAGGCATCGTATTTGCGTGCATTGATAAAAACAATCCATTGCTTCGTTTGTGAAAGTTGGAACTTATGCAGAAGCAGGCGAGGGTGCAGTGGACAACAAACTTACAATTTAATATTCGGCTTATCAATATTCATGGTCGTAGAACTTAAGAATATTATTTTGTTTCGACAGACTTTTGATAAGAGAACCAAAGAAAACAAATATTTTGTCGGGGACTGTAGTTTCAGAGGTATAATAATCTTCTCGCTTTTCAACGCTGTCTCGGTAACTGGGGTTAACAGAGTGCGAGCGTCCCTTCGACAGCAATTGTGGAACAGCCCTGCAGCTGTTCTCTTTTATGACTGCCCAATTTCGGAAAAACAACATTTGATGTCCGGTGAAGTATTTATTGATTAATAACAAATAATTTAGGGGAAAAAAATGTTATTAAAGCATTGTAGATCTTGAATTTGTGACATGTGCGTATTCTTTCTTTTTATACTAATATATGTCTATGGATTGCGAGTGTCATGAAGTATTTGTTGACTGCTACAGATTCTCTATGGTGTAGACTCGGGCCGATTCCATCGAGGGGTTTCAGTGATTCGAAAGATTTCTCGCAGTGAAGAAACCACATTCACTGAAAATATACAAAATAAATTTTATCCTCATAATACCATGATGAGTGAGTACCTGGGCGACCGAGCTCTGCTTGGGTGAAAATATAGAAAACGAATTTTCCCAGATATGAGATCAAGCTAGATCGATTTTTCGATCGAAATCGTTAGAGCCCATTTCAAGAACGTGATTGCAAATATATACCTAATATTATACTAGCTGCGCCCCGCGGTTTCACCCGCGTAGACCGGAATAAAAAGTAGCCTATGTGTTAATCCAGGGTATAAGATATCTACATACCAAATTTCATCCAAATCTGTCCAGCCGTTTGAGCGTGAAGAAGTAACAAACATACACACACACTCACAATCTTTCGCCTTTATAATATTAGTAAAGTAATATACAAATATTGTTCAATAGCTGACCCGACAGACGTTGTCCTGTCAAAGTTTCATACATTCATACAAAATTCCCGTAGACAACGCACTTTCAGTTTTCCCGAACTTTCCAATTTTCCCGACAACTTTTCAAACATTTTCTTTCATACAAACCTTGTCATGACAGTTAAAAACACAACAA
Source organism: Cosmia pyralina (assembly GCA_946251885.1). Lineage (NCBI taxonomy): Eukaryota > Metazoa > Arthropoda > Insecta > Lepidoptera > Noctuidae > Cosmia > Cosmia pyralina. The sequence continues at coordinate 19,369,219 of OX276359.1, read as the reverse complement.
AAAATGAATTAGCCAAATGATGCGCCCCGTACATAGATTCGGCAATTGATTTTTATTTATATAGATTTGATAGTATAGTAACCTGGTCGACCGAGCTCTGCTCGGGTGAAAATAGAGAAAACGATTTTCCCAGTTATGAGACCTAGCTAGATCGATTTATCGCCCCCGTAAACCCCTACATTGTAACTTTCATTGAAATCGTTAGAGCCGTTTTCGAGAAAGTGATTACAAATATATATGTAGGTAATTTATATTGCTCATTTAATAGAATAGGATATAGGATAATGATGAAAGCTTGAAGTTGAAGTAGACTGGATGGTGATATGGTGAATTGGTGATATTAAAATAACTTACCCGTTGAAACATTGGTCGAATTAATCAGCGGATATTTATAATTTATAACGATTGGTTGTTTGGTAACACCTTGAAGTGTAGAATTGTCAATTTTTGCCACATCTTGAGCTGAGGAATTCCTTATAATGATATTGGAGCAGAATTCCATAAGTTGCTGGAACTTTTCATCGGATTTATTATGGTTTCCGCTTACATTTGAATGATGGATTTTTTTTCTTTTATGAAAAGCGGTTATGTCTTCATAGTATACGATGTTAAAAATACACTCTAACACGAAGAGAATAGAAACAAGAAGGAAACACTGTCTGTACGTGTATCTATAGCTGCACATAATATTATTCACTTTTAATTAAAAAAACACGAAAACTTCGACAAAGAAGCAATGGAGGTAACAATATCAGGTATTTAAAATAAACTCAAAATTACGTCGAAAGGTTCTTGATCTGCATCTGTGAACGGTAAATAAACATTTTAAGAACATTCGCAGCCCTAGATTTGCATTTGCATATTTCACAAAGCGGTTACAATTTACCTACCTAATGGGATGTCCAGATCAAGTCGCCCTGTACCACTTTTTAAAGTAAGTACCACCAACCTCCACATACACCGATTCCGAAAAAATATAGTGCTAAGAAATGTCGGCATAACTTTCAGGTAGTTAGCAGCAAACCTCCTATAGATCCTCTTATAGATCGTATGGTAAAATTAAAATGAAATGATGAAATTATTAGTAAATATTTAAATAGTCACATGAAAAGTTATATGACATTTGATAGACTATTTTTTTTGTGTCTGACACCGCGCGGGACGCCCCATTACACTACATCAAAGAGTCTTTAAGTTCTTTATTATAGTCTCGAGGTCTCTCGAGTGTATTAAGGCATAGACTATTAGATTTTCTATAGGACTTAATAGGTTTAAAGAAAAAATTCATACTGCACTCTGCACCAAAAGTTTATGGGAAGATTTTTGGGATCATCTTCTTGCAAAAAAAAAAATAGTCAGCTGCATGGGAGAGGGGGAATATTTATATCAGTCGCGTAAATGAACATAATTGTTGCAATGGCACATCAGGCTAAATTTGAAAAGGAGCAGCTGACCCTGATATGATGATCTCATACGATACGATACCCTGATGATCTCATACGCTGATATGCACAAGGAAAAACAATTTTTGGTATAATTTTCAGCCGGTAAGTAATAGTTTCGAATTTAGCCTGATGTGCCATTGCAACAATCATGTTAATTTACGCGACTGACATAAATACGAGTATTCCCCCACTTCCATGCAGCTGACTATATTTTTTGGGCAGAAAATGATCCCAAAAATCGTCCCATAAAGTTCAAGTGCGGTATGAAATTTCTTTTTTTTTTAAGTATTTTTAACAATTTTGACATGCTGGACCACTTTTTTGACACTTTGGATTTCCCCCATGGGTGCGGCGGCTGACTCACTCTTTCATGATTAGTGAATAAAAACTACTAGAAATGAAGTCGGTATAAAATAGGTCGCAAAAATCAAGCAGTACCTTCCCTAATAATATGGTGTTTGACAGGTAAACAGCACCAGCCACCTCCTCATTGCAGAAAGTTTTATAGAATAGTCCAATTCTAAAAAACCTAAGCAACCGAGAGGCAACCTTATAAGACATGCTGAAAACAAGCAAGCTATAGCTAGAATCTACGAGTACACGAGACGTAGAGCCGGGTTTTTGACGTAATTAGGAAAAACCAAGTCTGGTAAATAGCAGGTACAACGGGCAGACACTAGAGAATCCATAAATTGTCTATCAGAATTCAAGCTTGAGCTGTGACTAACATATTTTACACAAGCAAACAAGTCAGAAACGTCTAAAAAAGAAGTATTCTGACGGTGACGGCATTTTCTGGCAGATGACACGTCTCACAGAGAAGTCTGAGGGTATTATAATGTACTCTGTGATGCAGAGTACCTACTTTTTTAAGGTAGCGGGTGACACGTCTATAATTTTAGGTGGAAAAATTGCTTCATCTAAAAAAAAAATAGTTCTAAATTACCAGATGATTCAAATAAGAAGTTGGGAAATCATAAAGGCTTACAGCCTAAGGCAATGTTGTGCCTATCTTATAGTTTCCGGGATTCATTCCCGGTACTGTTTGTCTTCTATTCCAAGAGACACCTCACAACACACTGTGGTCCATGAATCTGATACTCCAGCCATGCTTAAATTTCTATAATAATATAGATAAAAACATTTTACAAAAAATACAACCGACTTCCAAAAATAACACTTCAAAGTGAAAAATAATTTTAATTTTGGAAGTCGGTGTCTGGTTAAATGTATTTTCGTTTTTTGCCACCGACTTCCGAAATTAAAGTTATTTTTCACTTTATAGTGTTGTTTTTGGAAGTCGATTGTATTTTTTTGTAAAATGTTTATATTTTTCACTTTTTGGTTGTGGTGTACCTACCCCACACAAATTCTAATTCCAGTACCTGCAAAAGAAACTAGAGCATCATCCATATAAAAATGGGGAAAAATACGTATTACTCGTATTGAAACTTACTCAAAAACTACCCAAGCAAAGTTAATCAATTTTATATGGGACCAACTTTGAGGTATAACCTCTCGAATAAAACAAAAATTTTTCAAATCGGAAAACTCTATAAAAAGTTATGCGTGGTCATACATAAAAAAAAACATACATGCCTAATTGAGAACCTCCTTTTTTTTGTCGGTTAAAAATTAAAACTAAATCACGCCCTATACGGATTGTTAGTAAGTTTAAGTTCAAACATATAAGAAAAAAACGCAACATAATCACGGGCGACTGACTGACTGACTGACTGACTGACTGACTGACTGACTGACTGACTGACTGACTGACTGACTGACTGACTGACTGACTGACTGACTGACTGACTGACTGACTGACTGACTGACTGACTGACTGACTGACTGACTGACTGACTGACTGACTGACTGACTGACTGACTGACTGACTGACTGACTGACTGACTGACTGACTGACTGACTGACTTTGGTGTAAATAATCATTCAGCTAAGTTACGGAAACATCCCAAACGATTTTTTTAAATTCCACCCCTATGGGGGAGAAAACAGGGAATATAGTTTAAATGGAAAATCTTATTCATTTGGACTTGGTACAAATACTTGCTTAAGTAATATAATAAAGTTTGCCATGAATAGTTTTTCCCACAGAGGGAAAGGTAAGGGGAGGGCAAGGGGAGGGGGAGGGGGAAGAGGAGGGGAAGGGGAGGGAGCGAGGGTGGGGAGGAGTGGTGAGGAAGGAGAAGGGGGAGAGGGATAGGAGGGTGTAGTGAGGGGGGATGGCGTACAGAGCGGGGAGAGGGGGGATGGCGTACAGAGCGGGGAGAGGGGGGATGGCGTACAGAGCGGGGAGAGGGGAGAGGAGTTGCTGAGGGTTGGGGGGGAAAGCGGTGATTTGAGTGAGAGAGGGAGGGTGAGGTTAGCGGGAAAGGGGTGTTGTGAGAGGGGACAATAAGGGGAATGATAAGGGAGGGTGAAAGGGGTGGGAAGGGAGTTAGAAGGAGAAGAGGAGGGCTACGAGGGATGATAGGGGACGGTGAGAGGGGTTGGGAAGGGGAGGAGGTGAGAGAGGGTCAGAGGGAGAGGAGGAGTGGTGAGAGGGGGTTAGAGTGAGAGGTGGAGTAAGAGGGGGGGGGGGTGGGGGGGGAGTTCCTTTACAACTTAAAGTTGTGCTTTTTGTGTAGCACTGATTCATTGAAGAAACCCAGCCCGACAGAAATGACCGAATAATAGAAAGTCGGAAACTCGGCACGGCACAAAAAACAGGATTAAACTCCAGTCGTGCGTCGGAGCTGACTCACACTTTTTTTTGTTTGTTTGAACGCGCTAATCTCTGGAACTACCAGTCGGACTTTCAATTCTCATAGAAGGCTATAGGCATATTTAACATCACTCTAGAACTCTTAGGTGCCGATTAATAGCGTGGGCAGGCTATGCGATGCGATGGGTTGGGTCGGGGAAACAAGAAATTTCACGCAGACGAAGTCGCCGGCAGAAGCTATATTATACGTAAATACATAAAAATAAAAGTCCTGACCGACTGACTGACTCATCAATGTCCAGCCCAAACCCTTGGACCTATAACGCTTAAATTTTTGTACAGAGGTTCCCTTTATAACGTAGACACAAAATATCCCATGGGAACAAAAATCCGTCCTTATTCCTTATAAGAACGGATTTTTGTTCCCGTGGGATATTTTCCGACATCCACGCAGGTGAAGCCGCGGGAAAAACCTAGTTAATAATAATGCCTGTCTGCTGGGCAAAGACCTCTTCTCATACAGAGAAGGCATGAGCATTCTTCACCACACTTGCTCAAGCCGGGTTGACGATTTCAGGCTTATATAATATTAATCTTAAGTCCAGGTTTCTCCACGTTGTCAGTAATGTTCAAGATAAACATGTGCCACCTTGTTTCCGAGTTCTTCTTCTAGCTGCATTAGGTGTTCGTCGAGCCGTAACGTGCGTCCATTATACGTTGCCAAGATCAGTTGGGTTTGGCGGCCATTCGCAACCCGGGGATTCTTCGCAACCGCTACCTTGCCGTTACCATGACCGCCGCCAAAATCAGGAATAGCAAGGCGGCCGGTAACTGGGGGCCGTGGTTGCTTCTGCTTGCTATTGGATGGTTTGCCCGTTAAATAATAATGTAGTTTTTTTATTATTTAAATCCAAAGAAAACTTCTCTTTGGATGGACATTTTACAAGATTTTTAAATATTTTAATTTTATTTAATCTTTTCACTATGTTAACGTATTTGTTAATTAAGTAATGAATAAAAAAAGTTTAAAGTAAATATGTTTCTTTGTCATGATTCCAGTAGATACCTAACATATGACTAGGCCAACAAATACACGTTACGTAAGGCAAGTATACAACGAGTAATTGAAATAACTGACAACCTGAAAAGGGGTCTCATCATTATGAACAAAGTTTAGTATCGGCCCAGTCCTACAAATGCTCAGTGCATTTTGTCGATTAAAATGTGAACATAAATTAACTGAACAGCTGTTTTTAGGGTTCCGTACCTCAAAAGGAAAAAAACGGAACCCTTATAGGATCACTTCGTTGTCCGTCTGTCGTGTCTGTCTGTCTGTCAGTCTGACAAGACCCTTTTTCTCAGGAACGCGTGAAGATATCAAGTTGAAATTAATATCGAATACGTAAGTATACGGTCTCTTAGAGTTCTAAAAAAATCAAGCTTCTAAGTCAACGCAATAAAAAAATACGGCCATTTTGCGACACTTTTTAATACTCGCAACTGTCGCAAGTAAATCAAAACCTACAGGGTACTTCCCGTTGACCTAGAATAATGAAATTTGGCAAAAGCAAGGTCTCACAGCACAAGTAAAGGAAAAGTCTGAAAAATGTTAATTTGTAATTCTATCATATAAAAAAAATGTTCAACTCTGTCAGTCTGTCATGACCCTTTTTCTCAGGGACGCGTAGAGATATATCAAGTTGAAATTAATATCGAATACGTAAGTCTATGGTCCCTTAGAGTTCTAAAAAAATCAAGCTTCTAAGTCAACGCAATAAAAAAATACGGCCATTTTGCAACACATTTTGATACTCTCAACCGTCGCAAGTAAATTAAAACCTATAGGGTACTTCCCGTTGACCTAGAATAATTAAATTTGGCAAGAAGCAAGGTCTCCTAGCACAAATAAAGGAAAAAGTTCGAAAATTATTAATTTGTAGTTTTATCACATGAAAAAAATTTTTTTTGGGATCCATTGTTAAGTTTGTTTTTGGGATAAATTCTTTTCAATTACGGAACCCTTCATTGTGCGTGTTCCGACACGCACTTGGCCGGTTTTTATTTTTTCACGATTTCAGGGTTGTTCTCCTTGTATAACAACATTAAATCATAAAGTCACGCCATCTTCCCATGGGGCTAGGCAGAAACTACAGCACGCCATCTGCTAGCCTGCTACGATGTTTAAATACTCCTGCTACGTTTACGTTCATACACGCACGTCGGTTGCGAGTACCTACTCTTAGTATAAGTGGTTCATAATGATGAGTCCCTATACCTAAACCTTAGAGGATTATGGTTATGGTCTCAAGTAACTTGAGACCATAACCATAATCCTCTAAGGTTTGACACTTTGACACTTGAAACTGACGGCAGAACGCTTGTTCATTACGTCACAATTTCTGTCAGTTTACTCTCGTACCACAAGCCCCGTTCAAGAACTTCGTTCCAAAAATAACAAATTGAGGGAAAATATGCGTTACATTACTCGCAAAACGGCCATCGCTCAGCGTAATGCTGCGAGACAGATCTCCAGATAAAATACAAATAGCTTATCCATCCAAACCAAATATAAACCGGTTAAATGCGCATACCTACACGCTTAGGCGTTCACGGCCTCGAGCGATGCGACTTGCGTCAAGCAACATGCGCGCGCGTCACCCTTTCCGTCCGGGGCGCGGGTGCCCCGCAAGTCGCGTCGCGGTGAATCGTGGCATACTCTAAACAACTTTCTTTTTTTGTCGCCGCAATCGGTGTCGGTGTCTCTTGAGCGTGTAGCTCGTGGTGCCCGGGTTACAGCGCACTGCATCCGATCAATCCAAATTTAAAAAAAAATGTAAATTCAGATTCGGCTCTAGTGAGCAACCCGTCATACAGATAGTAGGTATCTACTGTGAGGGCTCGAACCTCACAAGGGGACAGCTACGCTATAAATTAAACAGGTAGAGAGGTAAACCAGGGTATGATTAAATAACAGAACTGTTCCAACAATCACCGGCCTGTGGCCGCTTGACTTTTCCCTGTTTGGTACCAAACAGGGAAAAGTTACCACTTATTTTAACCAATAATAATTAAACCAAACCAACACCAACCAATTTAATTGTAACCAGTAATTTAAATGGTGTGCATAATAAAGAGTATTCTATTCTATTCATTCTATTTTTAAATCTTATGTTGCATTTGCATGCTGAAACGCATAAGGTTCAAGCCTCCACAGTACCACCTGTGAGTACTACGGTCGGATCAGCATCTGATCGGTTACAGTGAACAAACGCTCTTATTTTCTAGCTGTTTTCGAAAGTTTATCAGCGTTCTTATTTTTGTAACCTCGGGTTATCATATCATTAGAGAGAATATACGCCACAAAAGTGGCATAGCTGATTTAATCCCAGTACACAATCAAACGCCGACTCGAGCACAAACTAATTTGTAAGTACCTAATATCTAAATTGTATTTGATTAAAATGTTACAGTAGATTACTTACCAAGGGGATAAACCAGTGTCTATGTCATGGGCGTTATATTGAATGCCGATCGTAACGAAGGGACCTAGGGTAAGTGTCCAGAGTTAACTCCTGAGCGAAGCGAGGGAGTTAAGACTAGAACACCCAAGCCCCAGATGAAGACACCTTTTTCCCCGTGGACAATACTCTACCTTTAGATGGGAAATCATCAAATGACTTTTCCCGCTCTGGGCAGAGCGGGAGAGCGTGTCGGACTTTTACTGACTAAAACCCACCCATGCTCCTTCAGCTGCCCGTGCCAGGGCCACGGTATCTCTTTCGAACTACCCGCGACCCCGGCGGCATCGGCCCAATTGACCCCGTCACTGCTGACATCTCTTTGAGGCGCGCGTGGAACACAACGCGCCGTTGACCCGGGCCTGGTCCTTACCGGACGGCGAGCTGCCCATTACTCGTCGTCCGCAAGCCCGCGCCTACGATGGCCGGGAATCGGCAATCGATTCCCGCCGCCCAGGGCGTCTCCTATGGCGGCTAGGGGCGCGAGGGCGCGGCTGTTGCCTCTCCCTCACGCGTTCCGCTTCCTCCTTCGCGAGCATTACTGCTTCACAGAAGGAGGTTTCGGCTTCCCATGCACTCTCGCTCCGCACCATGGCCTGGACCAGGTTTGAACGCGAGAAATCGCCGCCGCCGATCGCCTCCGTGAGAACACGGCGGTACTCCGCCCAAGCCGGGCAGACCTCCACTGTATGCTCCACCGTGTCCTCCGGGCGATCCACACAATGGTGACACCCGGGCTTTTCCTCCCGCCTTATCCGAAACAGGAACCCCCCGAAACAACCGTGTCCGGTGAGGACCTGCGTCAGGCGGAAGGTGAGGACGCCGTGGCGCCTCTCCAACCACTCCTCAAAGAAGGGACTTATCGCCGCAATTGTGCGTGCCCAGCGCTGGGTTGCGACAATCGCACTCTCCTTCTTTACACACCTGCAAGCAAGATATTAAAACCAATTCGATTTTCGAATATTTTTGTTTTTGATAAAACTTTTCATACGAATTTTTAGTTGAGGTAGGTTGGTTTACTTAGGTTTAATTAGGTTGCAGACACATGTCATTCGATTGTGTCCTCTTCAGTCCACAGACTGGTAGGACTGTACTTTAGGATAGGTTTGCGTGACATAATAATATCATTTGTCATTATCGAGTGAGTGGTGTGAAAAATCAATTGTTTACCTGAATACGAGGTATCTCAAGATTGCGATCAATCGACGGAGATCGTTGACATCGAGCCGGTCTAATGCATGAGAGCTGGATTACATTCACCGATCGAAGGCTATCTAGTTGCACCTCTATGCGGGCTATATTCTTAAATCTTTAGACTTTACCTATTCACAATGAGAGCCTCAGACTCCACTAATGAAGGCTCGATTACTCTGAGCAAAAATTATAAAGTTTTGTTGATCAGTCATCTATCCAAAAATCGGCCAGTGCCCTCGATTCATCCTCATTGTCATTGTTAGGTGTTGTGTTTACCTACTTTGTTGATTTTTTGCAGGTCAACCATGAAATTAACGCTGTATCTTGTCGCTCTGGTGACGCTGGCAACATTCGCCGTTGCACATCCTTACCATGGCTTCAGTGGCCCCTTTTGTGGGAGAAGGCTGACTGAAACTTTGAGCTTGATTTGTTCTTCAGAAAGATTCGGCGAAGAGCGTAAGTACCTTATAAAGCCAAGTATCTATTAAACTCCAATTACACGGTGAAAGTTTCTGGAACGTTCAAGAGCAATAATCGCATGCCATAAAGCACGTTCAATTTTATAGTTTAGTGTTTACACGCGTGCGATTTCCATACAATTGCATACAATAATTAACTGCAAGTTTTGCCATTCAATAAAATTGCATGCGACTTATATACCAAGGCAATAAAATTGCAAGGCGATTATTGCATGCAAGTTTTGCCTCGTCTAAGCCCAGAGTTGCACGTCCTTGTAAAATTGTTTGAAGTATTACTCGTATTTGCTCTGCCAAATATTTCAGTCAATTTTATTGAACGTCTTGTTTCGTTCGCATGTTTGAAAATTTTCATGCCAGTATTGAATGCGATTTTATTGTACGTGCTGTTTACACCTATACCAGTTTTGAACGACGACTAACTTGCCCGTATCGTGCAACAATATTGTATAATACGAGCCACGAAATATGAGACTTGACGACTTGAGGAGTGCCGTGCCGCGCCTTCCGCACTCTTTCCGCCGCCCCGATGACGCCCGGTCCCTTCCCCTCTCAGACCTCATACCGCTAAAGAGACTTACTACTATAAATCGTCTACTGCGCAAGTCAAACCACGTGGTATGTCAAGTCTCTTCTTTAGTGGCACGTATTGTACGTGTTGTTTAGACGGTGCCAGTTAATTGCCCTTCCATTATATGGTATGCCACAGCATCGTAGATTTAGAAACAAAGTTGGAAACAGTTGCGCAACATTTCGCGTTCATTTGTTTATCACGAACTAGGACCCGCCCCGCTTCGCACGGTTTTTACGACTTGACAAAACATCGAGATTTCTTTATTTTATTTATTAACTAACTGCTTCCCGCGGCTTCGCCTGCGTGGATCCTAACACTGTTGGTCCACCGCACCGGGAACGGGATGTCAACGAGAACAAGATGAGTACGGCGAAGTAGCACAATACATTTACTATGGCCGAATAATCTCGTTTCTCGTTGAGGTCCCGTCCACGGTGGACAGTCTGAGGGCGAGCGCACTAGCATCAAAATACGTCACGCAAAAAGCTATTTTAGCCCAGTAGAGCCTAACGTTGCCATTCGAGTTAGCTTACAAATTTATAAATCTCAAATAAATAAAATTGAAGTGTCTGTTTTTAAGTTTTTAATGTCAAAATAACAGGTACCGATAGCAAAAATCCATATTAACAGTAGGTATATTTGTTTTAATTTCAGCGATTACCAACTCCGTTGAACCATCCAGAGCCAGGTCTGTCAGAGATGTCGGTTCCCTGGTGGAAGAATGCTGCTATAAAGTTTGCACACCGGATGTTATGATGCTTTATTGTTAGCAAAAAAGTGGTTAACATTTCCGATCATTAAATGAATAATATAAAAAACTGCCTTTTTGATCTACTTAATTTCATGTTGAACTAGCTTTTGCCCACGGCTTCGCCTGTAGTATGTTCCCGTGGCATAATTTCAGGATTTTTTTTCATAATTATATTATTTATTAAAAATTAATATATTTTATAGTAGCTCTTAGGTAATGTTACAAAATACCTAATAATACTTACTATTTACTAGTTAAACACGTTCGACCATAAAATTTACCATTTTGTAGTGCTTCCCATAAACGAACTGAATTCGATAGCGATTCAAGCGGTTGTGAATATCTGTGCAGGTCTTCCTAAGTTGAAAGAGTCAAGTTCGTGGTCCAAAAATACTACACGAAAAATAAACGATTTTTACCATTATACCCAGAGGTACGCTGTTGGGGTTTTCTCGTCGTTAACAGATACCCGGGTGGTTGTTGTATAGTAATTAGTTCACACCAAACCACTGTTAAGATCAATAGTTCAATTATAAGGAAACAGTTATGTTTGTTTATTTATCGCGTGACGGAGCTTTTGTTACGACTGAAGTTATATTAATAAGTATTATTAGATATTTTATTTAAAATGTTCCAGATTTGTTAAAACATAACCTAATAATAACAAAAATATATCTTAACATAAAACTAAAACTATTCACAAACTAAAACAAGGCGTCAAAAAATCGGATCGGATCGGATCGTCGTCGTCGGATTCGTATTAATTGGGTACTAAACCCATTGGGTATTGTGAGGTATTGGGTTATTGGGGACTAAACGTACTTTTGCTGTGTGAGCATTCTTGGCCCCATATTTTTATGACGAATTTGTTTCTAAAAAAAAATTTCATTCATGTCATTTTTTCTTTTTTGGCTTCTCTTGATAAGTAAATATTAAGCTAACAATAATGGACAACAACGTCGGGTGTACAACCTTCTTCGCAACATTCCGCGATCAGAGATCGTAACTTCGTAAGGAATGACCTTCGTCCAGTCTGGGTGAGTACTGAAAGTGAAACGAAAACAGCAGGTAAGTGGTAAGTTGATACATAAAAAAATCTATGGAGAATGACGTGTCTTCTCGGGTTACTCCCGAAATCCCCATTCACAATCCCCATTAATGGAGATTTGTGAACTTGTTATCCACAAATCCCCGTTGATATCTTGGTCAAAATATGATTCGCGACTGTAAAAAACATGTATTTACATAATTTTAACTAAAAAATCATCAATACACATCTCTATAAGTTACATTTCCCCCGGATTGGTGTGATTTCGGAAATTAGAAGAATCCGGGGCAAATCTAACATAGAGAGATGTATTGATGATTCGTATTGATAAAATTACATAAATATATAATTCTTAATGTCGCGAATCATATCAATGGGGATTTGTAGACAAAATGTTCACAAATCCCCATTCATGGGGATTGTCAATGGGGATTTCAGGAATAACCGTTCTTCTCGCGCTCCGGTTTAGGATATACCGTGGTGAAATATTTGTCAGGCAGCATGCTGGCAAATACACCAACCAGGCAGTAGTGGCTCAGTGGTAAAGGCCGCGATTTGTGGGTAAGGGTCATGGGTTCGAACCCAAACATTTTACTTTGTGTAAATTATTTCATCACCACTGCTCTCAAAACGCTGAAGGAAAACGTCGTGAGGAAACCGGCATGTCCTAGAACTAAAAAATCGAAGACGTGACATCTACCAACCCGGCCTGGGACCGCGTGGCGGATTACGCCCCACTCTCATAGAAAGAGAAGGCCTGTGCCCCAGCAGTGGGAAATATTGTAGGTTGAATATGATAAACAGGAAAATTAGTGACTGCTCTGACACCCAGGGTTCACCAGACCAAACCTAACATAGTTGGGAGAAGACTATGCGGATGAACGATGGTGGTATGCCATCTATCCAGACAAAAAGACTGAACGACATCCTAATTTATAACGCAGTCTGGTAAAAATAAAAGTCCTGACTCTTCAACGCCCAGCCCACCCTTAAGACCAATTATTAATATTTTTCACAGAGGTTCCCTTTATGACGTATACAGGGTTACTGGTAATTCGACGTATATCCGTCAGGGGCTGATAAGAGGGCCAAATGCAACAAATTGAACTCCCCATTCCGAAATTCATTCATTCATTCATTGCCGAAATTCAATAGTTTTCGAGATATTTGAATTTTAAGAGTTTTTCGATATTTACCCAAAATTTGACATTTAATTCCAAATAAAAAAAAAATACATATTTGAATGGGTACCATTAAAAATGATGTTGTAGCTGGCACTTCAATTAAGCTATGAACATAATTAAAACTACTTAATTTAACAAAATAATTAAAATAATGAGCGTTATAAAAATAATATCTTACCAATATTTTCATTTTTCGCTTCAAAAATGTTGTCTCGTCACAAAAATTTCTATGACATTAATCGTACAAATAACTAAAACAACTTGCCTATTCTGTAAGCTTTCCAAAAAGGTATAAAAGTCAATTTTAAAATACATAATTCGTGGCATGGCATGTGTTTGAATCGGCGCGGGGAGAGAAAGGGTCATTTGTATTTGTATGAAATAAAATGCATTAAAAAATTTACGTCAAATTTTATAAAAAAATTTACACATCTTGTTCAAAATGAGCCCCTCGATTACGAATGCAGGTTCGAATTCTCTTCCTAACTTCGGTTTTCGTCACTCTTGATTTGAACGTTGTTCTCATCTGTTGCACCGCGTTTATTATTCGCTGTCGAAGTTCTTCGACTGAATTTATTGGGGTCACATAAACTAATTCCTTCATATGACCCCAAATGTAAAAATCAAGTGGTGTGATATCAGGGCCGAAGCCCTGATATCACACCACGGGAGGGCCAATTCCGTGGCCAGCACGAATGCTGGCCACGGAATTGGCCCTCCCCTCCCAATCCATCGGTTTGGATATCTCTCGTCTAGCCACTGTCGGACAGTAATCCGGTAATGTGCTGGGCAACCATCATGTTGAAACATGAGGTTGTTTTTTATTTCTTCGGGAACATCCGCCAACAAATCGTCTAGGTTGTTTCTTAAAAACTCCTCGTAATTTACGACGTTCAAATTTTGGGGCAAGAAATGAGGGCCCAGCAAATAATTATCAAAGAACCCATCCATACGTTCAGGGAAAATCTCATTTGCGACGCAGTTTCTTTTAGTTTTTTTGGATTCCTGCCTACTTTAGGTGCCCAAAAATGTAAGTTATGATAATTCGTTATACCATCCCGGTCAATCTTTGTCTCGTCTGTCCTCAAAATATTTCTTAGGTAATGTTCCTGGTCTGCGTCAGCGTTTAACATAAACCGAGAAAATTCGAGTCGCCTGGCAGGATCTCCCTCGTGCAATGTTTGGACAGGTTGATAATGGTATGGGTACCTGATAGATGTACTACCGACCACACTTTCCACTGGGACATACCGAGCTGTCTTGCAACAATGTTCGTTGAGATGTTTGGGTCATCAATAAAACACTGAAGAATGGTGTCCTCTTCGTCAGCCGTGTACCGTCTAGGTTTGCCAGCGTTGACTTGTGCTCTCTGAACACTGCCAGTTTCAGACAATCGTCGATAGGTGCTCCCAAAAACAGTAACGTGGGGAAATCGACGATCGGGAAAGCGGCGTTGGTATTCTCGCCGAGCCGCAGCCGCGTTTCCATCGGCAAAACCATAAGAAAACATTATGTCTGCGTATTCGTAATTAGAATACGAAGCCATGTTATCCGAAATAACAATGATAGCAAAAATAATAACAAGAGAAACAAGAATTAACAATAATGATCGAAAACAAATTAACGCGATGAGAGATTGGTTAATAGCAAGATAACAACACACGTGCTTGCGCGGCGTAGAGTCGAAACTTACTAAGGAAGGCGAGTGAGATTTCGCGACGCCCCGCAAGGGGCGTGGCGTGCGGAACCGGGGCATATGCCCCCTTGCCGCGGAGGCCATACTGCGGCCCGTAACAACGGGCCTCTCATTTTATCTGCCACTGGCAATGGTATGTTTGGACGTGCTGCATTAACACGCCCATGTTAACAGTAGTCTGTATATGTATCCGTAAGCTCGTCACGACATATGCATACTGCCGCTTTCTTCACCGCGTCCCGGCGGTCAACCCCTACCGGGTGGAACACACACCTACATGCATGAAGCCCAGCAGAGAGCGACCAGCGACAGAGACGCGGACTCGACGTTCCTACGGATGGGGTGGATGGCTCCCGCCCGCCCCACTTTCAGAGCTAGCCGAGCCTGGCACGGTTAGGGAGACCGTGTACTGAGTGTATGGGTGACATTGAACTGTGTGACGTCACCCAGGTATCTTACGCGAGTCGCCGCCCGCACGGCGCCTCAACGTGTGTGTCTCTGCGCCTGTTTAGAGGTGAGTGTCTGTAGTTTGTCACGCGACACGCCTAAATTATCCTAGCACGCATCACGTGACAGCGTATGTAATATGTGGTGAAAGCATTAGTGTCACAAGTGAGCCGCGTGTAGCCGGGAGCGACTCACTTGGAGGTCAATCCGGTGCGGAGATGGGGTCACCGTCCGCAAGTAAATCGCGGGGTAGGGGCCTCGCGTCAGGGGGGCGCGCATGCCACGGCGCTATCTGCTTGACATGGGGCCAAGCAGACGCGTCGGCACGCGCGAACATTCCCTTCGCTAGGCGGCCCACAAACTCGTCCAGGCTCTCAATCCCGAGGTCGCGGTGGAGCACGTCGTTCCTCACGACGCGAGGAGCGTCAACTATCGTCCGCAGCGCGAGACTCTGCTGCGCGCGGAGCGATTTTCGGCTCGACTCGCTAGTGAGGGCGAACCAAGCGGGGGCGGCATAGGTCAAGATTGGGCGAACGTACAACTTGTACACGCCCAACTTGACACTATGAGGGAGGCGGGATGAGAGCACTGGCCTGAGCAGGTTGCGGGCGACCCTACCTTGTGCGGCGACTCTGCGGACGTGTGGCCCCATAGAGAGCCGACGATCGATGGTCACACCCAAGTACTTGACCTGGGGCGCCCAATCGATGTCGACTCCTCGCAGCTTCAGGGGTGGCGGGAGGCGCGCTCGTCCCGTGACAAGCGCCTGCGTCTTACTCACGTTCACCGACAGCCGCCACTTGGACAGCCAGTCGGGGATGAGGTCGAGGACGCGCTGCATTTTGACCGCCGCGTACTTCACATTCATTGAAGAAGCGATATACGCGGAGTCGTCGGCGTACAGCGCGAGCATCGTCTCTGCTGTAGTGGGGATGTCGTCCGTGTATCGTGAGTAACACGCAGGCGACACGCAGCTCCCCTGGGGTACACCCGCCAGCACCGGGCGGGCGCCCGAGAGCGCGCCGTCGACCACCACACGGAACGTCCTGTTGGAGAGAAAGTTGGAAACCACCCTGACGACGCGACGGGGCGCATCCGAGGTGGCCAGCTTGTATATAAGGCCGTCATGCCACACACGGTCGAAGGCCTTCTCCATGTCGAGGAGTACTGCGACCGAGTGCTCCTTCTTGTTTTGCGCAGCTGTGAGTTGGTGCAGTACCCTCGACAGCTGGAGCGTCGTGCTGTGTTCCGCCCGGAACCCGAACTGCTCCGGACGCGGCGCGATGTGAGGTTGGAGGTGTCGCAGCAGGAGTACTTCGAACAACGAGGACCGCCTCTATGAGGTCTACACGGAGGCGAAGGCGGTCCTCGGCAGTGCCATTGCCGCCGCCAAGGACTCGGCGAGAGCCGAGATGCTGGAGGGTCTCGACAACGACCCTTACGGGAGGCCATATAAGGCGGCGCGCAACAAGCTGCGCCCCTTTGGCCCCCCGGTTGCCGAGACCCTGGAGCCCTCGTTTCTGGATGGGGTGGTTCGGTCCCTGTTTCCGTGCAGGGACAGCTTCACCCCACCAGTGATGGACCCGCCGCGGGGCAGTGCGGCTCTGCCGGCTGAGGAGGAGGAGGAGCAGGCCCCCCCTCCTGTCACGGAGCCGGAGATTGGTGCGGCGATTCTCCGCATCCGCGCCAAGAAGACGGCTCCGGGCCCCGACGGGGTTCCAGCCAGAGTGGTGGCGATTGCCGCCACTGAAATGGAGGAGCGGTTTCGGGACCTCTTCAGCGCGTGTCTTGCGTGCGGGAGGTTCCCGAAACCGTGGAAGGAGGGGCAGTTGTGCATCCTCCGCAAGGAGGGCCGCCCAGCGGACTCCCCCTCGGCATACCGGCCCATCGTTCTGCTCGATGAGGTCGGGAAAATGTTCGAGGGGATAATCGCTTTCCGCCTCAGGAGCCATCTGCGGACCATCGGGCCGGACTTGTCGGACGCTCAGTTCGGTTTTCGGGCTGAGCGCTCGACGGTGGACGCGCTGACCCGCCTGAAGGACCAGGCGAAGGAGGCGATGGAGGCGGGGGACGGGTTGTTGGCCGTGTCATTCGACATAGCCAACGCCTTCAACTCTGTTCCCCACTCCACGATCCTGGAGACGCTCCGATTCCACGGAGTGCCTCGGTACATGCGGCGTCTGCTGGCCAGCTACCTGGACGACCGTGCGATCGTCCTGGTGGACAGGACTGGCCAAGTCCGGCGATACGCCGTCGGGGCCGGCGTTCCGCAGGGCTCGGTCGTGGGACCTCTCCTGTGGAACGTCGGCTACGACTGGCTCTTGAGGGGAACTCTCCTCCGAGGCACGAGTGTCGTCTGCTACGCGGACGACACTCTCCTCACCGCCCGGGGAAGGAGTTTCCGGGAGGCGGCCAACTTGGCCTCGGCGGGCGGATCCTTGGTGGCAGGGAGGATCCGCCGCCTGGGTTTGACGGCGGCGCTGCACAAGACCGAGGCCGTGTTTTTCCACGGACCTCGGCAGCGCCCCCCATCTGACGCCCACATCTTCGTGGAGGGCGTCAGAATCGAGGTAAAGGCCCAGATGAAATATCTGGGCCTCGTACTCGACAGCAGGTGGCGCTTCGGCCCGCATTTTAGCGGGCTGTCGTCGCGCCTGCTGAAGACTGCAGGGGCGCTCTCGTGGCTGCTGCCCAACTCGGGCGGGCCCAGCGCGCGATGCCGGCAGCTCTACGCCGGCATCTTGAGGAGCATGGCCCTCTACGGTGCCCCCATCTGGGAAGACTCCCTCCGAAGGAGGGAGAACGCCGCCGCATTGCGGGCGCCTCAGAGGGCCATAGCCCAGCGGGTCGCGCGGGCCTACCGGACGGTGGGTTTTGCGGCGGCCTGTGCTCTGGCCGGCACCCCCCCTTGGGAACTCGAGGCGTGGGTGCTCGCCAGAGTATACGAGTGGACGGCGGGGCGGAGGGCGAGAGGAGAACGCCCGGCCCCGGAAGAGCGCGAGGCCCTCCGACGGGAGTCGCGAGACGCCATCGTCGTCCACTGGACGGGAGAACTCGCCACTGCAGTCTTTGGCCGCCGGACCCTCGATGCGCTCGGGCCAGTGCTGCGAGACTGGCTCGAGCGGTCGCACGGGTTCCTCTCCTTCCGTCTGACGCAGGTGCTGTCCGGACACGGCTGTTTCGGGTCGTACCTGCACCGAATTGGACGGGAGGAGACGCCGTCGTGCCACGGTTGCGGCGCGGCGGAGGACACGGCGCAGCACACCCTCGGGTCGTGCCCGTCGTGGTCCGAGACGCGCCGCGATCTAGTCGCGGTGATAGGACCGGACCTCTCGCTCCCCGGCGTGGTTAACGCCATGCTGGCGGATGAGAGGTCCTGGGCGGCGGTCGCCTCCTTCTGCGAACACGTCATGTCCCAGAAGGAGGCGGCGGAGCGGGCGCGGGAGGATGATCCTCACGCGGCGCCGCTCCGAAGGCGGAGGAGGGGTCGAAGAAGACGTGAGTTTGATACTCATCTCCGACTCCTCCCAGGTGGAGGCCAGCAGGCAACGGGTGCGGGGGCACCCTTGCCTGTATCGCACGGACCTCCACCAGTGCCGGACGGGAATGGTCAGGTGCTCCCGGCCATTCCCGTAGCCCCTCAACCTGCTGGGGGGCAAGCGGGGCCCGCCAGCTAGGCGGGCATGCGCCGGGAGGGTTGTGGATGTAAAGGCTGAGCCAGTTTCCCATGACCCTCCCGTCACGGCGATGCGGGAGCGCCGCTGGGTCGTTTAGTGGGTATACCGGATTTACCGGGGAGTCCCACATACCCCACCCGTCCCCCGACGGGTGGGCATGCGTAATGCATTTTTCCCAGCGTCAACAAAAAAAAAAAAAAAAAAGGAGTACTTCGAACACCTTGGAAATCGTGGACAGCAGAGTTATCGGCCGATAGCTCTCCGGCTTCAGTATGTTCTTCCCCGCCTTGGGCAGCATGATGACGCGCCCTTCCTTCCACACCGCGGGAAAAGCCCCGGTGCGCAGTACCGCCGTGAACAGGCGCGCCAGCGCCGCTACCATACGGTACGGCAGGTGGCGCAGCACTGTATTGGTGATACCGTCAGCACCAGGGGCCTTGCGGGGCTTTGTGTTCAGGATGGCTCGTCTAACTGCGCCAGGCGAGAAAAACACTGGGTCTTCTTCGGGAGCTATCGGCGGCGCGAAGTAGGCACCAAGGTGTTTCTCGACCGCTGCGACATGCTCGAGGTCGCTGGTCGGGTTCAGACGAAATTGACGCTCCAGGTGCTCAGCGAAGACCTCCGCCCGGTCCTCCGCTACGTACTTTAGCGCCCCGTCGCTGCTAAGCAGAGGGCGCACCGGAGCTGGGGTATTCGTGAGAGAGCGGCATAATCTAAAAACAGAGGGCCAGCTGCCTGTACTGGCCTCTATTCGTTCCTCCCAGCCCGCGGCGGCCAAAGCCTTGAGCTCGGCCTTCACCTGCTCCGCGAGACGGTTGAGCTGCCTCTTCATCGTCGGGCATCTTGTCTGTTGCCACTGCTTGCGCAGGCGCCTCTTCACGGCGATCATTGCCTTGAGATGTGTGGGCAGGGGCGGCAATAGCACTCTCCCCTGCGGCTGTGTAGTTGTCGCCGCTTCCAAGGCGCTTTGGATGCAAACAGTGACGTCGCTCGCCATCTGGTCCACGTCCGCGGAGGTGACTATAGGCCGAGTCGGCGTGGTGGCTTCCAACTTCTCTCGGAATGCTGCCCAGTCCGTTGTACGACGTGGCGCTATGGGTTTCAGTCGGGTCGGCATACCCGCTAAGACGACGAGCACTGGCTGATGGTCAGACTGTAGCTCGTCGTCTATCACTTGCTGCGTGATCTGGCCTTGTAGCCCTCGGTGGACTACGATGTCCAGCACGTCCGGCATGTGTGTGTTGACGTCCGGATAGTGGGTGGGCGTCTCTGGGCCGGACACCGTATAGCCGAAGGCTTCCGCGTCCGCGAAGAGCCGTCTCCCCTCGGTATTCATGTTTGATGAATTCCACGCTGGGTGCTTACAATTTAAGTCACCGGCGAGGATGGTTGCCCTCTGCGTGGTGCTAATAAGGGCCCGCAACTCCGACAAGTCCAACTGTGTCGCGGGCGGCTTATAGCAGGCGTATATGTTAATATCCTCGCCGGCTACGTGTAGCTGCACACCCAGCGCGTAAAAGGAGCTGAGCGACGGCAAGGGGAGCTCTTGATGGACGACTCTTCGCCTCACTAGTACCGCCAGACCACGGTAGCGGACGTTTTGAGCCGACCTTTCATCCTTCCTGTAAGCGAGGTAACCCGGGAACCTGACCCTATCCTCGGGTCCCAGGAGCGTCTCGCTTATGAGCGCCACGTCTACATCTTGATCCCTAAGGAGATGGCGGAGAGGGGCGACCTTGTCCCGGAGGCCGCGGGCATTCCAGTGGATCACCCTCAACGGCCTAGCCATGATAGAGAGTTAAAAGGGTGGCCAGGCCATCGAGGATGACCGTCTCCACGTCTTGACCCTGCCTAATAGCCTTAATCAGGTTCATCAACAAGTTGATGGCGCAGGTTGTGAATTCTTGCTTTGTTGTTCTTGTGGCTTTAGCGCCGGTAGCGCCGCCACTCGTCTTAGCTGCGAACTTCGCTGTTGTCGCGTTTCCCCGCTGCGCTATGCCGGCGCTAGTGGTCGCTTCAGTGATGTTCGCAACCTGCGCCCCGTCCGTGGCAGGGTCCACCTTCGGGACTGCATCCTGTGTCGCCGGGGGGGGGGGAAGGTCGACTTCCTGCCTTTTCCCTTCCCCCCGCGTCTCTTCTTCTTCCTCCGCCCCGAGGAGGAGGCTTGATTTCTGTCTGTGGGCCCGTTGGCCGCCGCCATCAGCGACGAAGCCTGTTGGGCTTCCTCCAGTGTTTGTTGCGGCCTCTCGGTGGCCACCTTTGGCCGGCGCGAGTTGGTCGTAATGGCGGCGGTCCCCGCCCGCCTGTTTTTAATTTCATGTTGAAAAACGGGGCACTTTAGGTTGCACGCGGGGTGCGGGCCACCGCAGTTAGCGCAGGTGGCCGGCTCCTCCCGCGGGCGCGGGCACTCCCTAGCCGCGTGCCCCTCCCCACATCGCACACAGGCGAGCGGGGTGGCACTGGTGCGAGCTGTGCCTGAATTGTTGGCACCGGTGGCACTGTGCGGGCCCACGTTTGCCCCGCCAGGCCTCAATCTTGACACCACGCATATACATAAAAGTCGTGGTATCGTAGATGGCCCGGACGTCGGACGTCTTTTTGAGAACAGCGTGGAATACGCAGCCAGGTCTTCCCTGCGCCCCCTTTATGTGGCGCACGTACTCTGGCTGGTATCCCAGCGTCTTGAGCTCCTCCTCGATCTCCTTAGGGTCCGTGTCCGCCGGAAGACCCTTTATGGCGACCTTCATGCTCTTCTCCGCTGGTAGCGAGTAAGCAAACCATGAAATGCCACTTTCTTTCTCCAGGCTGGTCAGGTAACGCTGGACCAGCCTGTATTCCTCTTCAGTGTCCGGAGTGAACCGGACACCCGCCCCGTATGGGCGTGCGTTTGGGGGCCGGCCCAACTTGGCGGCAATGGCCCTGAAGTGGGTGGCCCAGTTTGGCAGCTTTTCGACTACCAGCGGCGGATACCGAGGCGTCTTTTGTTGTTTCTTCGCCGTCGGCGCCGTCGAGGCGCCCGCGATGGCAGCAGGCTGTGCAGTGGGAGTAGGAGGGCCAGGAGATAGTACAAAAGTACTTACCCCTGTCCTTGTCGCTGTTGGCCTCGGTGATGCAGGTGGTGAAAGTCTGCGTGCCGCGTCCGCGAACGTGGGCGACGGCGACGGCGACGCAGGTGGCGTCGCTCGACTCCGCGGCACACTCTCGCTGTGTGCCTGCGGCTGGTCGAGGCAGGCCCTTTTCGCTGCCTCCGCATCGGTATCCGAAGAGCTCCTTCTTCGGGGGATCTTCCGTTGGGGCTGGGGAGTCATCTTGTAATATTCGTGAAGTGGCGTACTCATGCCCTCTTCACCCGTTCCTGCTACTCCCTCGGTGGGCCGACGACCGGATCGCGGCGTCGTGTCCGACGACACGTCCTCGCGACCGGACGCGGCCGAACATACCGATGCTAGCGACATGCTCGATCCCGCGCGAGACGAGCATGCCGATAGCACGGCCGGCGAGTCGCAGGCCGAGATACGGGGGGGCGCCGGAGATTCAGGCGCCCGCTGGAGCACAACACTTCCACTGTCACTTGCACTTGTCACTTTAACCGCACTAACCGGTCCCGCCAGCGAGAAGCGGAGACCGGACGCCGCGGCGCGCGAAGCTGGCGCAGCTTTAGTAGCTGCGACCGCGGGCGCGGGCGGCGAGACGAAGCACGGCGGCGGCGCAGAGGTGCGCGCAATGGGCGCACGGGAGCGCGTGGACGACGCGGATGTCGCAGGGTACGCTTGGGGCGCGGCGCCGACTCGCGCGCCGGGCGCAGGAGTGCGCGACGGGACGGACACACGCGCGGGTGGCGGAGCCGCGGCGCGCGCATGCGGCGCTCGGTCAGGGTTCGCGGCAGGCCCCGGGGCCTGTATAGGCACCGGGCGGAACGCGGCGGGACGGATGGAGACCGCCTATTGCCGGCTCGACGACGGCGTCGGCGCAACGCGCGCAGGCGCCGATGACGTCGGTGGGCCGGCCGTTGCAGCGGCACTCGGTCCGTCTCCCTTCTTTTTCCTTTTCTTCTCTTCTTCCTTCTTCTTCTTCTTGAGGGCCTCGGCCGGTGGCAAACCGGAC
This sequence comes from Cosmia pyralina, assembly GCA_946251885.1. Classification (NCBI taxonomy): domain Eukaryota; kingdom Metazoa; phylum Arthropoda; class Insecta; order Lepidoptera; family Noctuidae; genus Cosmia; species Cosmia pyralina. The sequence continues at coordinate 19,346,383 of OX276359.1, read as the reverse complement.
GCCGCACCGCCGATGTTCGGCAGCGACGTCGCCCGGTCTAACGTCGGACGGGGCTCCGGTGGCCCGGCATCGTGGCCCAACGAGCCACGGTTGCCGGGTTTCGACATCGTGTTGGGGTGTGGCCGCCGCGACCGCAACGGTGAGCGAGCTCACCGGGCAGCACGGGAGGCTCCCCCCTGTGCCCGCACAAGCGCCGGTTTAGTAGCTTGTGCAAACACAGAGAGAAAAAACAATTGGGCGATCCGCGCGGATGGGAGCACAAACAAATCGACACTATGTTGTGCTCTGACCACAAAGCCAATTAAGGAAGGCGACGCGAGCGCAGCAGACGCCGTGTACTCCCTCGCCCGCACACCCCGCCACATCACGAAGAATTTCGCCAGTAAAATCGGTTGTTTTAGCGAGGATCATAAACTAAAAACACAGATGATTTCTCTCCCCGCACCGCGCGCCGCCCACCGCACCGGTTCAAACACATGCCATGTCACGAATTATGTATTTTAAAATTGACTTTTATACCTTTTTGGAAAGCTTACATAATAGGCAAGTTGTTTTAGTTATTTGTACGATTAATGTCATAGAAATTTTTGTGACGAGACAACATTTTTGAAGCGTAAAATTAAAATATTAATAAGATATTATTCTTAAATCGCTCATTATTTTAATTATTTTGTTAAATTAAGTAGTTTTAATTATGTCAATAGCTTAATTAAAGTGCCAGCTACAACATCATTTTTAATGGTACCCAATCAAACATGTATTTTTTTTTTATTTGGAATTAAATATCAAATTTTGGGTAAATATCGAAAAACTCTTAAAATTCAAATATCTCGAAAACTATTGAATTTCGGCCATACATATGGGGGGTTCAATTTGTTGCATTTTGGCCCCCTTATCAGCCCCTGACGGATATACGTCGAACTACCAGTAACCCTGTATAGATAAAGATTGAGGCCGGATTTTTTGAAAATCTCATAGGATTGGGAATTCGCGGACGAAGCCGCTGGCAGTGCTAGTTACGTTGTACCTATCCTCCATTTACAATAAGATTAGACAATTAAACAAACCTTTTTTACAGTCTGTTCAACCGATTTTGACTTCTATTACGTTGGCGGCATGACAAATGGCAGCTGCAGTAAACAGTTGGTATTGTAACCACTTTTTTGCCTTTAATACCATCCTTAAGCCTACGGAATAGAAGTTAAAATCGGTTGAACGGACTTTAAAAAAGGTTTGTTTAAATGTCTCATCTTATTGCAAATGGAGTATAGGTATTCATAAAAACTTACGATCGTGTTGGTGCTCTTTTGAGCATGTAATTAAGTACAAGTTTTTGAAGGTTCTGCTGCATTCTGTTGCCGCTGATGCTCGCCTGATTACGGATTCCGCTAGACCGATTTGTTGGGCATCATCGAATGTTGCCAGCTTCATCAGCGCCAGAAGACATAGCGTTAACTTCATGATTGACCTGAAGAAGAATTAACAAAAATATCTTTTGATACATTGTCTTTGGGCTCGAATTTTGTTGGGGTTTTCCATGGGAAATATTTACTTTATTAATTCTCTTAAAACTTAAGATCTTCTAATGATGACCGCCTTTTTGTAATCATATTAGTCTTCTAATGATGATCGCTTTTTTTAAGAAATCAAGTTAAAATTAATTTTTAGGGTTCCGTACCTCAAAAGGAAAAAACGGATTAAGTACTTCGTTGTCAAGTAAAGGAAAAAGTCCGAAAATCGTTAATTTGTAGTTTTAACATATTTCTTTTGCGGTTATAAACTAATTAGCAGTTGGAGAATTGACCGTGACGTATATCGATGTATGTGAGAGCATGATTTTAAATTCATAAATTCATTAAATTCATCCCAACTACGGAACCCTTCGTTATGCATAGTCCTCACTTGGCCTGATTTTTTAATTTCCGATTTTTTTTTAAAGTTGGTCGCAGTAATTAAGCTAGAGCACCCCGACCAAATGAGTTAGGTTAGGTTAAAACTGTGACCACCCATGCGCGAGCCGAGCGAGCATGGTGAGCGGTTCCGTTGTAGCGGCGAGCGCTACATTAAAGTTGGTCGCAGAAAAGACATTAATTTGATGATGTTATTTTTTTGGGGTCATCAACCGCCTGCCGGTAGTATAGTCACTTATAATTCCAGTTTAAAAATCAGTTTTTTTTTAGTGGACTTCGCAAACGTGATGGTGTCGATATATACCATTAAACTGAAGTAAAAAGTTTAAATATTTTTTTCAATATAAAGAATAAAGTGATTAACGAGAAAATTAATGTCATTGAAAAAAAAAGCGTGGGGTGCTTTGTACGACATTCTTACACTAACTCTGTAATTCGAAAGCACGCCACGCTTTTTTTTACAATGACATTAATGTTCTCGTAAATCACTTTATTCTTATACTGGCTTCTGCCCACGACTTCGTCCGCGTGTAATTACTCCCCCCCCCCCCTCGACCCACCCCGTCGCATCGTATCACATCGCCTGCCCGCGTTATAATTTGTTTGCGCTTAGCGTTCCTTCTGACTTTTTTTTCGTTTTGCGCGCCTCCAAAGTGCCCTAGCGTGATGTTAAATAGCCTATAGCCCTCCTCAAGAATTGGGCTATAAAATGGAGCGACTGCCTACCTGACCTCCACAACCCAGTAACTGGGTAATACGATAGTATAATACATTGTTTTCAATTGTAATAACCGTTTAGGCAGCGCATGCAAATAATTCTGTTTTAAGTGGACATTATTTATTACACATTTATTTTTTTTCTTTCCGACTTGCTAGACAAAAAATATGATAGCTCGGCTATTATGCATGATTTAATTATAATTTATAGCTTTTTTTATAGCACTCAGGAATAATGTAGCTCTTTCTACCAGTGAAAAAAATTTTTGAATTGAATCATTAGTTTCGGATCCCCTTTACCATAAATATAACCCTACATACAAACTTACATACCTACTTACAAATTTTACCTATTTATAATATTAGTACAGATTGATTTTTTTTTTTACTTTTTAGTTCAGTTTAATGGTATTAAAGCGTGTTTTTAGTTTTTAAACTATAATTTATTTATTTAAGTTGAGTTGCACGAAACCAACATTAATTTGTACAAAAATTCAAAACTTTATAATGAAAAACCACAAAGACTTGTTATGTTACCAGCACCCTAATTGCGTAACACATTATCAATCGGAATTGGTTTCATTTTGACAGTTCAACAACATTCATTGCGTTATTTACGTTGTCGAGCAGACAAATTTTTCCAACATATGAAGCAATAGATTAGCAATTTGTTTCAAAATGAAACCAACTCCGATTGATAATGTGTTACGCAATTAGGGTGCTGGTTGTCCGTACAAAAACATGTAAACCACGCGGCGCAACCGTGCCGCCCGCGACTCCAGCGTAGTGTTGCGCTCATTGATAATAACTTGGCAGTAGGTACCTAACCGTAAGGTGATTGTATTGTAATTAACTGGTGATAACATTTTCCATTACACTAGCGGCTTTGGACTGTCGTAATGGTCAAGTGTAGGTAGATATTATTATCTACTTGCTATGCAGCCATAAGTGTTATAAGGTGCAACAAATCGCATTGACTACAGATTGGTTGCACCTTATGCCAAACATTCAGAGTTCAAAGTTTTTCATATGATACCCCACATGCTCTAGTAGCCCCACTTCGAATTTTTAAGACCCCTTTTCAGTCCAAGTTGCAAAAATAATATATTTATTTCTTACTTGCAAAATAGTTGGGCAAACGTCATCTAAAACTGATCCAAATTACAAGTTGATAGCATTAGTAGTTCTTGAGATATCCAGCTGTGACAGACAGACTGAGACGAGACTGAGACGCACCTTAAGGGTTTCTTTTTACCATTTTGGTACGGAATCTTATAAAGTATTATATTGAGCCTCGTATTATACTACTATAATAATAATAACCCCACCGCCGTATCTCTACGTTGACGTCGTGGTGGGGCTTGCGCGCTCCGAACTCTGGGTCTGTGCCGATGGAGTTTACTTTGCCGAAACAGGTCTAGGGTGAGGAGCCAGACCAAGAGAGATACATGAACCCGCAGGGCAGCATGTGGCGAGCTGTTGGGCAGTAGCGACCCCACGGACCCTATTTCCAGGGAGAAGTCTTGTTCTTCACCTCTGGCTTGCCTTTATTGGCCGGCTGGAGTGAACACTGATGGGAACAGAGCTCCCACCTCATTCTTGCCTTTATTGGCCGGCTTGAGTGGAGATTCGCAAGAGCAAACGTGCTCGGAGGAAGGAAGTATTCCAGTAAGTGCTTGTAGGGATCTTGACCATCTTCCGGGCTCTGGGATTGTTCTGAGAGCCGTGGAATACCGCTCCACTCCTCAAGCACCTCAGGACATGTTGCCCCTTGTCGCTACGTCACTATGTGCTAGCGACCGTTTCCGGGGGCCCATTATTGAGTGTGCAAGTCACCCCCTGCCAATTTATCTGTGTATATTATATAACATTGGTCAGGCAGGGGATATAGTTCTTCCATAGTTCAAGGTGCCCAATCCACTATAGCCACCCAAACCCATAGACCCAATGTGTTTTGTTTCCATGTTCTGCAATAGTCCTGCACCAACCGGGGGTTGTCCTTGGGTGCAATTGCATAGTGCATACAGGGATAATCATCGGCTGGTGCCTTCTTTTCACTTAAAATTGTTTAAGGGGCCTCTGCGAGTTGGCTTCGGCTCCTCGTACGCCTTCCAAAAGTCCGGGACCCCAGGGTCCCGAGATATGTCAAAGAAAAAATAATAATAATAATAATAAAAATATAACCAACAGATCTATACAAATATTTAGGATACAAACAACTTAAGGGACTCGACCACACAGCAATTAAACAGACACTAAATACAGAATATCGAAGGAGAATTAACGCAGTTTGCAAAACACAACTATCAGGAAAGCATCTTATTAAAGCCTTGAATACTTTTGCCATACCAATATTGACATATTCATTTGGAGTAATAAAGTGGTCAAAGACTGACATCGAACAGTTAGAGAGGACCACGCGCACAACACTCTCAAAACACAACAACCTGCACCCTAAATCTGCGATCGAGCGACTCACAATCAAAAGACAGAATGGAGGGAGAGGCCTAATCGACATCCATCACCTTTGGCAGAAACAAATTACTAGGCTAAAAACATTCTTCTATTCTAAATCTCGCACTAGTGACATACACAAAGCTATTTCTCAAAATGATTTTAACTACACCCCACTTAACTTAAATGAACAAAATACACAAGACACAAATAACACTGACCCACAGAACCAAAAAATTGAAAACTGGAAGAAGAAAGTCCTTCACGGTAGACACCCCCATGATTTAGAACAAACTCATATTAACATAGTGGCATCTAATAAGTGGCTTAAAATAGGAAACCTGTTTCCTGAAACAGAAGGCTTCATCATAGCTATACAAGATCAAATCATCAACACCAAAAACTACAGGAAATTTATCATTAAAGACCCTACCACAACAAACGATAAATGCCGCAGATGCCACATTCAATCAGAAACCATACAACACATAACTGGAGCATGTACAACACTCACACAGACAGACTACACTCACAGACACAACCAGGTTGCAAACATTAATCATCAAAAACTAGCACTCAAACACAGTCTCGTACAAAACTCTAATACCCCTTACTACAAGTACACACCACAAACTATCCTAGAAAATGATACACACAAAATGTACTACGATCGCGCCATACTTACAGATAAGACTATCCACTATAATAGACCAGACATAACCCTACAGGATAAAATAAGAAAAATCACTTACCTTATAGACATTGCAGTTCCTAATACCCATAACCTACAAAAAACCATATCTGAAAAAATAAGTAAATATGCTGAACTTAAAGAAGAAGTCACAAGAATCTGGAGACAAGAAAAAGTTTACGTTATCCCGATAGTTCTCTCCACGACAGGCGTCATCCCCAACCATCTTCTCCGTAGCCTGAAATTAATAGATTTAGAAGAATCCGTTTATATCAACCTTCAGAAAGCAGCCATCTTCAACACCTGTAGAATAGTTAGGAAATTCATGCAGTTAGAGGAAGAAAACACACCCTCATCTTAAATACACACCACACGCTGCATTTACTTGGCTTTGGCCCGTAAATGTAGCTAAAACCAGCCTACGAGCTGAGAAAAAGAACACACTCGAAAATAAAAATATTTATTTCATGAAATCAAGAACACATTGCACTGTATACATTGTAGATTATAAATTTTACAATTGTCACACTATTAGCACAATAATATAGTCTCTATCCCTTAAACTAGGTCTAGCCTGTATCTTAAGAGATAGGGTTCAGCCATATGGGTACAGTAAGTAATTGACATTCAATAATAAGTTAGACAGTGTAGATGTTACTTAATCAATAGTAAATTCTATGAAATAAGTGTAGGTAGATTTTATTAGTGTGTTGTGTATGTGAGTGAGAGTTCGTGTGCGTGCGTATTGGCATGAGTGTGTGTGCATGTGTGTGTCTGTGCATGCATTTGTGTGTATATGTGTGTAGATAATGCGATTGTAATTTTAGGAGATGAATGCTAGAAGATTCTCCGTTGTGATGTAGTCCTGTTGAAGTAGCCATTGAGTAATTTTGTGTTTTAGTGTGTGCCTGTTTAAATCAAGTATGTTTAGTATTTTGTGTAGTTTCTTATATATGTAAGTACCAATGACGTAATATTGGTGTTGGGCAAATGTAGTTTTATGCGTTACACCTGATGGAACATTTGTGCGTTTCTTTGGGTTGGCTCTGGGCATGGTTCTATGAGTTCTGAGGACAGAGTACAAGATAAACAGCTGCCTCACTGTTAATACATTACATTCCTCATATAGTTGTTTGGTTGGGTACAAGTACGGTTTCTTAGACATAACTTTAAGTACGGCTCTTTGCGCTCGCTCTGCCCTCAGGAAATTTGTTTTTATGGCTCCACCCCATGCAGTAATGCAATATCCGATAACCGACTAACACAGTGCAAAGTAAACCATTTTCTAAGCAGCTGTTGCAGCCCGAGTGAACCCTAATAAGTCGTTATAAATGCTTATATGGACGCTATGGGCCTTATGTGAACATTTATAATGCAGTTCTGTGCTACTTGCGCATAATGCTGACGCTTGAACCGGTAGTATTATATATAGTTTTATGATGGTATTTTCCGACGGGTTGGTGGTTGGTGTACAGTACGCCGCCCCAAATTCGCCAGTCCCATTTAATAGAAGATAATCGAGATGAGCCGATAGCCATCAACCGGGCACGAAGACTTAGAGCTGGAACTGAGCTGAGAAGTCCTGCTGGAAGTCCGTAAGTGTAGAGTAGTTTAATTGCTAAATAATGTTCTGTTTCCGGAACATTTTCTATAGGATGCCGCCGACGGCGCTAAATAACCCCGTAAACAATAGAGCAATACTTGTATAACTTCGAAGATAAACTTCATAAACCCATCACTTATAACTCTTTATAAGTGATGGGTTTATGAGTAAAGGACTGTATTAAAAACATAATTAAATCACGTCTGTACCTACACCCCGAGGGGGTAGGCAAAGCTATTTGCCAGTTTTAAGCCCAACTCCCATACTCCCAGACCCTCGCAACTTTTGCCAATTAATGAGGCAGAGGTTTAAGTCCAGAATTCAGGCCGCTACTGCTACTACAACTTTGCCCGTGGCGGGGAATAAACCCACAACCACGCTCAGCAGTCATGCACACTTGGGCTCACTAGACTACCGCTCGTATCGGATTGCCGTCTCATCGGACTATGACAGTGAGGTAAGAAAGAGTGCACTTGTAATGCGCACACACTTGTGCACTATAATATCTCGCGCATACTTGGCTTATCTTTGTTGAAATTGGGCGCCGAGACAGAAATTCTGTCGGGAGGATATGTACACTTAGGTACCTCCATCTATTTGTCAATCAAAAAATTCTTACCATAAAATCCATGACAACGCAAGCAATGCGTACACATCCTACAGTTATTGTTTAGAATCCTACAGAATTGCTGTTTAGAAAACAGAGTTGTTTCTTAAGCTAGCGTGATGGAACATCATTTTGTATTCGACTTTCTAATAATGAACACCTACGTGCCGGTCAGGAAGATCATCAAAATAGTGGCCTCGCAACGGAATCCCAGTAAGTACGTAGGTACAGTCCGAAAGACCTAAGCTGAGCTTTGACGTCAGTGCGACGCCTCCTTTGCTTGGTTTACAACCGGTTTATACTGCTTTTTGGCAATAGGCCTGAGGCGCGGTGCGTCCCTCGCGCGACGCAACTCCGCATCTTTGGTGATCACTCACACAAAGGCAAAGCTTAGCTTAGGCCTCGCGGACTGTACCAATTAATTTTTGATACTAGAATTTGCACGCATCAAAAGGAAACTGCTTGATTTAACATGCGACCTTTATGGGAATTGACCGAGCGAGCGATGCGTCTCTGATTCATGTCCTCCATATACAGGTATACAGGTCGTATTTTACTTCAGCCGATCTGGGTGAAACTTGCTATACAGGTTTTACGACTTTGTAGATTTTTTTGCCGTCGGGGATTTTTCACCACTTCCTCCAAAAAGGGCTACAGGGGATCCGATTAGGATGGTTCTTTTTTATTTGAAAGGTACTTAGTACTTTAAGTTGGTCTCATAAAAATTTGGTGAAGATCTGATGAAAAAAACATGGTAAAAATCCCGTTTTAAATAACTTTAGTGGTATATTATTTTATTTTATTTTATTTTATTTGGGAAAACAAACAATCGTACATTGTATATTATATCTAGATACACAGTATGCAATAAATAAATGTACAATCCACTACGTAAACGTACGACGTACGTAACGTACGTACGTACGTATGTAATATTAACTGTTGCAAAAAAATTTGTGCTCGCGAGGTATACTGTTCGCAGAACTACTAGTCTGTATCCCAAATACCCAAACGCCATGGTTAGGTCCCACCTACGGCCAAGGAAAATATTTTTTAAGCAAATTGACCTCTTACGTCAATTTGTCATGTAATAGCCATTTCACACACCTGTCAGGCTGTCATAGAATGACAGTGTTGTCGTTTGAATATATCAACAATGAAGTTGGTGGTGGTGATGTTTGGTGCTTAAGAATTAATTTCCCTGACTTTACCTAGTTGGGAGCGAGCCCATTGTCATCAACCGGCATGAATCCAGACTCCGGGCTTCTCCTGACACAGTCCTGACGAGAAAACCCAATAGCAGTTGCATGATCACGTTAACACGAAATACTGAGCCTTGCATGTTAGGGGTGCTACACACTTGTTCGGCTCGGCATGATTCAGCACAGCTGGGCGGCAAAATCGAATTGTGTACATCATTAATATTATAATATACAGTTTATATGTTCGTAAAAAGCTGCTCGGGTTAGCAGGAATTGTGCCGAGCTGATCCGAAAAATATTCCCCGAGGGTAGATGCTGAACGGAGTTTGGCGATCGACACAAGGTGTATGAAAGCCGAATATGTTAAGGAATTGCTTCGGGTCGGCTATGTTTTTCAACAAATACTGCCGTGTAAAATGTGTCAAACCGAACATAATATGTGTGTGCAACCCCTATGAATTCATATGATCCATCCCTTCCTTTTTCTTTTGTTTCTATGTTGATGTCCTAGAACACGAGCGTCGATCTTCGCTTCAAGAATGCTCGTACTCGGCTGCAGGGTCCAGGAGGCGCTGCCGGTGGAACCCCTGGCTCATACTGTTCATTCTTTTGTCAGTTTCCATCTACTTATACTCTCACCGAGCTTACTACTTGCCTGCCATGAATGGACAGGTTTTTATTAATGAAATGCATTACGACACACCACCTTATGAAAAACATGGTAAGTTGTTGTAATGTTTGTAATGTTTCTGTTAGTTTGGCGTGCGTTTGTCAGTGTTTCGTGAATATTATTTTTATTATGAATACGTATCTAGTTAGTACACACGACGAGAGGTCAAATTATACTAGTAATTTACCTACCTATAGCTAGAAGTGTCCGTCGTGCGAAGATACTTACTTATGATGAAGAGAAGGGGGAAGTCCTTTCTCTATGAGGAGAGGCGTGTGCGTAATATTGTCTCTTATGGCTTTATAACGGCCCCATTCAATCTGCCTACAGCCTTTTCCCAACTATGTTGGGGTCGGCTTCCAGTTTAATCGGATGCAGCTGAATACTAGTATATTATATGGAGCGACTACCTATCTGACCTCTACAACCCAGTTACTGGGTAATACCCTCCCCCCCCCTTGGTAAGACTGGTTGTCAGATTTTCGGGCGTCTGACGACCCGTAACGACTGTGAAATATCCACAAATCGCTGACTGAATACATTAGTGGCACAAGTCGAATTTGTGGCAATTTGAGTTAGTAATGAATTCTTGTTCTAAATTAGGTACTTTATTTTATGCATTAAAGACCCAACTCGTTAGTTCATAAACTACCCGGTTGGAGGCGTAAGTGTCATTAGTGAATAAACGATATCGTTGCGTCTCTTTCATGCAACACCGGCTCATCGTTAGTCGGCCGCATGTGCTCGCGGCTATCGCATGCTTAATGTTGTGCAATAGTGACACTTCGGAGTTGTGCCAGTTTTGCACAAACATCGTGAAGTTTTTTTAGTTGTGCCGGTGTAATTTTGATAACCATGATGCCAAACAAAAATATGTGTGCTGATGCTGCACCACGGTAAGTAGTAATTTATTTTGTTTTAAATAAAAATAATCACCGTTACTAACATAATGTAATGTGAAAATCACATATTCGCGTAAAACAAAATTTTAATTACGTAGGTACAGGTCGAGAACAATCCAGCTAGAATCGAGTATGAATTAATGTACAATAACTGTTTTTTTTTCCAGATCTAAAGGATCCCCTTGTGAACACGATACGACAGCTTCATCAGTAAGTGACCCTGGTGTAAAAAAATTGAGTGATGCTAGAAACACAATTGAAAACAAATGTTTCTCTGGACTTGATTATGATGTAATGAAGGATCTCTTTGGCAGAAATTGTGTCTCGAATGTAGCTCAGATTTTATGTGACTCTCCATTGACTGCATCAGATTTCGAGTTTTCGCAAAGTCAACCTGAAAGCTTGGACAAACAATCAAAAACTGTAATTTCTTTGGAAAACGATAGACCAACATTCTCAAACGTGCCAGAGGGAGAAATATTGTGCGAAGATTCGGCATCTTTAGATACAGATAAAATTGTAAATTACCGTACAATGGATGAAGAAGACACGCCAAACGATCCGAGTAACATTTTCTGTAGTCCGGGTAGTCCTTCGATGTTGCCACCAACGTCTGAATTTAGAACGAAATCAATAGAAGACGATTTGACTGATTGTGAAAGTCCTAATAAACAGCAAATGCCCCTGAATCTATCTCCATTAAATGGCCCTTCGCGATATGATATTCTGCTTGATTTACCGACCAATGTGTCTTCAGAGCACCATAACACCGATGCCAATATAATACCAACTTCTGCGATTCTAACAGATGTGTCTTTAAGTTCGGAGTCAGAGATTGACGACTCTGATGCCGACCCTGATTATGGAAATCTTGATAGGATCGAATCCAGAATCTCTGAGTCTGATGAAAGTTTATCAAGTCTATCTGAAAGTGTGCAGGAAGAAAACATTAAGCCTAAAACTCGCAAAAGAAAAGCAAATCCTGCACTGTGGAAAAGAAATAGAGCAAAAGAATTACGTAATTCTGGACAAGAGTACAAAGCTTTAAAAAAAGGTAATCTGGTGCCTTCAAGGACAATAGGGCTTCCCTGCACTGACTCTTGCAGACGTAAATGCACACTAAAAATAAGCGAAGATGAACGGAAGGAATATTTCCAATCGTTTTGGTCTTTGAAAGACCTTAACAGACAAAGACAATTCATTGCAAATTCTATGGAACTGATTCAACCTAAATACAGATATCCTGTTCTACGTGAAAATCGGACAGCTCGCTAATTAAACCATACTTTTTTTATGTACAAGGCTCAAGAGAAAGTAAGTGTCTGCAAAACGTTTTTTACTTCTACTCTAGGTATAACAAACCGATGCATAAGAACTGTACTTGAAAAGACAGAGAAAGGCTTCACTACAGAAGATCGAAGAGGCAAACATGAAAAACACGCTACGATACCTGAAGAAGTAAAAGACGGTGCTCGAAAGCATATTTCTAGTATTCCGACAGTTGAAAGTCACTACACGCGTGCAGACAGTTCTAAAAATTACATAGAAGGAGGACGAACACTGATGGACCTATACAGAGATTACAAGCAAGATTGTCAAAAAGAAAATCGTGATTTCGTTACTTTCTCAATCTATAGACAAATATTTAATTATGAATTTAATATGGAATTTTTTAAGCCAAAAAAAGATTTATGCCAATTTTGTGAATCATACAAAAATAAAGATTATGGTGAAAGATTAGACATAGAAATCGAATATATGAGACACCACGAAGAGAAAAATATAGCTAGAACTGAGAAAGAAGAAGATAAAACAAAAATTTCTAAGAATTATAGAGTTGCATGCTTCGATCTTCAGGCCGCTTTACCAACCCCGAAAGGTGAGGTTTCGACTTTTTATTATAAAAGCAAATTGTCCACATACAATTTTACCATTTGTGACTTGAATAAGAAAGGATTGGGCACAGTTAATTGCTACGTTTGGCATGAAGGTGAAGGGCACAAAGGATCTAATGAGATTGGGTCTTGTTTACTGCAGTACTTAGAAATGTGTGCTTCAAGACAGGATATTGCTGGTTGCTCTAATGATGTCGACGAAGTAGAAGTGGTGCTGTATTCCGATAATTGTGGTGGTCAAGGAAAGAACAAATTCATAATTGCTGCTTATCTTTATGCTGTGTCAAATTTTAACATAAAACGAATTACACATAAATTTTTGGTTGTTGGCCATACACAAAACGAAGGCGATGTGAGCCATTCATTAATCGAAAAAAATATCAAGAAAGCGTTGAAATCTAACCCAATTTATCTACCATCGCAATATACTACTTTAATTTCAACAGCACGGAAATCTGGAGAATCGTTTAAGGTGCATGAATTAGATCATAGCTTCTTTTTTGACCTGAAAGATCTCATAGATACCACTGCAACCAATTTTAATGTTAATACATGTGGGGAGAAGTTTAATTTTAACGATATTTGTGTCTTACGAGTGGAGAAAGAGAATCCTGGTGTCTTCTCTTATAAGACTTCATACAAAGATGACAACTACAAAACGGTCAACATCAGATCCAGCAGAACTAGAAAACAACTAAGACTTATACAAGATGCGCAACTGAAGAAAGCATATCCTGATAAGATACCCATTTCCCAAAGAAAATTTCAAGATTTAATGTCATTAGTTAATTCTAATACTATTCCACGATGTTATGCAGATTTTTTTCAGAACTTGAAACATGATTGAATTGGTTAAACATTTTAAAACAGGTAGAATTTTTGTGGAAGTTTGATTTTACAAATCAAACTTCCACAAATTACCTACCTGTTTCTCTTTTAAAGAACTTTTCTGTTCTTGTCTGCTCTTTGATTAGGTACCTACTTACCTATTTTTTAAGATTGTTAATTAATATGTGATAACTGACCTCTAATTTCCTACTGGAACCATAAGGCTGATTTTTTGTGATTTGAGAGTTTATTGAACTGAAACCTAAGAAGTTATTGATCAGTTAATGTTGGTTAATTGTTGTTAGTATAGCTAAAGCGGATTTTATGTTTTGTTTTGTAAGTGTGGTACTTTTTATGATGGGTAAAAAAAGAGTACAATAACTAAATTTGGTTTGTTGATTTGTTTAAAACTGATTCTCAACACGTCAGACTAAAAATTATGATCATAAATAAAGTTACTAAACATTTATGGTACTTTTATTTAAGATTTAACAATTCCATTGATGAGCACTTCTAGTTTTATATTCTACATAGCTAGTTTTTCGTGAAAATGCATCATTATTTTCTTTACTTTTATAACATAATTTATGGCATTAATCAAAATAGTGAAAACAAAACAATGCAATACTAGCACAACTCGGAGTCGCCATCTTCTGAGGCTCATATTAATCAAAATAACAAAAAATATTTCAAAATTATTACTGCCGGCAACGGAAGATAGAACGTAGATGTTTATGAACCAAACATGAAGATTCCATAAAGTACAGTCAGTAAGAGCTAATTTGTGCGCGCGCACTAATCTTTGAATATTAAAATGTGCGTTTTCTCAAATTGTTGAATTTTGTCTTATGCCACTATCGAATTCAGTCAGCGAAATGACAGCTGGGACCTTCTCTCTTATATCTATGGTTGGGACCAACGGCTTAACGTGCTTACCGAGGCACGGAGGAGTCTCGGTATGTAAAGATGGTCACCCATCCACGGACCAACCTCGGCAAGCGTAGCTTAACCTGATGGATCGACCCGTACGGCTGTTATTACTTAGCCATGAGCTCCTCCGACGACGACGACGACGACCCCATTAAAACGACCCCATTGTCATTACAGAATCTACGCATCATGTAGCTCACAAGGAGAAATTATTACCTTCTCCTTTGGCCAAGCCTAACACGACTAACAACACAGATATGAAGGGTGGCATCAAAACTAACAAAACCGTGGATTTCTACAAACTTGGCTATAACGTAATAAGTAAGTAAATTATTTATCCACTAGCAGCGCTCCGCGGCTTCACCCGCGTAAGTCTCGAGCCCGCAGGGATATCGGGATGAAAACTATTCTATGTGTTAATCCAGGTTATTAAATATCTCTGTGCCAAATTTCATCAAAATCCGTTGAGTACTTAGTTTTTGCGTGAAAGAGTAAGAAACATCCATCAATCCTCACTAACTTTCGCATTTATAATATTAAATTAATAGGATTTCAGTCTAAATTGCAGGCTTATTTTTAAGTCTAAGAAACATTGCCATTCAACATGGCAATGCTGTCAGCCTATTTGGCACTTTCCTGTTGACAGTATAATGTGGAAGATTTTTTTTGATGCCCTATTATTTTCCCCCTCCCCCACTTTTTTTTAAACATGTAGGTACATATTATTATATTTCGCTGTAAATACAATAAAATCTTAATTTAAAAAAGAAAAGTCCTGACTGACTCATCAACGCCCAGCCCAAACCATTGGACGTAGAAAGCTGAAATTTCGCATAGATGTTCCTTTTATAACGTAGACAAGAAATAAGGAAGGATTTTTGTACACCTGGGATATTTTCCGAGATCCACGCGGGCGAAGCCGCGCGGGAAGTGCTAGGTAATAAATATTTCAGTACAATTCACGTTATTTCAAGACGCGTTGGCGGATTTGCGATGAGTGCTAAATCGTATTTTTGTAATCTTTGAACTGCAAGTAGCAGTAGAATGCGCTCTTATTGCGCTCCGTGTACAGACTGACGACTTTAGAGCATAAGAAGCATTGTTCAGATCTCTTTGATCAAAACTTAACTGCAATACTGCACAGCAACGGAACTTCTTCAGTTATGTTAATTAGCGTTAGTTGCGTTATTACTGATAGACTTGTGAGGCGGTTTTTGTGGCATTTTAAACGGATCAGTTATTCATTCAATAGTAATATTGGTAATTTCAATAGGAATTTTGATAAAATTGATTTATGCGGGGACTTCAGGAACCCGTTCTTTGACTAAAGTTTCGTCTTGTTTCCTTCAATGGCAAGACTATCTAGTAGATAGGGGCATTGTCGATAGCAGTATGCTGGGTATATTATGAGCATTATTAACATCTATTTGTAGAATCAGAACCAGAGCTACGACCAATCAAGCACCCCGGACTCGATTTGCCACTTTGTTTCCGGAAGAAACCTTACCGTGAGTTGACAATTGTTGATATTATCCATATTAGAGTGACGATATACTGATTAGGGTACTGTGCACCCTGGGCAGTCAGCCTCGCTTACAACCTCGTGAAAATGTTCATCACGAAACCATCATCATTCTCTTGGCCTTCTCCAATTTTTTGGGGTCGGTGCAACGCGTCTTCTTCTTCCATACTTCTCTATTAGTCATCATCTCGTAGTCGCCCCCTTTCTAGCCATATAATCTTTCACACAGTCCATCCATCGTTCTTTGGTCTTCCCCTATTCTTATAGCCATCTACATATACTTAAAACTTCCCTCACGACGTTTTCCTTAGTTCTCCGCATCGCTAGTACTATGACAACCAATTGGCTAAATTAGTCTAGGTATTTAAACAGATAAAAATCCATTTATAATGTAGTTACAGATGCCAGCACATCAAGCTACTTCAATCTGTCAAATTTCTTTAATAGATTTTCATCTTTATCACTAAAGAATTAGGTTCAAGGTTGATTGGGAAAATTTAACAGTTTCGGGTGGCTTGACCTGCTAGCGTCTGTACGCATGTTTCCTCCCAGAGTTTAGACAAAAATGTACAGCACATGCCGCTAATATTTTTTCCAAGGGGTGAGTCTATTGCCACACTGAGCAATAATTACTGATTTATACATGTTTTAGCAAAATTTGAACTAAAGATGAAGAGCGTGAACATATCCCAGGTGAATGTTTATCCTCTGGTCATAAAAGGGGGATCGTATCATCCTCCGGATTGTAAAGCACGGTTCAAAGTGGGCATCATTGTTCCATACAGGTATTATTTTAAACCATTTTGTAACGCCTTACCTACTAAGTAATAATATTTGGAGCAGATTCTGAGCTGGCGCTGATCTGATATCAGAATGCACCATGTATCCGATTTCGGTACATGATTTTATAGGAATGTCGTTTGGCTATATTTGTAATTCAAACTCAAACTCAAAGCATTTATTTCAAATCAACCAATTACAGGCACTTTTAAATAGTCAATGGGTCGGTCAGTCAGAAAGGTGAAGCTAGTTGCCCATTCCAAAGCGTAGTAGATCCCTGTGGAGAAGAACGGGCAAGAAACTCCACGGACGCTCTTTTCAATCAAAATATTTTTACAAAATCAAAATATTGGTTACATCGTTCATGTTGAAAATATACATGTGAGAACAATGTAGAAAGACGTGCACGTTAAAAAGCGTAATAAAAAGATAAAAACTAAAACAACTAAATAAAAAATAAGCCATGGCAGCTAAGAGACGACCAGTCCCAACTGACGGCGCCCGTTCACGAACATGACGCATGGATCAGCACCAATTAGCTCAACCATTTTGAAGGGAACTTAATGATCCAACACACACGCACGCCACCACCAGCGATGACATACTCTCAACCGCCAGGGCACATTCAAGTCAGTGAAAGACGTACCCAGTAAAAGGTAGCTTAATAGTAGCTACATAGCATACAAATTATAAATATCATCACTTCCCAGCCTTCATCCCAATTTATTTGGGGTCAGCTTCTTCGATACGTCGTATCTCTATAAGTCGTCATCTCAATATTCAAACCCATCATATGTCACACAAGCCATCAATCGTTTCCTAGCCTAAAAGCATAAAATGTAAGTTTTAAAATTACTGTATTTTCAGGAACCGTGAACGCAATCTCGGTATATTCTTGTACAACATACATCCGTTTTTAATGAGACAGAAACTGGATTATCAAATATTTGTTATCGAACAGGAAGGTAAGTCCAGACAGAAACTGGTTTATCAAATATTTGTTATCGAACAGGAAGGTAAGCCTACTCAGTTATAGTTATATACATAAACGTACGCCTTCTTCCCATAGAGGTAGGCAGAAACCACAGAACGCCACCTGCTACGATCCTTAGGTACAGACGCCAGCAGCCGGCATATCAAGCTACTACAATCTGTCAAATTTCTTTAATAGATTTTCATCTTTATCGCTAAAGCATTAGATTCAAGGTTGATTGGGAAAATTTTACAGTTTCGGGTGGCTTGACCTGTTGGCGTCTGTACATAGGTACTCCGTTTGCTTCGTTTACGTTCATACATCCATCTGGTAATACACGCACACCGGTTGCGAGTACTGTACCTGACCTTTCTGAAGAACATAAAATCAATCAAAGTTCTTTCTTAATATTTCTAATAGTTTATCTTTATTCTTTATAAAAGTAATATAAATGATATTCTATAGTTGGCTATGGGTATAGTTCGACTATGGGTCGACTGATCAAGATGGCAATCCAAGATGAAGATGGTGGGACGAGCTTAACTCCTTCCAAAAAGACCGGGCCTGCAAAACAGACTGTCAAGAAGATTGAGGGTGGCCTTTGTCCTGCAGTGGGTTTCATTGCCTAGAAATTGATTTGGAATTTTATCTATAGAGGGACTATCACTGGTATACGTACCAACCTGCATACTGGAACTTTTTTTTTTTATCGTGGAGATGCTCATGCATACTGCACTACCACGGGCAGATGATGCAGTTATGTGGGACTCTAACCCACTAAAACTACACGGTATCCTCCTCTGCCGCTTACGGCGGGAACACGGGCACGCGTTAGCACTCATCCGTGAACCCGTCGCGGCTGTCCGTCACCGGACCCTCCTCTAGGGAGTACTCTCCATCACCGGCGCACCAAAACACATCACGCTGTGACCATCCCAGGGACCGAACCAGCACATGGGCGCCAGACGACCCCGTGTATGGGTACCCTTAATCCCCCTGCGACGGGTCAGGTCATTGGCCCCGCCGCCCGCCAATCTTCGGCCGCAGAGGATAGGGAGGGCGGCCAACGTCATGCCGACACTCCTCCTTCTCTGCGGCCCCACCGCGTCCGCCATCAGACGGTGGCGACCCCGTCAAGGCCACGGAAGATAGGGAGAGCGGCGCATCGCAATACCGGCACTCCTCTCCCGCCACGGCCTCCAAAACCCTCAGCCGCGATGTCGTATGGAAGGCATCCATACGACCGCGGCCCGCCTCAGTTGTGATGTCGCCCAATCGGCACCGCAACCTACTTATTGGCCGCTACGTCATCGGCTTATTGGCAAAAGCCCTGACGAGCGGCCCCTCCTCGGGTTCCTCTTCGCTTTACCGTGGGTGACCAAGCCACGGCTACTGCCCCCCCCGCCTCGACAATGCGGGGGGTGCATGCTGGGGATGCCCTGCTATCAGGACTAACAGGAACAGCAAATCCATGCTCTTTCGCTCACACTCAATATTTTACGGAGTTTGGTGGTACGAAGATTTTGCTTGAGCTCGGCTATTCCCACAATATAGTTCGCGCTGATACAAGATAAGAAGATCATAAAATCGGCATAATTATGACAAATTCTTATACTTCCAGGAACCGGACTGTTCAACAAAGGCCGAGTGTACAATGCTGGCTTTAAAGAAATGTTGAAGTTCAATTTTTTCGACTGCGTAGTGTTCCATGATGTGGACCTGTTGCCTCTGCATGAGAGCATCGTGTACAATTGCCCAACGTTGCCCAGGCACATGTGCGCCCGCGTGAACGATACGGAGATGAAGATGATTGAGTAAGTCTTTATGAACAGCTGTTGAATTACGTTAGTTACCCGGATATAAATCATCTTATCTTGTAATCGAAGTCATGGTCTATGTGTGGTGGTGTGTGTGTGTTTCATTCACATCCGACCAGCCGCTAAAGCGTGATTGAGTAACAAACATACAAACTCACAAACGTCCAAACTTTTGCCCTCTTTCTTCATAAACAGGGTTATTGGAAAGCCGCCGGGGTCGCGGGTTGTTCGAAAGAGATACCTTGGCCCTGGCATGGGCAAATTAAGGAACACGGGCGGGTTTTAGTTAGTAAAAGTCTGACACGCCCTCCCGCTCCGCCCAGAGCCGGAGAAGTCATTTGGTGATTTCCCATCCACAAAAGAAAGGGTTATTGGAAACATGTGACGATCCCTTTAACTTTAAGGGGTGATAGTAGAGGTAATTAGATATCAAATCACTCATGGGTAAACGGGTCAAAAATGAACCGCCTTCAACATATTTTATTTTTTCGAAAAACGGTGGACATGTTTGATTAATTTTTAGTTCCTAATCTAGTTTATTCAGTCATTTTTCAACGTATCGAAAATGTTTTATCCTCGTTGGATAGCTAGTAAAGTGTAGATGTTTATAAAATAGTAAGTACGCCGATAAAGTTCCTGTGTTACGAAAGACAAAAAATACGAAAATTGATACGATTTTCGGGTCATTATTTAAGGTACTTTTATTTTATTAATTACTGATATTGACATAAACAAGTACTGATTAGAAAAGCTAAAGAAAACCACTATCACTACACACTAGTTTTTTTTTAAATCAGACTGTTTAAAAAAAAAAAATATCCCGAAAGCTAGTTTTGACCGTGTACTCATGAGTGATTTGATATAATGACCTCTACTATCACCCCTTAAAGGGATCGTGACATGTTTATGAAGAAAGAGGGCAAAAGTCTGTATTACACCACTTTGGCATTCTTTTATATATTCCTTTTTCAGGCCGTCGTACAAGTTTCAAAGCCTGTTTGGTGGTGTGGTGTCGATGACCAGAGATCAGTTCGAGAGAGCCAACGGATTCTCCAACGTTTACTTCGGATGGGGGGGTGAAGACAACGACTTGTTTTGGAGGTAAGGATTGAGGACGTAAAGTACATACGGTCAACCGCACGACAATGATGATATCGTATAATTAAGAAAGCCTGCCAAATAGATTGATGAAATTTCTCCTCAAGCGAATATCAATGTTACTCGTACATTAGTGTTAGTTAGGTTGATTACAGAATGACGAGGCATCAACTGCCTAGCTTTTTCCCAACGATGTAGGGGTTGGCTTCCCGTCTAACTGGATGCAGCTGAATACCAGTATTTTACTTGAAGCGACTGCCTATCTGACCTCCACAACCCATTTACTGGTTAATAAGAAACCCCTTGGTAAGACTGGTTGTCAGATTTTCGGGCTTCTGACGACCCGTAACGACTGTCAAAGATCCAAGAATGACAGCCGGGACCAACGGCTTAACGTGCTGTCCGAGGCACGGAGGAGTCATTAAGTACCTTGTGGCGTTGTAAAAAGGTATCCTTTTTGTTTAAGGCTGCGTGCTGTCGGGTACCCAATTGTGCGGTACAATAGCTCTGTTGGCGTGTACTTAGTGTTGCCACACATTCGTGACAAAGCCAATCCTTTCAGGTAATATTTCTTTATTCTTAACACTTTACCAATCTTTCAGTAAGTAAGTCTTAAGTAGTTTCTTTATTCTTAACACTTTACCAATCTTTAAGTAAGTTGTAGTAAGTTATTAATATATGCATTAGTAATGGTAATCGACACACTTTCATTCACTCTTGTAAGTTTTTAGTTTTTATTCAATTTAAATTTTGGCCGATCACTGTCTCTTAAGATACAGGTTTCTTCCTAGTTTAAGAGACAGGGTTCAGTTTTTTTTGTATGCATAGACCTTTTTTGCAAACCTGCTTATTCTATTGTATTGATTTGTTTTTGAACTGTGTCTGTGTGTATTTTATTTTGGATAAATAAACAATTTTATTATTATTATTATTATTTATTATTAAGTGGGATAGGAAGAGAGGTAGGAAGAAGAGACACTGACTTTTAAAGGTGCGTACCTATAAAGACAGAAAAAAGTCTCACTCGCGCACCCTTGCATGCCCCCTATTTCTGAGATAAAAATGTGCTTATAGTTCCCGCAACGTGCGACATTTGCCCCGGAATAAGAACGTAGTAATTGCTGAAAGCGTAAAAATAAAAGGAATTCCAATTATATTCTATTAATTTATTATTAAATGAGGAATTTCATAAAAAACCTGCACAAATATGTTCGTCTTGATTTAATACTAATTATCAAATGTGCACCTGTTGAAAGGCCTTGAATTAGGCAATTTGGTAATCCAGTCAAGCCAATCAGTAATCCAGTCCGGGAAATTAATACGTCAATTATTTATGATATATAATATATAGCGGTTTCATACAACTACCCATAGGACAATCTAGAATATGTTTTTTTTTCAAACTTTTTGCAGCTAAAGAATTCTCTACATAACAAAAATAACAAAAAAAACAGTACCTACGTCACGGTCAATTGACCCATTATTGGTACGACACGCACTTGGCCCGTTTTTTAATTCTTTTTACTTATTGTGGTATAGTAATTTTAATCTAGGTGCATCATCTTTAATGTATACAAAATATTGGAAAACATTTTAAAAGAGTAACTATGGAGTTTCTTGCCCATTCTTCTCCACACGAAACTACCTCGTGGAAGGGGCGACTAGAATCAATTCTATTTTTTTTTTTTTTTTGTAAATTTTGACATTCAAAAATGCATTTTTGAAATAAATTATTTGACTTTGATTTTGCCAAAGAATGACAGTCTGTTGTGGTTTATTGACCGAGCGAGCGAATCGTCTCTGGTTCAAGTCTGGCAAAATTTGCTTTCGTCTGTCAGTTTGTTGGTACTCTACTTACTCCTCTACAGGTCGTATTTTACAAATGATCTGGACTAAACTTGGTATGCAGGTTTTATGACTTTATAGATTTTTTTTTGTCGTCGGGGATTCTTGATTAAATAGGTACCTAGTTCCTCCAAAAAGGGACAAAAAGGGGGCTACTTGATATCTCCGCCTTATGAGTTCCGATTTCGATGGTTCTTTTTTTATTTGAAAAGTAGTACTTAACTTTAAATTAGTCTCAAAAAATTTGGTGAAGATCTGATGAGGACCTTATTTAGCGTGATGAGCAGAATAACTCCTCGAAATGCAGTAAATTGCTCACTTTTAGATTTCTGTCAGTGGAATCGGCCCTTTAACTACTACATAGGGATTAATGAATCACCTGGAACCACCTTCTCATCACAAAACTAGAGAATTCTGAAAATAATTATCAGGATTCTCTCCAATACTAATGTTAGTTTTATAATAAGGTCACTAGATGGCGCTACTGTACACCGCTAAAAAACAAAAAAAATGGTAAATATCCCGTATTAAATAACATTAGTAGTAGGTATATTAATCAAAAAATGTTGTGCTCACGAGGTCTAGTGCTCGCAGAACTACTAGTTTTAAGTACAATTTAAGTTGTTGTCGTATACCTCTTTGCTTAACAAATAATTTCTCTTCACCTATTTAATTTGGCAAAATATTTCACACTAGTTTTTGCCCGCGGCTTCGCCCGCGTGTTTATCGAGAAATATCCCACGGGAACGTACTACCGGGAATTCCTTCCTTGTTCCCCACCCCCTCTCCCTCCACCACCCCCTCTCCTTCCCCTCTCTCACTACACCCTCCTATCCCTCCCTCTCTCATCCTCCCTCCATCAACCTCCCCCTTCTCACCACCCCTCCCCTCCTGCACCCCCTCACCACCCCTCTCCTCCTTCACCCCCTCACTCACCCTCTCAACACACCCTTCCTTTTCCCTTTCCCTCATCACCACCCCTTCTCCTTCCCTTCCCTCCGGGGTAGGTTTGAGAAACTATTGATGACAAACTTTATTACTTACTTAGGCAAGTATTTGTGCCAAGTTTCAAGTTAATTAACCAAATGAATAAGAATTTTCATATAAACTATATTCCCTGTTTTCACCCCCACAGGGGTGGAATATTGAAAAATCGCTGGGGATATTTCCGTAACTTGACTGAAAGATTATTTACACCAATTTTCGAGTTAATCAAGCCCCGCAGTAAAATCCTGCCCTGTAAAATTTACTACCCCTTAGAGGTAGATTTTCGAAAAACTGTGATTCACGTTATTCTTTATTTTTAGTTTCAAGTTTAAATGCAGAGTTTTGAGTTAATCGGACCGCGCGTTAAAATTCCTCCATACAAACTCTGAGACCCCCTATTCCTTCCTTAGGGGGTATATTAGGAAAAATAAACATGACAAACTTTATAATTTACTTAGATGAATATTCGTGCTAAGTTTCAAGTCTATTAACTCAAGGAATAAGATTTTACATACAAACTTTCATCCCCTATTTGAACCCCTTAGGGATGGAATTTCCAAAAATCCTTCCTTATTCCGCGTCTTCGTTATAAAGGGAACCTCTGTGCAAAATTTCAGCTTTCTAGGTCCAAGGATTTGGGCTGGGCGTTGATGAGTCAGTCAATCAGTCAGTCAATCAGTCAGTCAGTCAGTCAGGACTTCTCTTTTTATTTCTACAGATAAGCCTTTATTTATTTATTTACTAGATGTTCGTGCCCGGGTGAACCTTCCAACTTTTCCAATGGTTTTTCTAGAAAATTTCTTTCATACAAACGTTGTCCAGCCTATTACTAACACTACAAAATAAAACCGCCCAACTGCGTGTCGGACTTCGCACATTTAGGGTTCCGTACCAAATCTGGTTTATTAATATATTGGTATTTCTTAGTAAAGTATACGTAATAATAAAAATTATCACCAAATTTCAAATTCATAGGTCAATGGGAAGTTAAAAAATCCTTCGGAACAAAATTTTGTAAAAAAAAAGCTGACTTTGGTGGCTTCTCTATCATTCTTAAGTTTCCCAATATTTTTAAAACAAAAATACAGTATTCATCTACTTAACGAGTTCGAAACAGTGTTACCCCCCTCGATGGGGTAGGTCAAAATTATTTTTTTCGCGACCGCATTTACAGAGCGCTGTGAGTTTGTCACTAAACTTGTCAAAGTCTTCTTGAAGACAAAGCGACCAATCGGCGACAAGAAAAAACACTTGGCACCATCTCGAGCCAGTTTTCGGCAAGGAACTCCATTGGTAGCTGAATGAAAGTAACAAACACTTTGCGCCATGTCGCGGCAGTTTTCGTCGGAAAGGAACTCCATTGGTAGCTGAATGAAAGTAACAAACACTTTGCGCCATGTCGCGGCAGTTTTCGTCGGAAAGGAACTCCATTGGTATATGAATGAAAGTAACAAACACCAATACACCAATATGACAGCTTTTTTTCCTATTGAGTTTTATTTTTATTACAGACTGTACGGTCTCATCGCCGTACATTTTTCTGCTTACTCTGTAACCTACTTTAGGCCAACGATGCGCGTCATAATTTAGTATTATAAAATAACATGACTAACGAATTTAAATATAGTGAACTTATTATAACTGTTTAGCTATCAACAACTGAGAGAAATAATCGCCTACCACTCTAGTACTGTTACTCTTAACTTAAATAAACCTAACTAACTTAGTGCATCTTAGTGGAACGTGTTTCTCTATACAACTGAACTTACAAATCTTCACGACAAATCGGTGTACGGAGTTAACTACTACAACCCGTACACAGACCTCCTTTATTGTAACACCATGGGTCTTATTACAAAACGAGGTTTTTCTTCGTCATGGTTTAAACCATCGAGCCAGTTTTTGTAATATGAACCTAGCTTTGATAGAAATACAGTTCTTTATACAAAACTAAAAACTTAGTCCGGTACTAAGTTGTCAGTTTTGTAAAACTGACATCTTAACGTGTCAGAATAAAGCTCGAAATTCAAAAAAGGGTCCATGGTTTAAACCTGGGTTTGAAGATGAACCTTGTTTTGTAATAAGACGGTAAATGTATACATAACCAAAAATAAATCAAATACTACAAAATATACAAGGGCTCTTCTTCCATTGACAACATAGAGCAACACTGCCCCGGCGCGGTCCTCCGGGGGCCGTGTTGCTCTATGCAACAAACTGACAATATTCTTGTTTTTTTTGCAGGAACCATCTTCTCAGCAGGGCTGTGGAAAGATACAAGATTGACGGACTTTCTAATTCTGAATACTATGTCGTTTCTACGACGTTTCGACCTCTTTGTACGCACATTGTGGTCGACATCAATCCTCGAGGTGACAACATAACTGATCTTAATCAGAAATGGGATAAGAATGGATTTAAATTTTATTAAAGTACTAGCAGCGCCCCTCAGTTTCTCCGGCGTAAGTCTCGAACCCGTAGGAATATCGGGATGAAAAGTATCATACCCGTATGTGTTAATCCAGATTATAAACTATCTGTGCGCCAAATTTAATTAAAATCCGTTCAGTAGTTTTTGCGTGAAAGAGTAACCAACACCATCCATCCATCCTCACAAACATTCACGTTTTAAATATTAGTAGGATTGCCAGAGAATCGCGTTTTATGTTTGGCGTGACAATCATGGCGAAGGTTGCTGAAGTTTTAAGGAGAGGTGGGCCGAATACAGACTATGTTAATCTCTAGTAATACTGAAGTAGGTAATGTGAGGACCCGAGGCTCTGAAGCCTTCACAGGGGGTTTATAACTATTTAAATTAAAGAGGGTACCGGGAGGTGGGCCGTAGGCCACTATTTAATATACTCTGGCTCTAGTTTATTGTAATTCACACTGCCTAGCCAAACCCTAGCTATAATCTGACCAAATCTGACTGTCACCCTTGAAGAAAAATGAGCTTCACTTTTCTTCAAGAGTAATTCGATGTTTGAATGATAGAATGTCAGCCAGCATCATGTTATGGTTTGACTAAATCATGAAACCTCTACAGTACCTCGGTCTACCAAAATATTATTAGGCTTTCTTTTTTTTTTATTATTCAAAAACAGTTTACACACATTAGTTATACTTTAAACATACCACAAACCATCGCGGGTTTAACAGCGGTATCGCCAGACACGGCAACTCGGTGCCACTACATATTAATATTATTATTTAATTAATAATTACGTAGTTATGTATACCTACTTGGCGTCAGGTAAAAAGAAACGCTGGGCTTCTCTAGGGAAGGATCGTTCTCTCTCACAGGGAATGAATGCTGGTGGAATTACTTAGTGATCCAAGAGATATTTGAACACAGGTCTTAGTTTTGTCATCATCTTCCTGCTCTTGTCCCATGTAACTTGGGGTCGGCGCAACACGTCTTCTCTTTCCGTTCCCCCCTGAAAACCGTCACGCTATCATTCACTCTCTTCTCTCTCTTAGCATTCCTCACACAATCCATCCATCTTTTCTTTGGCCTTCCTCTCCATCCATCCTTCATCGATCCTCCATCTTCCTCTATCAACAATTATATTTATAGGTTTTATTTTTGTGCTGGTTTGTTTTTAGACCTATCTGGCCGACCTGTCAAAAACAGAACCGGCCAATTGCGGGTTGGATCACGCACAATTAATTGTTTCGTAGTTTTATTTATTTATTTCATTTGGGAAAACAAACAGTAGTATACTAATCATAAACAGTGTTGTCTAATTAGAACTTTACAAATATACTACCCACAACATTTTCCACAGATTACTACATTTTATAATAAAAACAAGCTATTAGCAAACGTGAACTGTAGCAGGGTTAACTTAATGAAAAAGAAGTTCTAAAAGATGTAACAAACAAATAAATTCATGCGTGATATACAATACAGGTCCCTAGCCTATTAATAATCATTGTGTGCCTATGGAGCCTACAGCCGATCCTTGAGAATCTTAACAATATCAGTTTTAAAATTATATCTGCTTAGGAATAATATGTCTATTGCACCAAAATGCGTATTGTATGTGTCGACTAAGCGGTACAGTGGTGAGCGCACACCCAGCATTGGATCTACATACGTAGTTGAAAGGAATTTATCCCAAAAACAAGCTTAACATTGTAATCCCATTTTTTTTTATTATGTGATAAAATTACAAATTATCAATTTTCGAACTTTTTCTTTTATTTGTGCTGTAAGACCTTGCTTCTTACCAAATTTAATGATTCTAGGACAATGGGAAGTACCCCTAGGTTTTGATTTAAGTACTTGTGCGTAACAGACATAGCTTTCAAAGTAAGCTAACTGAAGTGGCAGTGGGCTGGCCATGTTTGTCGAAGGACCGATGGCCGGTGGAGCAGACGAGTTCTGGAGTGGAGACCGCGTATCATTAAGCGTAGTGTGGGACGCCCCCCAGCTAGATGGACCGACGACCTGAAGAAAGTGGCTGGGACAGACTGGAAGCGGAAGGCGGAGAATAGGGTGTTGTGGCGCAACCTTGGAGAGGCCTATGTCCAGCAGAGGACTGCGATTGGCTTAGTTGATTGATTGACTTGTGAGTATCAAAATATGTCGCATAAATGGTTGATTTTTTTTATTGCGTTGACTTAGAAGCTTGATTTTTTTAGAGCTCCAATGGATCTACTTACGTGTTTGATATTAATTTCAACTTGATACCTCCACCCATTCCTGAAAAGAAGGGGCTTGACAGACTGACAGAAAGACAGACGGACAACGAAGGGTTCCGTTTTTTCATAGTGAGGTACGGAACCCTAAAAACATAGATTCCATAGCAGCTTATATTATAAGTATACCTAGACCCTTGAAAAAACAAGAGCTCATTACGCAGTGCTTTTGTACGAGGATTTGTTAGTGTTTCCACAAAACACGAGCTTAACTTAATTTGCCCAGATTTTTTCATAACTATTTTGGTATCGGCTTCCAGTCAAACCGGATGCAGCTGAATACCAGTATTTTACATGGAGCGATCTGACCACCACAACCCAGTTACTGGGTAATACGATACCCCTCAGTAAGACTGGTTGTCAGACTTTCGGGCTTCTGAAACGACTGTC